>CM062810.1:840006216-840606216 GCA_031772625.1 Pinus tabuliformis
TACTAACTACTAACCCTATTATTACTTAACTCCCTAATTCCCCTTTTCCCTATCATTATATTACTATTGTATATAAAAAACCCCAAAAATATGTATATATCCCTTCCCCTAGACAATATAGCCTTATAGTTCTAAAAGTCAGAGTGCAAAGAAATTAAAGCGCTAAAAAAAATAGCGCTAATATCATGTCTTGGGATTAAACCAAGATCCGCTTGGTTTAACAGCCCTAACCCCTTGTTGTGAATAAACAGCAATAAACCCATTTTCACCCACAAAACATTGGAAAAACCCAAAAACCCGCCAATAGCTAAAGTCCCGCCCTGGCGCGCATTCCCAGAAAAAATATTTGTTTATTCTCCGCTCCCCGTCGTATTATCCGATCACCTCCGCTTCCCGTCAACCGCCGGATCTGGGCCCTCCCATCCGACGGCCCACAGCAATATCGGACCACCCCCGATGCCTGTACGTTAGCGCCCGAAATCTGTCAGAGGGTGACGTCAGGGCTCGGACACGCGTCAATCCTGCGTTGTATCGGGCGGCCTCCTGCCAAAACCGCGCCCGTACCTTAAGCGGTCCGATATTACCGGCCTTCCGCTTACCGCCCGCCCAGTCGACCCTACGTCACCTCCACGCCATTGCCGAGTCAGCGCCCGACCCACCATCGCCCCGAGCTGTCTGCCACGTCCCCCGTCCACCTGGACCACTCTCAGGCCGCCACGTCACCACTCCGTACCTGACCCCACCCATGACGTCATCCAACAAAACGCGCCAAAAGCCAAATTTTTCTATTTTGCCCGAAAAAGTCAGTTTTTCGCATTATTTGCAAAAATACCCACTGTGCTCCTGCATGAGCGATCACGTTGCTTGCTCACCAACTTTCAAAGACTACTCCTTGCTGCTGGCGTCGTGAGTTCACCTGCATGTCAACGCCATTATCATACTAAACCCAGGTATTTATCGGTATCCCTCTGTGCACCGTGGTTTTTGCATAATTCACCAAAATAAGCAAGAAAAAGGGAGAAAACGCAGTAACTACCTGGAATCCTCAGTGACCACTGTTCCATTTCCCACTGTAAGCTCAAATTTACCCACAGAGTGTCCGCATTGAGCCAAATTACCACAAATTCCCTATTTGTTTGCGCATTCGCAAATCTAAGCCTTTGCTAGACAAATCCACCAGGAAGGCCACCCTTAAACCCATCATTTGCTCATTTGAATATCTCCCTGGAGCAATTCAACTCAGTTTCTCCTCTGTCTACCTTGTCCTCTCTGCAAATTGCCCTGCTCCTGCAAAATTCATTGCTCTGTGTTGCTGTGCCCAGAAAAACAAGTTCAAAATATAATTCAAACTATCAATTGACCATGGAAACTCCGGTAGCATTGAACATTGCACCTCTAAATGCCCCACAAAGAGAGCTAGAATGGCTGCCCCTGGCTGACAGAGACTACCAAATGGCAGAGGGAATCCCAGATTACAACAAATACCACATTCATGTACTCAATGATCTCAAAGCCAAACATCTCAGTGGAAATGATATTCTAGGGATTTGGGACTCCAATTTGCCCATTTTCAATCTCCCTTAAGTCAATATCCTCCCAGACTTGATACATCGATGCAGTGCCAACTATGACCCATGTTAGAGAACTGTCCTCAGTCCATCAGGCTCAGTTTTGTTCCATGTCACCCCTGAGGCCATAAATCAAATGCTGCACTTTCATACTACAAAGCCACTAACTCCTCTATCCATGATGGATTTGATCAAGCAAGGAGGCAAGCTGTCCAGTGCCCAAATTATAAAGATCAATCAATTATTCATTCAATCAGGCTCTCAAACTGTGAGGACTCCCCCTATTGGAAATGTATATCTCAATGAGTTGGGTAAAATGCTTGTGGATATGATCAGTTATGTCCTGGGATACAGATCAACTGAGGATGTTGATGAAACCATTCTGGCCATGATGTCTATCTTCTCCCCTAGAAAGCCTCCTTCTGTTCACTATGATTATGCTGCATACATTGCCAATAAAATCCACGAGCAATTGATGAATCTAGAGAGGGAAAGGATATTTAGATATACTTCTTACATCTATCACTTGTTCCTATTCTATCAGCCTGATAGCTTCCCTATTACTCTCAAGAAGTTTGATGCTCAGGGAAACCAAAGGTCTGTGGTATTTTGGTCTTCAATCTTTCATCACATATCTTTTTCACCATACAGCTACTGTGAGTTCATAGACCTGTTTATCCATCCAGTCATGTCCTTGTTGTTGAGCTCTCCTCCTCCAAGATTGACAGATGAGATGCAAAGGATCCTCTAGCTCTCAAAGGCCTACAGCATTGGGGATTGGTACTTTTACCAACACCATACAGTGATCAGAATATATGGTTGTGAGTTAGCCCCATATAGGTTACCAAGATATGTCCCTATGAGACTTTTTGCTTTAGAATATTTCAGACAATTTGGAAATGCAGACATGGTCCATTTCCACAGCAAAAATAAGAAGGTACAACTCAAAGTCAGAAACCAGCTAGGCCCATTTATTTATAATAAAAGAGAAGAGGCATGGCAAGAAGCAGATAAGATCCTGCAACGCCTCGGGTTGCAAACCAGTTTCCTCTGGATACCCTATGATCCCAATCACTTCATTAGTCTTAGAAGGGTCAAATATAAGTTGGCTAGCTATTATCATGTCAGGTTGCCCCATATTGAAAAATATGCAAATCTATTAAGATGGAAAGAGGGCACCCTAGAAGAGGCAAGTACTAAAGAGGAAATCGCACAAAAAGAAGCAAAGAAACTTGAGAAGGAAGCTGACTTGGAAAATTGTGGACAGGTTTCTTCTTCTTATCATACTCAACTTGGAGCAGCTGCCTCATCCTCTACAGCCCCCTAGCAAGTAGCTCAAACTACTCCTCAGGCAGCCAGCACAGATAAAGGGAAAGAAATGGAGCAGGATCAGCCGCTCCCAACAGCAGAACAGCAGAAAGAGCAGACCAAACAACAAGAAGAAATGGCTGAGGCCCCTGTATCTACAGAGCAACAGGCTCAAGAAAGTGTGCCCCCAAGGCAGGAAACAGCAGTGGATACCTCAGTGCTCCAAACCCCGTTGAATGAAGAGAGAACCAGGAAGAGGGATAGACAGCAAGAAACTCCCCTCACTACATCAGCAAGTCAACAAGGGGAGAAAAGGCAAAGATTAAATCCTTTTTCTGAAGAAGAGATGCCTATTGGACCATCCATGGGTATGGGCCCCCCTAGCATGGAAGCATCAGCCAGTTCCTTCCAACAGGAACAAGAAAGACCACTTGGAGGAGAGGTCAGCTCCTCAAGCCAGCACAGAAGAGCAGAGTCTGGAATCAAGAAATAATTCATGGATATAAAAGCTAGGAATGAGCCAGTCAGAATCCAGCTTCACAATCACTTGCTCAAAATGGCTCCCACCAATCAACAGAGGCTCATGTCCGCATATGACATTGCAGAGGGGAAGATGACTATGAGCCATTTCATGCCAACCATGCTGCAGCCACAGTCAGCTGCAGATTACATCAGAACCAACCTGGAAGTATTTGCAAAAGACATCCACCCAATGGACCAAATAGAGCTACATAAGCAAATGGGTCAGATGGTCTACTCCACTCTTGCAGATAAAGCATTTTTAGCACACAAACTGCAAAACTCTCTCCATAATACTACTGCCCTACTAGAATTGGAGAAAGCTTCTTCTCAGGCCAAAGACAACAGGATTAGGTCTTTGGAAGATATCATTATAGAGCTTGGGCATGACCCAAGTGATCCTAAAGCCGTGCAGGCACTCATGAAGAAAAAAGATGAAGATATATCAGCTTTAAGGAAGATGGTCAAACTTCCAGCAACCCTTCACCCCCAAACAGAAGATGTTGCTCAGCAGAGAAAGGATCAAGATGTAGTGGCCATGCTGTTGACACTACACAAACAATTGGTAGAAACAGAAGGCCGATTGATAGCAACAGAGGGTGCATTACAGGCAGCCCTGAAACAGAAAGAAGGAGGGCAGATATCTCAGCCCCCTCAGCCAGTAATTAACCTTGAGGAACCTCCTCAAATTATAAGTCCTCCCACAGGACAAACACCAGAGGCAGGCCCTTCAGCAGCAGCACCAGCAATAACATCAGGACAGACGCCAAGCCTTGATATGCAAAATATGATGAAAGAACTTCAAGCTTTGGAGGCCCAGATGGCAGAACTAAATGAGGCCAAGGAAAAATTGACTACACTTAATGAAAAATATGATAAATCAAAGCAAAGTGTAGCTGAAAAACAAGAGAGGTAAGGGCTCTTGAGAAGAAAATAAAAGAACTGGAGAAAGAGCTCTCCCTTGATAAAGTTGTAGCTGAAATCAGGAAAGTCATGTGGGCCAATATTGGACAGTCTATAACAGATCAATGGAAATATATTGAAACCATCCATGAGCATATAGATCTCATAGGCAGGGCCCAAAAAGAAAGCCAAAGAGCAAGGGCATCTCTAGGCAATATGCCTGAGATAGCCAATAGGATGATCAATGTCCTTAATAATCGCACTGGCCCCCAACTGGCAGCAATGGGTATCTCTAACAGAACTGATACCATTTTACTAGTAAAGAGGGTGCTCACTTTGAGAAATCATGTGCAAACATTGGATAGAAGGTGCCAGGAAATGCAGACAGAGGTGAACAAATTCATGGAGAAATTTACAGCATTGCATAACAGAGGCCTTCCCAGCTTATTAACCAGTGCAGGTAGGCTACTATCTCATGAAAACTATGCCAAGAGGGTAAATACATATGCCACCAATCAGATCACTGCAGCATCAAGTGCCCCAGAGGAAACAGGGCCTGCATCTGGGCAGAGCCTCTATGAAAAAATAGAGAATTTGTTTTTTATCATGAATGAGATTAGACATCTATTTGAAGTGCCTCCAAATTACTACAAATATACTGAGGCAGATGAAACCTTAGGCACAATTTTGAGACATCAGTTGCCTACTCAGGAATGGTGGACAAGCATGATACAGACATTGCTGTGAAGAAACAGATTTTTCACCAAACTTTTGTACATCAATCATAAGTCATCATGTTCAGAAAATTGGTATATTCACTATGACTGGAGAGGAGTGGACAGAGCCAACTCAGCAAACAAATTTGGCCACTAAAGCAACACCGACAGATGCAGATGACGGGGCTGAGATAGCTGCAGCACGACAAAGCAATAAAGGGCATATTATTCAGAATCAATGCAAAGCACCCTGCAGAGCCAGTTGCCCTCAAAAGTCAAGAACTTCTGACAAACAACAAGCAGCTGTTGTATATTCATTAAAGTAGCTTTTAATTTTGTAAGAAATATCTTTGAAAGTTGGTAAGAGCAGTTATTGTGCAATAACTCACTATTGAGATATTTCTATGATATTTTGTATATATGCACCCCCGCACAGTTTATTGGGGGTTGTTGTTAATCATTTGTTCAAGAGAACTCGGCTGTATTTCCTCTTAAAGATATAATACAAAGGATTTGTTGGTTTCCAAGGGAATGATTTTGGCCTAGAAATGATGTGATGAAACTATTGACTGCTGCAGGATTCTCGTGTTATGGCATGATACAATAAGTGTTTTCTAACCGTATTTGTATTTCACTTCTTACTTAATCTGTCTGTGATGTATGGTGATTAATCTTGGTAGAAAGGTAAAAGACTAGTTCAGGATTTGTCCATTAAAGACACCCTAAACTCAATCCTTGCTACTAAATATGTTTTCTTCAGGGTTAGCTGCAACTAGGAATTCTTAAATGCTCCTGTTTGCTCTAATCATATGATAAGTCTTTATTCAGCAATTCTCACTTGCTGCTGATTATGATTTGTCTGTTATTCTCTGTTACACTGTGAAAGAACTCTTAACTGCCTTTTATTGGTGTAATTTATATTGTTTATTATCTAAAATCAAAGTTTGTATCATGAATATCCATCTGGCGCTGCAGTGAAACTCTCTTTATCACATATATCAAACACTTTCATTTCTGGACTCCACATGCCCAATGGATTGAACTCTCTTTGATATTTGCATGTCCTTTCTTGAACAACAGTCTGCAACCAAAATTCAAACAAAATTCCCATCTCATAGCTAGCCTAAAATATTCAAAAAAGAAACAAAGTTAAAACTAAAAGAGAGAGCCCTCTCTGATTACAGGTAGGCTAGAACCTGTAATCCAAAGCTTGGTTAGTGGTTACCCCGGCCGTATTCCCTCAGGAGTCAAAGGGAACAACCTGGGTGTTAACATGTGTTATTTCTTCTTGCATGTCTGAGATTTTTGTTCTAAATTGTGAATTAATGTCTGCAGAGAAGTAGAGTAGGTTAGTATCTTTTGATTTTGATTAAAACTTCATGAGCAATTGTAAATATACAACATAATTTCTACAAAACATAAACAAGACGATGACAAGGCCAACCAATCAAAACTCAAGCAAGAACTTGTCCTAGACATGCCTAATAGAAATTTCGTCAAACATATGGTAAATGTGAAACCTACAGGTCATGAATGCATATTCGATCATAAATCTCTGAATTTCATTTGAGAATCACCAAGAAGGCTCCAAGCCCTCTCTAGCTAGTTGCAATTACACTTGTTGGATCATGTATTCATCAACCATTCAATAACTTATCAAAACATGTCAAGAGCCATAGATATAATACATCATATAACCAACATATATTCAACATGTAAACAAAATGGAAACCATGGTAAATTAGCCATAACATCACCAACATAATCACTACAAATGCTCATAGATCCCAATAGGAAAATATTTCATATTAACATATAAAAATGTCAACCAAGTCAAGGCCTTCCATGTAACACTCGACCATAGATTGGGTTGAACCAAATTTCTCTTTCAACCAAACATCCCTACGTCATATTCCAAGCATGAAGGTGGGACCATAAGGGTTAAACCAAAATAAAATCAACCAAGGCTTCTAGAGGCCAAACCACCTCAACCCTCAACCACAATGATCTCACATATGCGGTTCAGAAGTCATTAACATCAACCAGATCGGTCTCAATCAAATTTTTCCAGGGCTCCAAGAACTAGTAACTCAACCCACAACGAAATCAGGGCTCTAGAGTGTTTGTCTCAAACTGCGGCTCCAAGTACTAGTAACTCAACCCACAAGACTCCAGAGAATTTGTCCCAACTTGTACACTCCAGGAACTAGTAACTCAACCCAATATGTTCCAAGGCTCAAAAGTGTTTGTTCCAACCCACAATCATAGAGGCCCTGAGCACCAATCAAAAAAGCAAGTAGGAAACCCACAACACCATGGCTATCTATAAAATGGCAAGGCAAGGCTGAAACCATTGTCAATCTAGGAAAATATCCATGCCAATGATTGGATCACATAACCAAGGAACCATATGCGTATACCATGCATCCACAAACTAGTAAGGAAATCACACATGCAACCTGTTACATGCGAGGCAATCCAGCAGTAGTTGTGTAACAGCCCTGGTTAAAAATCCATGTAAAAAATATAAGACCAAGGTCATGGGACACGTATTTCAAGTTGAATGGTGGGAAAAATACCCTAGCGGGTGTACATTTGTTTTATTATGGCTAAGGAAATTGGAAAAGGCTTTGGAAAGATAAGAGGCATTATTTGGAATTTATTTATGAAAATAATGGAAATTAGGAGAAAATGAAGGTGAAAGGTCAGAAGTTGTATGTGAGAAGGAAATTAAAGGAAAAATAATGGAAAATGAAGAAAATGGAGGCCTCATTGATAAAAAAAGGTTTCTAAGTACCAGTTCATAAACTTTTGTCACTTCAGTGTTGGAGCTATCTCTCTATTCTCTCACTCTCATACTCTTGGACACTTAGAGTTTCCTTGGGGCACTCTTGGAGGAGTGGGGATACTTGGATTTGGAGAAAGAAGGAAAAGGAAATATGAAAGCACAAGGGGACAGCGATATCATCGTCTACATTTGGATTTATTTGCAGGTATCGAGTTGCATGTATGGTTTCCTTTCTATATTTGGTATGCATGAGGCATGCATGTAGTTTCTTGGTTATGATATGTAACTGGCATGGAGAATTGCCTGGATTGACGGTGGTTTTTCCTAGCCTTGTCATTTCCTGGATAGCCATGGTGTTGTGGGTTTACCTTTGTTTTTTGGTTGGTGCTCATGTTCCTTTGCCTGTGGGTTGAGTTACTAGTTCCTAGAACCTTGGTTGGACAAATGCTCTGGAGCCCTTGGTGGGTTGAGTTACTAGTCCTGGAGCCTTGGTTGGACAAACACTCTGGAGCCCTGTAACAACTTGGTTTGTGTTACTATTCATGGAGCCTTGATTGGAAAAATGCTCTAGAGCCCTTGGTGGGTTGAGTTACTAGTTTTGGAGCCTAGGTTGGACAAACGCTCTGGAGCCTGATTGCAGCCATGGGTTGAGTTACTAGTCTTGGAATTTGGGTTGGAACAAATTCTCTTGAGCCCTTGAGAGCTTGGGTAGAGACCAATCTGGTGATGGTTAGTGATGTCCAACTGTGAAGTGGAATCACTAGTTGAGGGTTGAGATGGTTTGGCCTCTAGAAGACTTAGTTTTGTTTTGGTTGGTTTATTCCATGAGATCCCACATTCATGCTTGGAATATGGCATGGGGGTGACTGGCTAAAGGAGATATTTAGTTCAGCCTAGTCTATGGTTGGGTGGTATGTGGAAGCCCTAGACCTAGTTGTATTTTGAATATGTTAATAAGATTTATTTTCCTCTTGTTATTTATCAGTAAATTTACTTGTTATTATATGATCTTGATGGTTGTTTTATCATTGTTATTATGTTGGTTATATGTTGGTTATGAGCATGTTTTATGAAAGTGATGATGTTTGGCTCTTGTCATGTTTTGATTAGTAAATGAATGAACAATGGATATAAGACCTAATATATGACATTTCAGCTATTGTGATAGGGCATCAATTCTTCTTAGCAATTCTTAGATAAGTATGAGACCCCTATGCTCAAATATGTTGTTATGACTTGTGGATTACATGTTCATGATCTGTTTGACGAAATGTCTGTCATGGTTGGGCTTGGTTAGGTCAAGTACTTCATCAAGTTTTTTATTAGAGGATTTTCCTTAGTATCATTTATTGTCTTAAAAAGTATCATCAATATTCGGGCAGTGGTTTGGAGACTAGCCCTTAAAAAGTGGTTTAAATGTCACAGTCTCTGGCACAAAACTGGCTGAAAAAGACTGCAGTCTCTCCCTTGCAGGCATTGTGTTAATGACTGAAGGGTCCCATTCACATCCATGTCCATGTCATGGGATCAACTGGGGGTTTAATTAATTGAAAGGTTAGGAACCTGGGGTGGTGGATTAGCTCTTGGGGTCCTGTAGCACCTGAGGGAGGCCTGTAAAGTGTTGGCTCATCTATTCCACTTCCTTAACTACATTTAGGGAGTTGAGTCATATCACCGTAACTCTCCATCATGTTTTGATTAGTAAATGAATGAACAATGGATATATGACCTAATATATGACATTTCAGTTATTGTTATAGGGCATCAATTCTTCTTAGCGATTCTCAGATAAGTATGAGACCCCTATGCTCAAATATGTTGTTATGACTTGTAGATTACATGTTCATGATTTGTTTAACGAAATGCCTGTCATGGTTGGGATTGGTTAGGTCAAGTCCTTGATCAAGTTTTTTGTTAGAGGATTTGCCTTAGTGTCATTTATTGTCTTAGAAAGTCTCATCAAGTTTCAGGTAGTGGTTTGGAGACTAGCCCTAAAACAGTGGCTTAAATGTCACAGTCTCTGGCACAGAACTAGCTGAAAAAGACTGCAGTCTCTCCCTTGCAAGCATTGTGTTAGTGACTGGAGGGTCCCATTCACATCCATATCCATGTCATGGGAGAAACTGGGGGTTTAATTCATTGAAAGGTTAGGAACCTAGGGTGGTGGAGTAGCTCCTGGGGGTCCCATAGCACCTGAGGGAGGTCTATAAAGTGTTGGCTCATTGGTTCCACTTCCTTAACTGAACTTAGGGAGTTGAGTCATATCATAGTAACTCTTCGTCATGTTTTGATTAGTAAATGAATGAAAAATGGATATATGACCTAATATATGACATTTCAACTATTGTGATATGGAATCAATGCTTCTTAGCGATATCAGATAAGTATGAGACCCCTATGCTCAAATATGTTGTTATGACCTGTAGATTACATGTTCATGATCTATTTGACAAAATGCCTATCATGGTTGGGTTTGGTTAAGTCAAGTCCTTGATCAAGTTTTTTGTTAAAGGCTTTGCCTTAGTGTCTTTATTGTCTTGGAAAGTCTCATCAAGTTTCGGGCAGTGGTTTGGATATTAGCCCTGAAAAAGTGGCTTAAATGTCACAGCCTCCGACATAGAACTGGCTAAAAAAGATTGCATTCTCTCCCTTGCAGGCATTGTGTTAGTGACTGGAGGGTCCCATTCACATCCATTTCCATGTCATGGGAGCAACTAGGGATTTAATTAATTGAAAGGTTAGGAACCTGGGGTGGTGGATTAGCTCCTGGGGCTCCTGGAGCACCTGAGGGAGGTCTATAAAGTGTTGGCTCATCGATTCCACTTCCTTAACTGCACTTAGGGAGTTGAGTCATATCATAGTAACTCTGCATCACATATTTAGCACAGCGGACCAGTAAGCTTGGGTAAGTGTGGGAGGAGGGTGGTTACAAGTTGTTGATCCAAATATCTCCTTGCACTCCCTAATTTCCTTTACTTTCTTTCCCTAATCCAAGAAATGCTAGAGTGCTCCAAGGGTGCTCCAAGAATTCTCTAAATGTGCAAGAGTATGAGATAATGAGAGAATGAAAAAAGAGAGTCAAAACTGAACTGACAAAAGTTGTGAACTATTTCTCTGATGCCTTTTTATTATTGATGTCTCATTTTCCTTCATTTTCCTTTATTTTCCCTTGCATGCAAATTTGTGTCTCTTCACCTTCCTTTTCTCCTATTTTCCTTTATTTTCATAATTAACTGTCATTTATTGCCACTCAGCCTTTTCCAATTTCCATAGCCATAAATAAGCCACAAGTGTTGCCCACTATAATGTTTTACCTACCATTTAGCTTGGAATATGTGTCCCATGACCTTATTCTTATTTTATTTACATGGAAAATCAATCAGGGGTTGTTACAACTAGTCATTTTAAAGTTTATTTTTGTTAGTATATTTTTTGTTTTGAGGCTCATTTTTACATCAAAATTCCCCTAATATGCATTGTGATGAGTAATATACGAACAAAGTGTCAAAAAATTGATGCACATCCTAATAATCATATTATATATTATGTAAAGGATGGAATGACACTTCCATGCCCTATATGTAGCATTAGTAGGTATTGAAATGGAAATGTGATAAAAAAAGGTGTGTGATAAGGTTCTTCATCATATCCTCATAATTTATGGTTTTCAATAATTGTTTAGGGGAAAACACCTTGCACAATTTACAAATTATCGTGCACATAAAAAAAGTGAAGATGATGTAGAATGCTTGCAAATGGTTTCACGTTTAGAAACATGAGGTAAGATGGCCCATTTTTAAAAGACAATCCTCACGATGTTAGGATTTAATTGATGGATGATGATGTCAATCCATTTAGAGAGCTCAAATCCATTTACTTAGTGGGGCATACTTTTGTTATAAACACTAACATGTGTCACTAAATGTAAATAGAGAGGGAGCAAGGAATGTTGGCACTAACTATTCTTACTATTAAATAATTTTTTTATCTTACTGTTTCATTTTAATTGTTTGTTGTATAATTTCTTATATATACAAGGTAACAAATGTACATTTTCAAGTAAGTATCAAATTAAAGATGTGGAGATACATATTGAATCAATTTTTTTTTAAGTTACATGTTGGAATCACTATGTATGACGTCTCCAAATTAGTAATTTTCAATTCCACATAATAAGAACATTGAAAATTCATGATACCTAGGTATAACACATTATTGTGATATGTAAAGTATTAATTCTTTAACAATATATATTCTTTATTATTCCATGCATAATTTTGAATTGTTTGGTATACTATATTTGGTGCTATTATATATCATTTAGGTCTACAAACAAAGGGAAATATTTCGTATCCTATATGTGGTTTTGTTGTGGTACCTAATAATCCCCTATTATTTATAGTTAAAACATTTAAATAATGGGGAACCTTTTAATTTGTTTCTCTAGGTTTTATAATAAATAAATTAATCACAATAGATTTATATTCCAAAATTCCAAAAAGAGCAAAATATGTCATTTTCGGTTATCTTTTAGGTTTAAGTCCTAGTTGAATAACTTAGGTTTACTTTTTAAATAAAATCATGCATCGCAAATGTTTAGAAGCCATGATAATATCCGTTATCAAATGTTGCGATGTGAAATATCCTTCGCAAATAAATCTTCTCTCAATAAAATGAAGAAAATAAAGGAAAACGCTCTCCCGCACATAAAGCTTCATCTGACCCACCCCAGAGACAAGTCATCATCGTAGATCGTGTATCGCACATCCCTATCGGCTCTTTATTAGCTCATACATCTCTTTTTTGCAACTGTGATAGAAAGGAAACACTGCCTGATCTCTGATTCGATGTATGCAATATTACATATCGCAAATCGCACATCGTAGATCACAACGTCACTTCAAACGAAATACTTCCAAAGAAGATTTGTGATGCGAAATTGTTGACTAAGCTCCACTTAATGAGGATCCGTGTGTACTTATATTTTCATTAAATTTCAAATCTAACAGTTTTAATGTCCCTCGTTTGACGAAATTGATTTAATTGGCAAGTTGTTATTTGAAACATATGTATTTATCCCGCGTGTCCTTTCGTCCTTGGAGATCTAAAACATTCCTCTGTGTTTCCTTTCTGCAGGCTAATACTAATAAATGACATTCTGTTGAAATGTCCAAAGTAGGAAAGAAAGGAAAAGGGTTGTTTGTTCAAACAGAAGTAACTCAGTCCAAACCAGAAGCAATAGATATGGCTCCATTATTCATAGACACTACATGCAAGCTGGATTCTGGTACTTCCTCCTGGGAATCAATGTATAATCTATTTGAATAAGAAAGCCCCAGGGTAGTAGCGGTCAAGCAAGCAACAACTGACGCCTCATCATCATATGAGGCTACCTTCTCTGATGTCACCAATTCCTTTCTTCACTGAATTGTTGCGCAACCTAAAATCCTACCCTACGTAGATATGATCAAGTGGATGATTGATAATGTGAATATCAAAGACAGGACATTCTTGACATCAAGGCAAAAGTTAGTAGGATCTTTCAAAGCTGCAGATTTGAAGATAATGTATCATTTTCTAAACCCCCAGAAGATTTACAACAAGCAGTTTCTTAAAAGGTTTGCAAAGAAGAAAAAATTAGAGTCAGATCCCATTAGACAATGGAGACAAGACCCAAGCAAGCACAAGCATGATAGTAAGGGTATGTATTCTTTAGCTTCTCTTTCCAATCCGTTCTGTTATGCTGCTACTATGATATGTAGACTGTTTGGTTCTCTGAACACACAAAAATTTATAGTTGAATGGGTTCCTTTGATTCAACCTGCTTCTAATTCTAAAGTTATGGATTGGGCTACTATCTTGTCCAACAATATTGCATCCAAAATCTTATAATATAGGCAAAAGAACAATGTTTCAGAGAGAAACGTGCCAATTTTTTATATGAGTGCGTATATTATGGATGTCATTTGTTTCTCTTTTGATTTTCCTTCAATGGGATGGAAACCAACACTCGAAAATCCTACACCAATTCACTTATATCATGATATCCTATGGGAATCTAAGTACCAGCCTCATTTTTACAAAATTTGCAATAAAGTAATGTGGCCTCTCTACAAAGCAATTTTTTATCAAAATTCCCCCAGGTTGTCTCAAGAAGACACAAAAGACTTCATTGCTATTGGAAGTTGGTTTACTGAAGAGAATTTTACTTATGTCAGAGTATTTGGGAGTCTTGCGGCCCCACATGTTCTTCCTATTTATGTTCCCAATAAGCTTCTAGCCCGGAAATTGCCTATCAGACCGTAGGCCATGGTGTGACTAAAGTCTTGAAAGACTCCAAAAAGGATATTTGGCCACAATTTCCTATTCAATGTGGAGTCTATGCTCTTGACAATTACAATCGTGTTGTCCTAGAAATCAAATAAATTAAGGGCATGCAAGTCCCCACTATTCCTCCTAGACAGTATGACCCTAAAAAGGTCATTCATGATTTCACCACTTAGTTTAAAATAAGGCCATGTGTTCATGAATCTGATTACTTTGATGATTTGTTTGAGACATGTGAGTCATATAGACAGGTGGAACATTTAGCACAAATTTGACTAGGGCCCAAGGATTTTGTCTTATTCCAAGAATATAGAAATAAAAGGCTACAAAAACTTCCTTTTGAATGCCTGATTGCTTTACAGCCAGAATTGCCTACATGAAAGTCTTTGCCGCCGTCTACAAAGGAAACATAAAAGATACCCACTACTGCACTCTCAGAGAAACAAATAGAAGATCTCTTGTCTACTAGTGAGCTCGATAAAATCTAGGATCAATTCAACAAAGAATTAGATAGCACACAAGAGAAGGAAGTGCAGGATTCAACTTCAATGTAGATAGATAAGACTCTTGTAGCCAGCAAGACAAAGTCTCCTGCAAATGACTCATCAAGTCAAATAATGGATAAAGAAGTTATCCCACTAGTCCCCTCCTCCGAGATTGTTCTCAGAGTAGAAGAGATTCCACCTCTTACTATTTTCTATAGTCCTGAACATCGTGCTTTCGTTAGTCAACAAAGAAGAAAAGAAGAATGGAACATTCTCCTAAACTTCTTCCTGGAAGCGTCCCATTAGATGTGGTATGGAAATATTATCAAGCTAATTTGTCTGATGATTTAGCTAATCTTTCACAATATGCAGGAGCCTATGCTACAACCACCATTTTCAAAGCTATTGAGGTTCAACAACTGGTTAAAGAGAACGATGAAAAAATCTTGCAATTAGAACAAACATTACGTAATTCAAGACATGATATTGAGTGGAAATGGAAACTCAAGTTGTCAAAGTTACAAATTGAGTTTAATCAATTGAAAGTTCAAAACGAAGTTGATATTCAGAACTGAAATGCACAGATTGACCAACTTCAACTTAAAATAACTCAGATACAGAGGGACATTGATATTGAAGGATTTAGAAAAGAAGTCAGGGAGATCAATTCTCTCCTCGCCCAACAATAAGTGAACTTCAGTAAGAAATTGAAGATCATCAATGACGTCTACAAAAACAGTGACTCATTGACTAATCAAATATCTAAATTAAGAACATACTATGAAGATATCAACAGCAAGATTTCTGATTTCATCACTTGGAAAGACAGTATAGATGGAATGAAAGCAAATCTTCCCAAAATACAAGAATCATACAAATATCTTCTTTTAAGAGTTTGGGATATTATATTAAATCAAGCCGAAGAAGCGATTTACAAAGCGAGAGACCTAGCATGCCAAGTTACCAAAATTGTTAGAGCAAGTCTAACAGATGATAATCTTATTACTGAGTGCCAAGAAGAATGCCTGCCAAATACTCAAACGCACATAGAGTATTGGCGTAACAAATCTAATGAAAAAGAAGATAACATCAAGAAATTACCTAAGTTAAATCTTGAATATCATCAGCAATTCTTGGTAAAGCCCTATGGTCAATGGTTGGTTCTTCACAACCTTGTTAATACAACTGAATACATGCTCCCACCTCTTTTAGATGCCTTCCTTGTGAGACAGATGTGGGTCAGGCCATCTCATCCCCCATAATTGAAGTCGATGGAGGCTATTTACATGTTACGAAAGCAAATGGGAGAGCAGTCAACTTCCCATATTTAGTTTCTTATTAAAACTAAAGCTATTTTTGGCTTTTTGTTCTCTATTTTGAGGAGTGTTTTGTTAACCTCCTCAACAAAATATGCATTTTCTATTTTGATATTATAACTTCTATTTATAAACACCCTCTCATGTCTTTAGAGAAGGTGTTCAAAATTTTTGTAAGAAGATTCAGGGAACTTGCACTTCTGTATTTATTTGATAATTTTAATAGAAAAGTCGGGCCAAAGACTGTCTTCTTCCATGAGCAGAGCATTGATATATGTGGTACTATTATCTTTATATTGATGCTATGTTTTATGTTTAAAAGTCAGTCAAATTTAATTATTGTTTTATTATATGCAATATCACAACTCAGTTAAGCACTTTTTCACTATTGAAAAGTGTATTAATTGTTATCTTTAGTTGTATGTATGAAATGGTATAATTTTTATGCCATATGTGCTTAACAATTAAATTGATTAATTGTTTAATCAATTTAATTATCTTTAATTCGTTTTAACTCTATTAAATGTTTGCTGATCTATATTGTCTTTCATTTATAAAGAAATCTGTATAAAATCACATATGCTAAGTTAGTGATATCACAGAAGTAGATAGATAGATATTTATTTATTTATTTGCATTCATATTTATTCTATCAAATCACTTTCACTCCATCTATATCGCACCTCAAACTCCATCATATATTTAAATGGGAAACTGATCCCTATATCCCCAATCAGAACCACTATCCCAAACAGAAAAGGAATGGTATTCAAGTTCCCGACCAGGTGGTTTCCCTGATGTTCAGGAAAGGACATTCCGAGCCGTCAACAGGTTTCAAAAAGAGATATCATAGTAATAAAATTTTAGGAGAGAATATACTTGATGAATATAATCACTTCATCTCTAATAATTATAAGACTTTGGATTTTAGACATCTGTGGTTTATATCTTTTGACTTAGTTACCAGAGAACCCACAGTAAAAACCATTTTTTGTCAACGTTTCAAATCCCAACAGGGACCATCATCAGGACTTCTTGAAAGTTGATAGTAGAAGAGTTTAACTGAGATATTTAAACAGTTATGAGATAAGTTGATTTAACGATGAGATGAAGGTCGGCTTGATTAATAATATTTATTATTATCTTTTCTAAGTTTTTATTGTAATTTTTAGTAATTTTTGAATAATGAGTTAATTTATTAATTTTAAAGTATTAAAAATTATTATTAATGGAATATGAAATAAATACTTAATCCTTAATCTTAATCAAATACTAAATCTTAAATTATTATTATTAATCAATATTAAGAGATTATTATTATTAATCAATAATATAACTAAATCTTAATATTGATTAATAATAATAATCTCTTAATATTGATTAATAATAATAATATTTGAGATTTAGTATTTGATTAAGATTAAAGATTAAGTATTTATTTCATATTCCATTAATAATAATTTTTAATACTTTAAAATTAATAAATTAACTCATTATTCAAAAATTACTAAAAATTACAATAAAAACTTAGAAAAGATAATAATAAATATTATTAATCAAGCCGACCTTCATCTCATCCTTAAATCAACTTACCTCATAACTATTTAAATATCTCAGTTAAGCTCTTCTACTATCAACATTCAAGAAGTCTTGATGATGGATCCCTGTTGGGATTTGAAACGTTGACAAAAAATGGTTTTTACTATGGGTTCTCCGGTAACTAAGTCAAAAAATTATAAGACTTATCAAACTTATGAAAATTATATTTTTGATGGCAAGGATGATACTATCTAATAAAATCACAAAGAATGACATGACAACTATAGAGGACTCATCATGGTAAGTAATATTTTGTTTCCTCCGTATTATATGTAACTTGTTATAGTTTGTAATTATATTCAATTGTTTTAGTTGTACTTAACAAGTATCATTTAATTTATGTTTCTTAAAAGTCAATGCATTGGAATTTGATCATTAATGAAAATATAATCCAATCAATTTAGTAGCTTTTCTTATTATGAGAACCTAAAAGCAGTGATTTTGTTTAATATAATGTATATTGTTAAGAATGTCACAATGTTAAAACAAATTGATGGCATTGATATTAAAGGGGAATTATTGCAACAAATGGGAGAATTTTTTCTTTTCTAATGGATTATGTGTTTCATCGAAATATTTCTATCAATGACAAAGGAGGAGATTGTTGAATAAATTATTGCCATTGATTTTAAAGGGCTTATATGTATATGTAGTCATTTCAACCCATGGTTTAGGAAGCCCATAGTCTTTACCCATTGTATTTGGAAAAATGAAATATAAGGAGAATTAATTATTAAATTAATGAATTGATGTTTCTTTTTTAAATAGGATGTCTTTTCATGAAGGGTTATGATAATATACAAAATGAGGAAGTATTGGAAGGGAAACGCATGTATGTGTAAAAATGTAATTTGTTGAGTGAATGCTCATGGAATTTTCTTTATAAAAACATTTCTATGATGCTTCAAATGGTAAAATTTTGAGCATCTTAAGGAGAGATCAGTGGGAAAATCTTATTAAATTTCATATTTTGGTTCATTGTACTTTCGAAGATATACACTATGGAATTTAGAGTTTGTGATCGTAGTAAAATTTATTTCAAATTATTCAACTAGGTATTTACACTATAATTTCTTTTTAGGTATGTTTTAGGTCATGAAATTCAAAGAAGAGTGAGAAAGAATCACAAGGTATGTTTGGTAAAAAAATTATATTTTGGTTCACTATAAATTTTGAGATGTACCCTATGGAATTTAGTGTTTTTGAATGGTACGTAAATCAATTTTAAATGAGAGAACTTGAAACTTTTGATATAATTTTCTTTATATGAAGAATTATATCGTGAAATTTTGAGAATATTCAGAAAACAAATCAAGGTACATGTGATGAAAATTTCATTTTCTAGTTCACTATTGGAGATATATCTTACAGAAGTTAATATTTGTGAAAGGTACTGAAATCAATTTTGAAAGAATGATCATGGCATTTTCGTTACAATGCTTTTTGGGGACACTTCAGACTATGAAATTTGTAGACATTTGAGGAGGCATACCAAAGTAACTCAAGTAAAAATTTTAGAATCAAATATAAAAAATTAAATATGGGGCATGCTACACAAGTTTTATCTTAGGAAGAGGTAAAAATTAGCAAGTTTTGGGAAGATAACTACACACACAAAGAGATTGGTGTCTCTTGATAAGTTGGTGCTTAGTAGTGGGATTGGTCTCGACAATAAATTGGTGACTACAAAGATCTAGAAGAGTAGGTTGATGTCTACCAGGTTTTGTACTAGTGAGGATTAAAGTCTCTAGCAGTTTGATGCCAACAAATATTTGTAATAGTAGGTTGGTGCCTACAAAAAATTATGAAAAGCAGTTTCGTGGTTTCCCCTGGACGTATTTGGACATAAAACTTGTGTTCCCTACTAGTTAGCTAATAGATATTATATGTGATTGTTTTCTTATGGTTCATAAATGTTTAAATAAGTAAAAATTGTCTTATCTTGATACACCACACCCCCAAGAAGTATGAGTATATGCTCAACACATAATACTTGTGGAAAATCTAGATGGAAGGAATAACAAAGATAAAATTGCCAAAGTCTTAAGTGACATTTAGGAAGCCAATCATGCAATGGAAAACTTAAATCATTCTTTAGTGATAAATAGTATGGAAATATTCCATGGTTATTAATAGAGCATGAAAACATTAATGCTATAAATGGTGTCATTTAAAAAATTATTTTTTTGACTAATTTCCTACAAACATAAAAATGTCTTAATGAATAATGTGACTTTAGCGGGGTAAAAAATCACAATTGGCATATTTTTATTATAGTAATTTAGTGTTTTCTCTTTTTACCTATGAATATCACATGTTGTATAAATTTATTTAGTATTGTAATAGTAAATGTTTATGTTGAATTTGGAAAAATAATCTTTTCTTTTGTGTTTCCATTGTTCCTTTTAGATTGTGTGTGTGTGTGTGTGTTTTAGTAGTGTTGGCATTGATGGCAAAGGTCTTTTAGAGTAGATCAGGTTTCTCAATGTCCACCATCTATTCAAGGAGAGCAGTGGCATTGGCATACTTCCATGCATTAGTTACAGTTACATTTGTGAAGGGACTTAAAGTTTTCCCAAGTTTGAAAAATATTCCAATCGAGTAAATCCTATTAAGGGCGTGGAGGACAAGGAATTTGCTAATTTCCCAAGATTTGTGGATTTCATATATCTGACGACACCAAATGAGATTCTACATGAGAATGGAGTTGGTGATAAAATATCTATTGAAAACAAGAATATAAGTAAATATGAGAGTTCCAACAATCAAAATAACAGTGCAACAAGACATAGCACAAATTGAGTTCGATACTAGACAAATCATTCTAAAGTGCAATTTCATCCCTTTGAACTTGTATGAGATACATGGTTTGTGGAAATTTATTATACTTTTGATGATTATGAAAGTGGAAGAGTAATTGCTACAGAGTCTTCACAAGTAGAGGAACTAAGAAATAGGCTTCAGTTCTTTGCTGCAGAATCTGATCAAATGTAAAATTGAGTTATGAAAGGAAATAACTCAGTGAATCATAGACATGGTCTTTTTTCTTGAGTTAGCATATGTAGCTTGTTTGGACCTATATTAGCCTTTATTTTAAACTCAACAGATTATTGTGTAGACCCTGGCACAATAAAAGGAACCTTTACATGTACAGAGACTAATTATTAGCATACGTTCCTATGACACCAACATTGAGTAATTGGTTACTTGATAGAGCATATGAGCACATTGTTCTTGTACATTACTAGGGAGTACAAAGGTGCATATAAAGTACAAAGAAATAGGTGTGATGGTTTAAGAGGAGATTTGGTAATTTCATTACAGACATTCTTGAAGTAGGTTGAACTAAGAAAATTATAAAGAGAGGTCAAGGAGCAAGATACCAATCACAACACCACCCTGATTAAAAAAGGATTAATGAGTTCTAGATGGTTTGAGATGAGCAGAGCACACTTCTTTAAACAATGTTCCAAGTATATATTGATGGATACGTAAATTATAGGTATTGTCCACTTAAATCCTTAACAAAATTGTGCGAATGAAGATATCGACGCTTGGTCAAGGAATATTGCGGTAGAATGAAGATTGTGCATTGAAAACACATTACATGTAATCTTAAGAAAATATCTGAGGCCTAATTTTGAAGAAGAGGCACCCTATAATCAAATTCAAATGAATGAAAAGAGTGGTATGTGTGGATGTATTAGGTTTTGAAGAAACCATGTCTTTGGATTCTCAAACAATCTTTGTCAGTTTTTAAAGGTGGATGAGATATAAAATCTAGTATGATAAGACCCAATTGTAATGGCCTTGGGTTAAAAGTTCACATAATAAATTTAATAAAGGAAAAATAATACCAAGGTCATGGGACACGTATTCCAAGTTGAATATATCCTATTGGGCATCACTTGTTATTTATTATGGCTAAGGAAATTGGAAAAGGCATTGGAAAAGACTATGGAAAGACAAAGTGGCAATTATTAGCATTTAAATATGAAAATAAAGGAAAATAGGAGAAAAGGGAGATGAAAGGTCAGAGGTTGCATGTGAGGAGGAAATTGAAGGAAAATATAGGGAAAATGAAGAAATTATAGGCATCAAAGCATCAGTTTGGGGCCTTTTGTCAATTTAGTTTCAGGAGTTGATTTCAGAGAGGAGAAGAGCACCAAGAGGAGGAAGCAAGAAAGTAAGGAAAGGCAAAGGAAGGACAAATAAAGCAAAGGAAAGCAAGGAAGAGTTGGATCAAGCAGCTACAGTGGGATTACTTGCAAGTACCCAGTTGCATATATGATTTCCTTGCTATTTTTGGCATGAATAGTACATGCATGTGTTTATTCCGTTCATTTGTTATCACTAGCATGGGTTTTACCTTGTTTGATAGTGGTTTCATCCTTGCCTTGTCATTTCCGGATAGCCACGGTGTGATGGGATTCATTCTTAGTTGAGATTTGGATTGTCAGAAGGTTTTGGATCCAGATGAGGTGTTCTCAGGAAAATCCCAAGGGTTGTGGGTGAAGGTGGTTTTCTCCAAGAATCCTTCAACAGGTGGGTGGAGGCAAGGAAATTCCTCAAGGGATGGTGAAGGAATTATGAGGCATCCAAGCTTGGTTTATTTTTGTGATCTCAATACTAGTTTAGGTGAGATCACGGTAGTGTGAGGGTGGAGTTGGGTTAACATTTGGATTCCCTTGGTTGTTTATGTATTGGTTTATACCATGAGATCCCATATTCATTTTTGGAATATGGTACGAGGGTGATTGGCTAAAAGAAAGATTTGTTTCAGCCAAATATATGGTCGAGTGGTATGTGGAAGTCCCTGAATAACTTGGATTTTCATATGTTAATAAGAGCTAATTTAATATTTTATTTTATGAGTAAATATACTTGTTATTATGTGGCTTTGATGGTTGTTCTATCATTATTATTATTCTAGTTATATGGTGGTTATAAGCATGGTATTATGACAGATTCTAGTTATGGCTCTTATCAAGTTTTGATTGGTAAATGGATGGTTATTGATTGCATGACCTAATAGATGTTATTGCATCTATTCTGAGAGGGAATTATACCTTCTTGATGATTCTGAGATAAGTATGAGACCGCTATGTTCAGATATGCATTTATGACCTGTATATTACATGTTCATAATGTAATATATTTGACGAAATGACTTTCATGGTTAACATTGGTTAGGTCAAGTTCTTAACTAAGTTTTTCATTAATGGATTTGTCTTTGTTTCATTCATCATTCTGGAAAGTTCTATCAAGTTTTTGGAAGAGGTCTAGATACTAGCCTTGAAAAAATGGCCCAAATTTCAAGGTTGCATGCTCAAAACTGAGAAATCTAGACTGCAATTGCTAGGAGGCAGGGTTATCCATGTGACAAGAGGGTTATAGCCACTGGATTGCCTTTTTATGCAAGTGAATGGAAGTCCAGATCACTGAAAAGGCAAGTTATCTCAGGATTTGGGCACCTAGAGTGGTTGTTTAGCTCTTATGGGTCCTACAACTCTTGAGGAAGGTTAATATATTTTTGGTTTGTAGATTCCACTTCCTTAATTTAGTTAGGAGGTTGAGTCATGTCATAGTAGCCCTCATCTCATGTTTAACCTGACAAGCCAATGAAAGTGGGTAAATGTGGGAGGGGTGGTTACAGATTAGTATCAAAGTAGGTTCCATTCTTTTTGGGTGATATCAAATACCATAGATTGGTATAAGAGCATGGTTCAAACACTTAGATCATATGGGCTAGATGCATGTTGTTATGCATGAATTTTCATGGTTTTGGGTATCATGCACGAGGTCATTGTATATAGTTGGTATTATCATGCATGATGTCGGTATATTGATATGATTATGATTATACATGTATCCTGCTAATTTGGATTGATTTTGCAGATGAGACCTCCCCTGAACATAATTGAGGTATAACTTTGATTATGGTATCTATTTGGTTTATCTGACATGGCATGTTTTTAGGAAGAAGAGGATCAGAGATGATGAGAAAAATGGTGGAATACAATTCATGTGACTCTCCCTACAGATCAATTGAGCAACAAGGAGTTTAAAGGTAGAAATCAGAAATTGCAAGGCCTATAATTATAGGTTGGTTGAGGGCTAGGAAAGGATTGCAAGGGCTGGGGAAAAGCGGGCAGAGGTCAATGCAATGATCCTTCAGAGTTTGTCAAACTTGCAGAGATAGGGATAGCTGAGGATTAGTCAAGAACAAGAAGAGAAGATTAATGGGGCATATGGTAGTAGGTCTCAGTCATGATACAGGTCAGATATAGGGGACATATTCAGAGGTGGAAAATCATTCGATATAACTAACAGGGGGATTGGTATGTATGGGTTCATTCTAATTCCTCAGTGCAGTTTTTAGCCCCATACAAAAATTACTTGCATACAAATTCTAAAAACAAAGAATAAACAATGGCAAGAAAACAAAACATAAAACAAATATACACAGAGATTTTCCTTTAGATCCCAAAAACGGCACTACTAGATTGATTTTTCATTATGTTCCTTTTAATGTTACAATTTATATATATACATGTCGAAGCATCCATAAACCCCAATCCATTAACCTTGGATTAAAACATAACCATAGTTCCCTTGACCAAATCTACAAAATACCATGGACTGAAAACCATAGTGCCCAAAACCATGTGTGAAATCCATGCACAGAACCACATGTAGGTCTGCCCACCTAATATACTATCTAAACAAAAATTTCCCAAGGCATTGTCTAAACCTCGTACAGGGGGGCTACCACCCCATACAGTGCCCGACGCAACGTACAAGAACAAATTCCGCCCCCCTATAACCCCCCCCGTGCATGGGGTAGTCGTGGATATTTTGGCAGACATGGAGAAAGACATGCGGGTTATTAAGAGGAATTTAAAGGTAGCATAGGATATGCATAAGAGTTATTCGGATCAACGTAGAACATTAAAGGAGTTTCAGCCTGGGGAGCATGTGTATTTTCACATCAAGCCCAAGAAGAGATCCTTGAATATTGGGTCATGTGCCAAGTTGGCACATCGGCATTGCGAGCCTTTTAAGATCCTTGAGAGGATTGGAACAATGGCCTACAAACCTGCTTTTCTGCCATCAATCAATGTCCATGATGTTTTCCATGTTTTATTGATTAAAAGATATGCACATGAAGTTGATCATGCGATTGATTGGTCTATATTGCAAGTGGAACCAAAGGGAGAGTTCCAGCCAAAGCCATAATGCATATTGCAGTGGAAACATTTCATACTCTAGAATCAAGAAATAGAGCAAGTTAAAGTGTAGTGGAATCACTTTGGTCCCGATGAAGCTACATGGGACATGGTTGATCAGATGCAGGTATTGTATCCTTCTTTATTTTCTAGTTGAAGCAAATGAGTTTTTGGTGTATGTGTGTGTGTGTGTGTGTGTGTGTGTGTGTGTGTGTGTGTGTCATTGTAAATACCACATCGAGTTGTGTTATAAAGCTCCAATAAGAAATATGTTTTGTTTTGAATGGTTTGTTGGTCATAAGTGTCATAGAACACCAAGGATGGTGTTCCCCCAAGGGAGAGGGATTTGTAAGAGCCCCAAGTTTATTTTCCATGTAATGGAAAGGACATTATAAAGGAAGAAATAAGACCAAGGTCATGGGACACGCATTCCAAGTTGAATGGAGGGAAAAATATTAGAGTGGGTATAACTTGTGGTTAATTAATGGCTATGGAAATTGGCATTGGCATTGGAAAAGGAAAAAGGCAATAAATGGAAATTTAGTGAAAGAAATAAAGGAAATTTGGAGAAAAGGAATATGAAGAGACAAGAATATGCATGTAAGGGAAATTAGAGAGAAAATAAAGGAAAATGAAATAAAAGGAGGAAAAGGAAAGGAAGAGATGCTAGACATTAATGATAAAAAGGAACTTGAGAAACAATTGACAACTTTTGACAGTTTTTGCTAAGCTTTTGATCAGTTTCAAAAATTAAACTCCAAGGTGGGAGAGAGAGAGAGCACTTGGACACAAGCAAGAAAGAAAAGGACAGCCAAAGGAAATTAAGGGAGCACAAGGAAAATATTGGAGGAGCATCTATACTAGGAAGATTTTTCAGGTAATAGATTGCATGTGTGATTTCCTTGCTGGTATTTGAATGCATGGTTCATGCATTTGGTTTACATGTTAGTTTGTTGTCATTAGCTTGGATGGATAGTGGTTTCAACCTATCCTTTCCATTTCCTCAATAGTCATCATGTGATGGGATTAATTCCTAGTTTAGCTTTGGGTTACTAGAATATTTCGGATCCAGGAGAGGTGGTCTGAGGAAATTCTCAAGGGTTGGGGTGGAGATGGTTTTCTTTGGGAAGTCCTTGATAGGTGGGTGGAGACAGGGAAATTCCTCTGGCTATGGTGAGGAAATTTTGAGGCACCCAAGCTTGTGTTGGTTTGGGGATTTCTGGACTAGTTTAGGTGAAATCATTTTGGTTGAAGGTTGAGGTGGTTTAGCCTCTGTATGCCCTAGTTGGTTATATTTTGGTTTATCCCATGAGATCCCAAATTCATTCTTGGAATATGGCACTGGAGTGATTGGCTGAAAGAAATATTTGATTCAACCCAATCTATGGTCAGGTAGTACATGGAAGTCCCTGGCTTGGTTGGAATTTTCATATGTTATTATGTATTGATTATTATTAAGAATAATGAGCACAAGTTGTGATTTTATGTATGATTTCATGACTAGTTTGTCATGGTTCTATTATGGTTAAGTGTTGGTTATATGCATGGTGTATTTCCTATTTTATGATGTACTCTTGTTATGAATCCATTACATGGTTTAATGATTTATTGGCTACTTTATATGAATGCATAGGCTAATGTATGCTATTGTGGCTAGTAAGAGAGGGAAGCAAGCCTTCTTGGTGATTCTCTGATGAAACTAAGCATTTATGACCTACAGGTACCTTGACCACAAAGCGTTTTTCTAAATGATTCTCATTTATTTGATAAGTTTGAGTAGGAAATGAGTCAGTACAACCAAATCAAGCTTTCTATAGGTGATTAAGGTAATTCTGGAGAATTCTAGGCAGTTTTGGGAAGATGGCCTGAACTGGACCTAAAAATATCGAGCATGTTTTCTAGTCACACCCTTTAAACTGGTAAATTTTGGCTACAACCAAATGGAGGAAGGCCTGTGCATGCAGCTATATATTTCCATCTGCATGCATAACTCAGCATGCATTTGACTAGGAGGTAGAGTCTGGTAAAAAGAGAAGTTGTGGGTTAGGGTCTGATCACCAGCGGTTGTTCTCTGACACCTAGGTGATGTAATGTTCCTAAGAGGTTTCAGTAAGTTTCTAGTTAGTAGACCCCACTTCCATAACAAGAACTTGGTTTTGAGATCATGTCATAGTAACTCTCAAATAATGTTTATCTTGGAGAGATTGTGAAAGCAGATAAATGTGGGGTAGGTATTACATTGTTTCTCTCTCACACTAAAATCTTATCCATTGTCCAATTACTAGCTCAACGTCTACACATTTTTCTCCCTAGATTGGAATAATCCTACTTTCCTATCTTCAAATAAACTTAAGCCTTCTTTGATACCATGACAAACTCAGAAAGAGAAAAAAAGACAATAAAATAAATAACCAACAAAATGATCAATCCAGAAAGTGACTGGGCCTAGAAATTTATGATTCATTTAATTCATAAAATACATATCTATACATATAATTTCTTTTAAAAAAATGTATGGGTAATTCTCTAGAAATATCTATAGAGTATTTATCTAGATCTAAATAATTTAACATAGTTAACTTTGAAAAATTAGGGTTCTTCTAGAGATATATGGATCACTAACTAACATTAAAAATTAAGACTCTTCTAGAGCTTTCTAGATAACACGAACTAGCAAGAGAAGTTACACTATCTAACAATTTAGAGGCTTTGAGATAGAAAAATTCTATGCTTATTTTGTAGAAGGTGATTAGCAAATGTCAACAAAGATATCAAGACAACAAAAGTACTACCATAACATTCTCAAACATTGTTTGCTAAGGAAGGAATCATCAACATCTACATGGGTCTAAACAATGCATTTAGCCTTAAACACATGCAAATTTAACTATAAATACAAGTGTCATTGTGGATTTACCCATTGCTTGAACGAACCATTTGTGATTTTGAAAATGGGCCACCAAAGCTACTTGGTTTGACTACAATAAATGACATGAACTAGCAGGAGAAATTGCACTATCTAACAATTTAGAGGCTTTTAGATAACGCAATGCTATGATCATTTTGTAGAAGGTGATTAGAAAATGTCAACGAAAAGGCAACAAGACTACAACCATAACATTCTCAAACATTTTTTACAAAGGATGAAATCATTCATATCTACACAAGTCTAAATAATGCATTCAGCCCTAAACAAATGCAAATTTAATTATCAATCCAAGTGTCATTGTGGGTTTATCCATTACTTGAACCAGCCATTTGCAGTTTTGAAATGCGGCCAACAATGCTACTTAGGTCGGCTACATTAGAGAAAAATATTGAGAATGGAATCAAATTGGACCATGTCAAATGTGTGACAAGGTCGAAGAATCAAACATTGTGTAGCAAATAACCATGGTATTGTCATTGTTCCTATGAAATTTCACATTTCCATACCATAATTAGGGTTAAGCTTTGGGAAAGTGGTGAATGATTGTGGACAAGGTTGTTCCTTAGCTCTTATTATGTCACAGGTTTATGGTGGATTATGGAGGTAACACGAAAATGCACGTAGAAAATATAAAACTCCTTCCCACTAACAGTGAGTTCAATGCAAAACCACATTGGGTGGAACAAATGCGAGAATGAAATAATGGAAATAAGGGAAGCAATAAAGGAGGGACACACCAATATTCAAATAAAAAGAACAAACTGTGTCAAATTGAAAGTTGGAAATGGACCTCGCATGACATACCCATATATGCACAAATGTTGACCTGGATAACTAGAGCTTGAGCTAATATGAGTCCAATTCCCCTTTTCTAGTGCAAATAAAAGGCGGTTTCGAAGGTCTACTTCATCTTTTAACCTTTGTATGTTTAAATTCCCTAATTCCCCTTACTTTCATACCCCTTATAAACATTTTACGAAACTTTTATTTTTCGACCTTTTCGACTTACTACACTTTTAAATCTACCCTATATGCATCTTTTTGTAGGGCTTTGAATCTTACAAGTCTTGGTATGGTGCAACATATTGCAGGCTTCACCCCACTCCTTTAGATTTGTCATAGAGTGAACAATAGTGTCAGATTATCTTCTTGCGATCTATCACAAGTATATATTTTATTTGTCTCACGTTATTGTGAGGCTTGGATTCTCAAAGCTTGTAACCTTTAGGACGCATTTCATTACCAAAATATTATCTTGTGTACCTTGTCACAAGGTTGTTATAGTGATGAGCCTTGGAATCTTTGGACATACTTTTCGTGGTGTGTTTGTGACCTTTCCAATATTCAAAATTTGACCATCTTGTAATAGATCACATACATTCCTAAGTTCTAAGCTTTCGAAAGATTCAATAAGTGGATTTTCAATGGTGAGCTAAAAAATCTAAGGATGAAAAACTTTAAAGGATGACCAATGTCACAAAGCTTAATAAGTTCACAATTTGAATGGTTTGCTTCAATGTTGCATTGAAGCTAACATGAAATGTAATTTTTTTGGAAATTTCCGAGAACTTGAACTCAAAGTATTAACCAGCCTAAATTCATCTTAACTTCAGATCTATCAGCACCAAGAGGGATCAAATCCTTTTTCACTCTAAAAGAGGTTTTCACCTCAAGATATTTGATAGAAAGCTCAAGCAATTTAAAATAGAGATTAAAAGAAAACAAGGAACTTGTGAGAAAAGAAAAGTAGCATCAAGATATAATTCCAAACTAAGTACAAGCAAACCTAAACTGTAACTAATATGAATACATCAAGCATCATAAATCCAAATACGAGTCCCAAATCTCTTATTGAAGTTTCATAACAAGAAATAGAGTTTGGGGGAGTTGTGATTGGCTCAATGCAACTGTAAGGTTGAAATAGCATAAAGTATCATATCATATGGACCTCTACACACAAAGAAAGATAATTCTTCTCCATTATAGCATTTAATTATCATGTACATGGCCACTTAATTCTTGATTAAGGATATGAGGTATTGAGACCTAACCTCCAAAGATAATTTATGGAGATGGGATTACCAAAATTCATCTTTTCTCAATGACCTTAAATTATTTTCTATGACCACCGTTGTCTTAAGCTTGTCAAGAAATTTCCAGGGATATAATTTTACCCAAATCCAAGCATTGTACATAAAGTTATGCCCACTTGAAAATCAGTTATCCAAATTCCATGGTAGTGTTTATACCATTACCGTGTGGCAATCCTTTTTCCCACGTGTCACCATTATAAAATTTCATGTCAGCTAGCATGTGATCGACATGTTGTTGCCCTTTTCCATGTCATGTTGCCACATAAACATACTACATGAAGCTACCACATCAAGACCTTTCGAGTTTCCGTAGTATTGGGAGGAAACTTCAATAACAAAGGTCCCAACCTTCTGATACTCGACACTTCATACCCTAACATCTAATAGTTGGTATCTTGATAAACTATACTCATTAGACAAAATAATAATATGATAGTTAACATACATGTTGGGATCCACCAGTGTTGGGGAATTACGTGATGTCAAGCACATCATGTTTGTATGATTTCCTAAGAAGTAACTTCCCGACATTTGATAGTTGATATTTCAATATAAATCTCTTGAAACCCTGATAGCTGAAAGGAAATACACCACATTTAACTCTTCTCATAATTACAATCAACCCGATCAATAGATGTCAACCAATGTGAATTTATCTGTTAGATAATAGGTATATCGAGATCTATTAGTATGAAGGGTTGATGTTGGTTCATTATACCTACAATTTAATATCGAAACACCTAACACTCGATCACCTAAAAGTTGATAACATGGGGTCTAATAGTCGATACATTGTAGCTGATGATAAATTCTTCGACAATCAATGTATTATTAACAATCTATTATTATCAGGGGGTTCACAATGGTGTATCAATGGATAATCCAACCCCTAGGGCCTGATAGCCCAATACTTGATAGTATGAACACTTGAAAACCCCCTTTCTGTTAAAATATGACAACAATTAGAAAATGTAAGTTTTATGTCTATGCAAGTAAATGTTGTTGTGGTTATTCAATGTTATGAATGAAAATATAGTCACCAAAAATATTGGAATGGAGCCTACTTCATATATGTTCCTTGAGATAAGGAGGTTGTATGATAAGCTTGAATGTAATAATTCTCCTTAATAATAAAACCTAATTGCCTTTCCCATGGATGTTACCTTAACGAGTTATCATGGCTTTAACACGTAAATCTTGTGTGTTTTGTGTGCCATTTTATTCTGACTATTCTAATTTGTAGAATTTAAATAACAAGTGGTCTCGGAGCCAACAATGTTGGTAGATGTGTGAAGAGCCCAGTGCACTAATAACCCACTAGAGGAATCGATGCAAAAAGAAATGGGAGGAGTTTGTGGTCTATGCAAAGGATAATTGGATAAAAAAGAAAAATTGAAACCTATCTTTCTAGGTTAGAAGAGTAGAAGACCTTCATCCACATGGCCATTGAAAACAAGAAGATTGAAAGTTCCTCTATGATAAAAGGGATACAGAGGACCTCTGAAATTTATTGTGGAGCATAAAACCAATGTTACAACACTCAGGATTGAGTTGTGGTCAATTCTTGAAAGCACTATCGATCTTGTTCACTAGTTCTACAAGTTCTATAGGGTTAAGCAGACAAGGTTATGGAGAAAGTGCAGGAAGGTTGAATACTTTTGGACCAAAGACGATTGTTCTTTGTTGTTATTGTATCTTTTTGCCAAAAAGTCACGAGTGTTGCACAATAGGAAGAAAATTATGGTTGTTGTTGGAAGCATAAACTATCTTCAACCGATCAGAATTTGCACATCAACAAAAGTTGTGCCACATTTTTCTTGAGAGCGTTGAATCCGCCCATATATGAACCCATGAGAAAGAGAATTCAAGCCATGTTTTTTTGGGATAAATAGAACAAAGAAGCAACCACATGCTAAAGGTTTTTGGACAAAATTAGAACTAGAAACCCTAGCCACCTATTTCATAAGAATCGAGTAATTCTTTTATAAACCATAGCAAAAATAAATTAAAATAAATTTTTTTTTTGAAGAACAAAAAACATGTTAAATAAAAATATTGTGGAAGATATTTTTATAAGAGAATCAATTTTTAAAGAACCAGGTTTTCGGGTAAAATTTTATATATATATATATATATATATATATATATATATATATATATTCGGGGTTTGAGAACTACTTGAACAACAAATATATATATTTTTCTTAATGATATTTTCTAGACATATTTTTTTAATTAAAAAAAGAAGATTGAAGACAAAAAAAATTCCTAGGAGAAGAGTTTGTATACAGGATATGGAAAATGCAAAATTTGAAGTTGAAAAGTTTAATGGGAAAACAATTTTGACTTGTGGAAGTTAAAAACTCGAGATTTACCAGTACAACAAGGGTTTCATAAGGCATTAGGTGGTAGGAGTAAGAATCTCATGACAATGACCAACAATGAATGGGAGGACTTGGATGCCAAAGCCCTTAGTGCAATTCGTTGTCTCTCAGTGATGATGTTTTATTCAAAATTGTTAGAGAAGTGACAACAACAGGGTGATGGACCAAGTTGGAAGGTTTGTACATGACCAAATCCTTGACGAACTGGATTTATCTAAAGAGGAAATTGTAGATCTTGAAGATGAAAGAAGGTACGAATATTGCATATCATCTAATTGTATTTAAGACACTTATTTTCTAGTTAAATGATATAGATGTCAAACTTGATAGCGAAGATAAGGCAGTTATGTTGTTTTGTTCACTACTTGAGTCTTAGGATCATTTTGTAACCTCTATCAGCTTGAGCACAATAGAAACACTTGAATTTGATGTTACTTTTGGAGCTTTGTTTTCTAAAAAAAGTGAGAAGGAAAACAAGTGTTGAAACCTCGACACCAAAAGCAATGGTGGCTAGAGGTCGCTCCAGAGAAAGAGGAGACAAATCAAGAGGTTCTTCTAGGTGAAATTCAAAAGGAAAAAACAATAAACAAAGATGTTGGTTTTGCAACAAATTAGGGCATCTCAAGAAACACTATTGGGAAAGACAAGAATCCAAGGCCCAAAATTCAAAAAGAGAGGAAAATCTAGTTGAATCATATGATCAATAAAGTGTTGTCAATCTGTGATGCTCCTAAATATTATGAATATTGGCTATTAGATTATGGCGCATACCATCATATTTGTTTACATAAGGATTGGTTTTCTACTTATGAAGTTGCTAATGATGGCTTTGTCCTTATGGGTGATATTATTTCTTGTAAAATTGTTGGTGTTAGGTCGCGTTGCCATGGGCGGCCAAGCGGTGGCTGTCTGATTCTAAGAATCAAATAGCCACCGCCCAGCCGCCCATGGGGGTGGCTATCTAATTCTTGGAAACGGATAGCCACCGTGTGGCCATCTGTGGGGGTGGCTATCCGATTCTCAGAATCGGATAGCCACCACCCGACCATCTGTGTGGGTGGCTATCTGATTCTCGGAATCGGATAACTACTGCTCAGTCATCCGTGGGGGTGGCTATCCGATCGCTATCCGATTCTCGGAATCGATAGCCACCGCCCAGCCGCCCGTGGGGGTGCGATTGGGGAGTGGCCACAAAAATTGTTTTTTTAAATAAAAAATAAATTTTGTTAAATACAATAATTGTATTTTAAAAAAAAAACAAATTTAAATGTTTTTCTAATTTTATTTATATTTGTAAAATATATATTTTTAAAATATTTTAAATGCTATTTTTAAAATTAAAAAATATATTTAGCTTTTTTTAATTTTAAATGTTTTTATTTTTTATTTTTTTAAATCGAAATTTTAAATCAATATCAAAGCCAAATTTTTTATTTTTTATTTTTTTATTTTTTAATATAAATTTTTTAATATAAAATTTGAAATGGTTTTTTTTTAATAAAAAATATATTGTTTTTTTATATGTTTTTTTATTTATTTATTTTTTTTAATTTGAAAATATGTATTTTTTTTTAATTTTAGTTATTTTGGGGGTTTTTTTAATTTTAGCATATTTTTGTTTTTTAGGTTTTTTTTTAATGTTTTTAATCTTTTTTTCTTTTCTTTTCTTTTCTTTTTTTAAATCTAGTTTGTTTTTTGTTTTTTATTTTTTTTAATGCTTTTAAAAATTTCCTATTTTTACTTACTTAATTTTATAGTTTTTTAAATTTTATTTTTTGTCTAAATTTTTTTTTATGGTTTAGGAGATTTTAAAAAAATGTGATTTTCTTTGAAAATATGTTTTTCTTATTATTTATTTCTTTATATTTTTAAAAAAATATAAATTGTATCTTTTATAGGTCTATTTTTTTTAAGCATTTTTATGATTGATTTTTTTATTTTATTTTATTTTGTGTTTTATTTTTAATATATATTTTTATTTAAGTTTTGCTATTTTTTTAACTTTTTTTTGTTTTTAATTTTAATTTTATGTTTTTAATTATTCTTTTGAAATTTTAATGTTTTTTAGAGTCATGATAAAATCTTTTACACCATTATTTCAAAATATTGAAAATTTACCCTAGAAACAAAAAAAATTGTTATTCCAGCATCACACTTTTCATTTTGAGGGTGTTTTTTGCACAATTTTTGCACATAAAAGTTCAGTTTCACTGGCATTTTTTAAAAATGTTGAAAATTGACCCTAAGAAAAAAAGTCATCATTCCAATATCAACACTTTTCATTTTCATAATGTTTTTTGCACAAATTTTGCATAAAAAAAATTGTTTTCACTGCCATTTTTAAAACATGTTTAAAATTGATCCTAAAAAAAAAACCATCATTCCAGTATACACATTTTTCGTTTTTAGCACTGTTTTTCATGTTTTTTTGAGGTTTTTTGGCCAAAATTCCCATTTTGAGTTTATAGTTCTTGTTTCAAAGTTTACATTGTTTAATTTGAGAATATTAATAGATGTACAACATGTACCTAAGTTGAAGAAAAATATAATTTCTTTTGGAGTGTTGGATTCTAGTGGTTATAAGCTCATAGGTCAAAGTGGAATGTTGAAAGTGTCCAAGGGCACTTTAATGGTCATGAAAGCTACAAAGACGGAGGCCCTTTATAAGCTCGTGGGAAGTACTCAGATCAAAGAAGTAGCAATGGCATCCAAGGAGCCAGTTGAGTCCACTCATTTATGGCATCAATGAATGGGGCATATGAGTAATAAGGGACTTTAGGTATTGATTGATTTTAAATTAGTTCCAAATTTGAAATCTCTGAATTTAAGTTTATGCAAAAGTGTATTTTTGAGAAGCATTGTAGATATAAATTTAAAACAAAGAGTCATAATAGTAAAGGTGTTCTTGACTACATTCATTTTGATGTCTAGGGACCATCCCCTATTGTTTCTTTCAGAGGATCATCACATTTACTGTCATTTATAAATGATTTTTCTAGAAATGTATGGGTCTATGTATTAAAAAGAAAATTTATTGTATTTAAAACTTTTAAACAATTTAGAACTATGGTAGAGAAGAGAATTGGAAGGACAATCAAATGTCTAAGAACAGAAAACAGAGGTAAGTTTACTTCTTTAGAATTTGAAGAATATTGCAAGGAGGTTGTGATCATAATACATAAAAGCACAGTTAATACCCCTCAACAAAATGGTGTGGAAGAACACAGGAACATGACCCATGGAAAGAGAAAGGTGCATACTAAGAAATGTTTGTTTGCAGCAAGAGTTCTGGGCATAAGAAATTAGTATTTGTTGTTATCTAGTGAATCGATCACCATCGATTGCAGTAAACTAAAAAATTCATGAATATGTATGGACATGCCATCCATGTGATTATTCAAATTTAAAGATTTTGGTCGTGATGCATATACTTTTAATCCTAATAATCAGTGATATAAATTAGACCCTAAATGAAAGAAATACATTTTTGTTGGCTATGATGATGTTCTAAGGGATATAGGTTGTGGGATTCTACTGCCTACAAAATCATCATTACCAAAGATGTGATATTTGATGAATCTTCTCTTACTAAGTCAAATCATGCAAAAGATGTTGTGAAACAAGAACAAGTACCAAATCAACAAATTCAGTTTGAGACAGAACCATATACAAAAACATGGAAGAAAGATGAAGATTCCCAAGATAAAGAGAAAATGTTGACGTTCCAAAACCTACATTGAGAAGGTCTACACAGGAGAGAAAAGCTCCAAAAAGGTATACTGAATTTGTTTCATCTACTGCTTTGCTTACTAATGTTGAAGAACCTTCTTTTTATCATGAACCAATAAATGATATTTGTTGGGTGTGTGCTATATTATGTCCATGACTACCCCACGCATGGGGGGGTCACAAGGGGGTGGTATCCCCCATGTATGTTGCACTGGTCGCAATAGGGGGGCCGGTAGCCCCCTGCACGAGGTCCGTGGCAATGCCTCACGAAAAAAAATTGGACCCTATATTAGGTGGGCAGACCTACCTATGGCTTTGTGCATGTATTTCGCACATGGTTTTGGGCATAATGGTTTTCTATCCATGGTATTTTGTAGATACAGTCAAGGGAACTAAAATTATGTTCCAATCCGAGGTTAATATATTGGGATTTGTGGATGCTTCAACGTGTATATATATGTATTGTAACATTGAAAGGAAAATAGTGAAAAATCAATCTAGTAGTCTCGGTTTTGGGATCTAGGGGAAAATCTATGTGTATATCTATTTTATTTTACGCTCTCGCCATTGTTTATTTTCTATTTTTTAGAATTCGTATGCAAGTAATTTATGTATGGGGTTAAAACCTACAATATGAAGAGTGACAAATGGAAAGGAACGATGAAAGATGAAATGGATGCCTTGGAGAAAACAATATGTGGGATCTAGCAGAACTCTCGAGAGATGGGAAGGTTGTTGGATGAAAATGGGTTTTCAAAATGAAAAGAAACATTAATGGTAATATTGGGATGTAGTGAAATGGGTAGTAGAATCCCACAACCTATATCCCACTAGTTGCTTTGCTTGACTTGGAGTTAGAATGATTAGATGTTAAAACATCTTTCTTGTGTGGAGATTTGGATGAGGAGATTTATATGGAACAACCAAAAGATTTTGTATAACTACAAGGAAATATTTTTTTACAAGGTCAAGGAATCATTGTATGTCCTAAAGCAATTAACTAAGCAATGGTACAAGAAGTTCTTCATGATGAGCCAAAGTTATAATAGAAGTGTGTATGATCATTGTGTGTACTTTAAAACTTTGAATGTCATATTCATTATCTTAGTGTTGTATGTTTATGACATGCTCATTGCAAGTAATAGCATGGAAGAGATCAACATGTTGAAGGCTAAAATGGCTGGGATGTTTGATATGAAGGATCTAAGAGCTGCAAAAAAAATCTTGGGCATTGAAATACAAATATCAGAAAAATGGTAAGCTCAAGTTTCAAAGAAAAAGTATGTAGCAAAAATACTTAAGAAGCTCGAGATGCACAATGTGAAACTAATTAATATTCTTTTCGCTTCCCATAAGATTTCTTCTGGCTTATGTCCTAATAATGAAGAAGAAAAGGAGTATATGTCTCATGTACCATATGCTAGTACAATAGGAAGTGTGATGTATGTGATGGTTTGTACTAAACCTGATATTTCACATGTAATGGGAGTTGTTAGCAGGTTCAGGGAAAATTTAGAAAAAGAGCATTGGGTTGTAGTGAAATGGTTGCTTCAGTATCTTAGAGGAACAAGTGATTATTGTATCACCTTTAATTTTTGTAAAGATTATGTTTTTGGATATATTGACTCATATTATACAAGTGATGTAGACAAGAGGAGGTCCACTTCAAGATATGTGTTCACTCTTGCAGTGGGATCCATTAGTTGGATGTCGAAGTTTCAAGAAATAATTTATTTATCCACCACAGAGGAAGAATATATTGTTGTCTCACATGCTTGCAAAGAGGCAATTTGGTTGAAGGGGCTTCTAGGTGAACTCGAGAGAAAGAAGAGTAACATAATTGTATTTTGTGATAATTAAAGTGCGCTACATTTGGCTACAAATCATGTTTAACATAGCAATACCAAACATATTGATATAAAGTACCATTTTGTAAGACAAGTTATCGATGGAGGTGGAGTAGATCTCAAAAAGTTCCACACTCAAGAAAATTGTGTAGACATATTTACAAAACCAATGTTGATAGAGAAGTTGTGGTGGTGTCTCACTTCTCTTGGTTTGCATAACAGGTGATAGGACTTTGGCAAGGCATTAGAAAATAAAAATCACGATGGAGATTGTTAAAATCTGACAACAATTAGTATTAATGTAAATTTATGTTTATGCAAGTAAATATTGTTGCAGTTATTTAGTTTTACAAACTAAAATATAGTTACCAGAACTATTGTAATGGATCCTACCTCATATATGTTTCGAGAGATAAGGAGGTTGTATGGTAAGCATGAATGTAATAATTCCCTTGAATAATAGAACCTAATTTCCTTGCCTGTGGATGTTTCCTTGAAAAGTTGTCAGGGTTTTACCATGTAAATCTTGTGTATTTTATGTATATAATTTTGTGTGCCATTTTATTGTGGCTAATCTAATTTGTAGACTCTAAATAACACTTTCAGGTAGATCTTGGCCATGAGCCATGTTGGCCATGTGAACAGGGACTGAAGCTAAGGACTTCCAACCCCAAATTTCTAAAAATCCCAAAGAGTAATCCCTAAATTTCAAATGGTCATCCTCTAACTAAAAAAACCTCTAAAAAACTCTTTAGGCATGTTTCAAAGGTCTAAAACTAATTTTGACATGGTAAGGACTTGTTAATTTTTTCAAGTGCGGTAAAATTCCACCTTGGACAACTCAAATGACTGAGATAATGATTGCATTATATTCCTATTTTCGAGAAGACCAAAATCGACCTAAAGATCACCCAATTTGGTTAAGTGGAAGTTGAGTTATGAATTATTTTATTCATACATGTATTATGGAATGGGTGGGCTCTAACCACATAAGTAACTACTTGGGTCAGTCTTAACCCCAAGTGAACTCTCAAGAAACCTATAAATAGAAGAGACCTAAAGATCATTTGGACACATCTTCTCTTCACTTTTCTCTTGGTTTTCACAGGTTCGACAGAAGGAGTTCGCTCAAGGGTTTAAAATCACAGGCAAAAGGTTCGCTCTAGGTTAGAGTCTTCTGGATCTCGATGGTTGGCACAGAACAGGGAATTTTTGTAGACTCTAAATAACACTTTCAGGTAGATCTTGGCCATGAGCCATGTTGGCCATGTGAACAGGGACTGAAGCTAAGGACTTCCAACCCCAAATTTCTAAAAATCCCAAAGAGTAATCCCTAAATTTCAAATGGTCATCCTCTAACTAAAAAAACCTCTAAAAAACTCTTTAGGCATGTTTCAAAGGTCTAAAACTAATTTTGACATGGTAAGGACTTGTTAATTTTTTCAAGTGCGGTAAAATTCCACCTTGGACAACTCAAATGACTGAGATAATGATTGCATTATATTCCTATTTTCGAGAAGACCAAAATCGACCTAAAGATCACCCAATTTGGTTAAGTGGAAGTTGAGTTATGAATTATTTTATTCATACATGTATTATGGAATGGGTGGGCTCTAACCACATAAGTAACTACTTGGGTCAGTCTTAACCCCAAGTGAACTCTCAAGAAACCTATAAATAGAAGAGACCTAAAGATCATTTGGACACATCTTCTCTTCACTTTTCTCTTGGTTTTCACAGGTTCGACAGAAGGAGTTCGCTCAAGGGTTTAAAATCACAGGCAAAAGGTTCACTCTAGGTTAGAGTCTTCTGGATCTCGATGGTTGGCACAGAACAGGGAATTTTTGTCCCTCGACACTGCCACATAAGCCTATGAGAGCGACTGTAAACCCTTGGACACTGGAACAGAGGCTTATGGGAGCGACTATGGCTTCAAAGGCAGATCATAAGGTTCAGGTCCTCGATCATTCACACAGGGTATTCCTAAGAGCGACCACGACATTTCAGTCGCTCGCACAACCATTATAAGGGAGTGACTATGGGTTAGGTGTATTGCACCATAGTTGCACGCATAAATACTTCTTGTGAGTGATCGATAATTTACAGTCTCCCTTACACAGTATCTGAAAGAGCGACCAGGGAGTTTTAATCACACACAGACAGTTCTGATGAAAGTGACCAAAGTTCAGATCTAGAGTTTGACATCTTAGCTTCAATTGACTTTAGTGATCTGGTAGATCTAATTTTCTCTCTACTATTATAGAGATCTGTAGATCTAATTTGTTAGTTTCCGCTGCAAGCATATGTATTGGGCCCATTGACAGTGACAACAGTGCTTAGTAGAGTTTGGCACAGTAACAACAGTATACAACAATTAATATCAATTTGTGACAGCACATTACATCCATCAATATGAGGATTTTGTTTCCTATCATGATTCGATTTGTTTCATAGATATCATTATTGTTTTTCTACATAGATAAAGTTATGGATCATTGTATTCTCTTTTTGTTGCATCATTTGATGACAATCTAAGAAGAAGAAGATTTGCAAGAGTTTTCCCTATAATGGGTTTTTCCCTAGTCTCAGACCAATCATGGTGTCTCTATATGTGTGCATGCTTTCTTCTATTGTTCCTTTTATATTTCGTTGCATTGATGATGATGATGGTGATGTTGTTTCTTTCTATGTAATTTCATATGTTGATGTATAATGGTGTAGATCTGAATAATGAAATGATGATATGGGGTGAACTTAATGTATTAATGATGAAATGCAACTATCATAGCAAAGAACAATGTCACCCTATGAAAAATTAACATGGTATCGGAGTTGGGCTGAAGAAAATTCATGGAGATCACCCTGATGATGACACCTTTGATGGAAGCAAGAAGAGGATGGTGGAGACCTAAAATAATTCTAGGGTTTGAAGATAACCCTAGGCATCTTGATGATTAGGGTTTGATGGATTATATGAGGTTAGGGTTGGAGAGAAAACCCTGGTTTATGGAAAAGGCTTGAGATTAGATATATGAAACTCTAGCATGGTTTATGTAAAGATGCTCAAGCACTTGACAAAGATTCGTGAAGCCCTAGATGGGATAATCCCTAGCATATCTGGTTGGATACTTGAAGGCAACATTGGTATATGGACCATGGACATTGATGGCTCTTGAAGATTGGTTCAAGAAGGAGAAGATCACCTCTCATTGAAGATAAGTATTTCTTGACTTATGATGCTTCTTACTTGTTGGATCTGATGATTATGTTTATTGATTGTACGTCCTACATATGTATTTGAGTATATGGATGTTTCTAACCTCCTTTATTAGATGTGATGAGTAGATCCTTCTTGAGGATCATTTTGGGATGCAAATCTGGAAAGAGACAAATAGGTACTTGATGAAAAGATGACAAAGTGATTCAAGTGGCCTATGTCTAATGAAAAATGTGCACAGGTAATATCACAAGGTATGCATGGTATGCTTCAGCTATTGGCACAGTAATACCTAAGGTATGATGAGAATTTCTCTTTCTTTAATGGCTCATACATGTATATGAAATTGACTTAGATATATGTCTCGTATGATGAAATTATTCACTTGGTGTTGAACATTTCTAACCTTCTTGAATTCCATGAGGTTATCTAATGTTGATACATTGGTACACTTGATGTTTGGCTAACATATATGATCTCTCTGTTGGATATCTTGATCCTATAAAGAAGGCTAGCACCTTGGCTATAGAAAATAATACTCTTGATACTTGCCATGATGGATTTCATATAGAAGGATAGTTCATTGACTCCTATACATGAGTTTGTTGGTAATACTTATGATAAACATGATTGACACTCTTGTTGTTTTGATAAAGCTTTATTCAATGATCTAACTTGATATCATTAGTCATGAAGAGAATGGTAACCTTGATGTGAGAAGTATAAGTGTAAGATTGATAAGCAAATATCTTGCTAGCTATGATCGTGGTTAAAATGAATGTCCTAACATGATGGAGTGACTTGATCAAAAGTGTTATTGTGTTTGAGATCTATCTGCTACTTTGAGTCTAAACCTTTGATGAAAGATTGATGTCTCAGTGCTGATAACCATATGTTTATGATCTAACAGATCTGCGGTTGCATGACTCAATTCGAGACAGGTTTCTTACATGGATGAAGAGGAATGATGCAAATCCCTAGTAGGAGGGAGAATCTCTTCTTAAGATTCTTAGCCTTATTACTATTTGTATTATATGTCGCTGAAGTATGATTTATGTGCATCTGACAGTATTGATCTGCAACGGTCTTAGATCTAAATCCCATACAAAAATTAGGGTTTATGTTGTAGACACGGTCACAGATCTAGGAGATCTCCTCCCTAAACGCTCTCATGCTAAGGCCTAGACAGCGTCCAGGCAACCAAAGTCGCTCTCATGCTAACCTGAAGGGAGGGACTAGATGTTTAATTGTTCTTGACCACCATGTAGAGCTTTCTGAAGTTGTTTGAATTCTGAATCAAAGTGTCTCTAACATAATCTGCCACTATTAACTGGTTTTTGAAATTATTGAGTTAAAAAGATGATCATATAATGAAGTATTGTGCATGAAATCAAATGGTCACATGGAAGATGTCAGTACCATAGATGTATTGCAGATAATAGCAAGATCTGCTAGCAAGAAAAGCTTTAATATTTTCCATAATATGAACATGCAAACTAAACTTGTGTTTACAGGTGAACATGACATACATATAGATATTTCACTATGTTTGTGCTACAGGAGGTGGGCATGATTTGGCATTACTAGTATATATGAAAAAAAAAATTGACATTATGCTTGAAAATAACTTTGAATCAATGACTAAGATATGCTTTGACTATAGATCTCTCTATAATAGCAATTTGGACTTGACCTGATGTCTAGTGATCTGATTTGAAAATTGTTGATTTTCCCTTATATCATTACTATGTGGGCATGATGACCTATGTGGAGATTGGCCTCCTTATTCTTAGCAAAATGGTTGAGGTAATGATAGTTGTCCTTGATGTATGAATTGCACCTAGTGAAAGAAAAGACTTATTTTATGATTATGATAATACTTGATAAAGTTCGGATTGATAATGTGTGGTTGAGGACAACTTGTTGACATAATAAGAAATGAAGTCATGACTTGATATGAACTCTACCTGTCTCCTGGTTGAAATTATTAATACTACGATAATGATGGCTTTGATAATGGTCATAATATGGCTTCTAAACTCTGATGAGATGATTTTGTTGATACGATGATAAAACATTGATTTATGTAAGGATGACTATGATGGCTTAGGAAGGAATTATGCTTAGAGCATTGCAATCCAGATATATCTATATTTGACAGTTATCTGATGAAGTTAAGATGATGAGTTACAAGATATGGCTTTGATATTGATTATAGTTTTGATTTTATATCTTGATGATCTACTTGTGACAAGTGATGATCCTTTGATGATATAAATCAGAGGGAGATGGCTTCTGAAGCCCGAAATGATGTATCATGGCATGATGAATTGATTTCTGGAATTTGGGAAAGAAATTCCATATTGCAAAGCTATTGGAAAATGTTTTTGTAAATCCTTGATACTCTGATTTGAAGTTCAAAGATGTTGTTTAACTTGGCATGGCATTTGACAATTGATTGAAGTATTGTTGATTCCGTTTTTGAACAACCATCTATATACATATGATGTGCATAGAACCTGAATAAATTCATGATTGAACTACTTCACTCACATAGAATTTCCATCGAGCATGATTTGAAATATTTGTATAAGGTATTATATTTTGAGAATGAGATATTTCTCCTATGGTATGTGTCTGCATAGATGTATTGTTGATATTTGAGATTATAACACATATTTCATTAAATTTGGAAATAAATAGTGGATCTAGAATTTCAAAATAGCCTAAATACACAATTCTAGTGATGTCCTTGTAATAAAAAAATCCCAATTTTAACGAAATATGTGTTTTATTGTTGATAAGAACATTTGGATGTTGATTTAGTATGAGATCTGCCATGATATCTTGGATGAGAAGTCCATAGCATGACCGAGGTTGATCATGACGCTGCTAGCATGTCTAGTTGTGAGGCAAGATACAAAAGTTCCTTATAGAGTTGCTTGAGCATGATCTGGATATGATATGGTTACATTTGGGACTGGGATACTCTCACATATTGAGACAGTGCGGTTGTTTGAAACAAGCTCAAGCTTGTGGTTGGCACCTCCTTGAGAGGGAGGATGATTATGGTATCATTTTGTGATTTATATGATTTGATATGATATTTGATTGTTGTTATGTATGAACATGAAACAATTGCTATTAAGACAAGAAAATTGTAGATATTCTCACAAAGGCATTAGCAAAGATAAATTTCTTGGTTTTCAGAGAGAATCCCCTCCGAATGAAGGGCGACACTGATCAAGGACACTGAGCCAACTCTTCCTACCCTATTTGAGCTCCTAGGGTGAGGAATAGAGATGGAGGGCTCCAGGGGTTGAGGGAACTCTGGAAAATAGGGTGTTACCCCTATTTGTTACCCATAGGGTTGGAGTAGTAGCTCACCCTATTTTGGTCTTTATAGAGTATACCCTAGTTGGCATCATACCCACAAGTCAGGCTTGTTGGGAGTACCTCTCCTCGTCTGGCCAACGAATTAAGAGTGTACAACCCAAGGTGATTATGATGCAGGTGTTCTACCACATGACTATTGTTGAGTCTTTAAAATGTCGTTCATTTCCATTACACTTTCACCATTATGTCCATTATATCACCTCCATTTCACTACTATGTCACTACATTCATCCCACTTTCATTATCATTGGGCCACATTTATGTTTTTCCAAACTTTATTAATTCTTAGCCTTTTTAAGTGAATTTGTGGTTAAAGATTAGAAAATAATGTTCATATGCTTATACCTAACAACTGGGTTGAGATTGTTGACATGTGTAGGTCAAAAGGAGGCTTCTAGAAGACCCTTATGTGGCACTCTAAGGCCAGATTCGAATCTGAGTGAAAAGAATCATGGGATCATGAGGATATGTGTCACATCTCCTAATTGTATTGAAACTCTAAGAAGACATGTGTCTTATCAGTTCCTATTTTGATTAGGACTCTAGAGGTAGAGGGAGAGATTCATGGACTCTCGTTAATGAGATGGCTTCTCATCTTTTTGTATAAATAGGAGATTTCTCTCCTTCATTTGTTAGGTTTTTATAGCTTAGCTTGTTAACTTGTTTGTCTTAGCTTAGCTTGGAGTTTGTAGTTCTTCCTTGATGGCCTTTGAAAGATTTGGAAAGCTTTGTTGTACTTTTTCTTTTGAAGAATTTGAATAAAGTTTTGATGTTCTCAACATGGAAGGAGATGTGAAGTAGATGTCATGGAGCACATTAGAATGTAAGGTAGAGTAGATTTTATTTTGTAATTTTACTTTGATTTCATTATGTCATTCTATTGCTTTCAAGCTTGAAATATTTGATTTTCCATTCATGCAATTTTAATTCATGCAAGTGTGTTCAACCGGTTGATTGTAGATTAGTTTTTCTTTACATGTTTTTGCATCAAATAGTGACATGAGATTTGCCTCTCTGCTGACTTTGTTTTTTTAGCTTTTCAATTTTAGTTATGCTTTGATTTCAGTCTTATTCATTTGCTTTGTTAGTTAGTTTAGATATCAAATTCCTCATATCATTGACATTATCTCCTAAAGCCATAGCTTAGACTACTTGGCAAGCTATCGGACTATGAATGATGTGATTTGATTTTAGTTTTACTTTTCTGCAATTAAATATCAAACTGCTCATATCATTGACGTTATCTCCTAAAGCCATAGCTTAGACTACTTGGCGAGCTATCAGACTATGAATGATGTGATTTGATTTTAGTTTTACTTTTTTGCAATTAGATATCAAACTGCTCATATCATTGACGTTATGTCCTAAAGCCATAACTTAGACTACTTGGCGAGCTATCGGACTATGAATGATGTGATTTGATTTTAACTTTATTTTTTCTGCAATTAGATATCAAATTCCTCATATCATTGACGCTATCTCCTAAATCCATAGCTTAGACTACTTGGCGATCTATCGGACTATGAATGATGTGATTTGATTTTAGCTTTAGATATCAAATTCTTCATATCATTGACGTTATCTCCTAAAGCCATAGCTTAGACTACTTGGCGAGCTATCGGACTAGGAATGAAGTAAATTGACTTTATTTTTATTAGTTTGCAGTTTTTTATTTGTTTGAGTGCAATAGCTTAACTTTTATTTCTGTATTTAGATAAACAGCAGAGATAGTGATTTCATGATCAGTATTTCATCTTTTTCTTGATTTAAGTAGCTGCATATTTACACTTTTGTTCAAGTACTGATTTTATCAATAACATGTTTTGAGATCTTTTGAAGTGTTAAATTTTGGAAGTTACTATAAGGGACATAAACCTTATCTTAAAATCTACATCAATGCTTGACCTTTAAAAGTATTTTTAAGACCTTAGAATAGGATTCCCATTTGCATTAGACACTTTAGGAGATCAACAAGAACAAAACTCCAAAAACAACATAAATTATAAAACAACGAAGTAAGAAAAAGGTTAACTAAGCACATATGGTGCACCACACTTCATCAGTTTGCGATACCCGGATTGATAATTTATGTAGAGCAATTTAAGACATTAAATTGACTAGACATTTTGGCACCGTTGCTCGAGAAGTGTAATTACGAGACCTTATTTCTTACATCTAAAAAAAAATAATAATAATTCTTAAGTATGCTCTCCTCCTGCACTTTGTGTGATCTGGAGGATCAGAAGAAAAAAAAAAATTGTTATAAAAAATAATAATTAATAATTCTTGAGTATGCTCTCCTCCTGCACTTTTTTTGATCTAGAGGATCAGAAAAAGAATTGTTATGTTAAAAATAAAAAAAGGGAGACAAAATAAACTTCTTCATTTCAATTGATTCAATAATAATAAATAAATAAATGAAACCCAACTGCTTTGATAGATTCAAACTGTTCAAGATTGAATGGTTATGGTTTGTAGTGGTCATCAAAATATTGTATCATGTTTTAATAAGATTTTGCAACTTAGCTGTGGAATGTAGCCTGATTCTGCAGCTAATTGTGAATTCTGCAGCTGATTTCAAGGTTTAGCAGGTTATAGGCATCCAATGAAGAAACTGACCACATGGGCATCTCTGGAATTGTCCTGACATGGATCCTATCCTAGTCACCCAGCTCAGATTGATAAAAAATCAGCTTAAGACCTCTGTCAAAGTCTTGTTTTTAGCATGTTTTCATTGAATTCTTTGCTGTCTGAAATTGAAAATCATTAATCCTTCTTATAAAAATTTACAATTTCAGAGAAAAAAAGAGAAAAAACAATCTATGGCTATCTTCAATCCTAGCTTTCACTGTGGCCTCAAAAAAAAAAAAAAAAAAACCTACAATAGCCTCCTCTAGTTATTTCCCTGACTCTTGTAATCAACAGTAGCAGGACAATGTTAGTGAAAATCTTAAACACTCATCTATATTCCATCCATTGCTGGAGTATCATCAGCATTGTTACAGCTGCTATTTCTCATCTCAATCATTTCTTCCATCCCTCCGTCCAGCCGGAACATCCCTACTGAGACCATACCTATATGGAGATGCCTACCAACATTTATGAGAAAATCAATGGCTTTCCTTGTGTACCGGTTAGTTTGTAGGTATTTATGGTGCAGAACTTTTGTAGCAAAATTGTGAACGAAAGAAGACTCTAAAAGCCAAGCTACTTTTCATTATTCGCATTCGTGGTATTAATGATATGCATCCAAAGACACGGAAGATCTTACAGCTACTACGTTTGAGGCAGATCTTCAATAGCGTCTTCCTAGAAGTGAACAAAGCAACTATGAATATGTTGCAGAGGAGTGAAACATATGTGACTTATGGCTATCCTAATTTGAAGAATATTAGAGAGTTGATTTACATGAGAGGTAATAGAAAGGTAAACACGAGGATTCCTCTGACAGACAACGTTGTTATTGAACAGGTTTTTGGTCAGTATGGAATCATCTGTATTAAAAACTAAGTGAAGGTTTTCATGAATCGTTGAAGGTTCCAGACACTCCAAATTGATTAAGGTTATGTGCATTCCAAAATACATTGCCCCAATTCTTCAGCCCTGTCATTGTGCCTGTGTAATACACCTAATAGACAACAAACAAAAAAACGCAGAACAGAGAAAAACGTCAAGCTTCACATGCACGATTTGGCCAAATGGAGACGAATGTGAGAAAAATAAAACATGATTTTTTTTGGAAGTAGGGTCAATTAAATAACCCAGAAATTGTTTTAGGAAATTCATGGCGGTTTGAGAGAATTTATTGGTTCTCTGAAGCCTCTTTTTGCCTGTTGCGTGAAGAAAAACATATTTTTATTAATGAACAGACTGTGATTTAATTTGACAAGAGAATTCTGATTTAGGAGTCAACTATGCACTGGCATCTAACTTACTCCACCACGTCTCCCGCCCTTAATGCCACCCGTTTGTAACTCATTAACACCTGTTAACAGCAATCCCAATTGAATACGGCTCTGTTTAGTGCTTAACTTCATTACGTGAACCAGTTGGATATGGCTCTTCACAGTTGATTGATAGACGTGGCATGGAGCTTCTTAGCATTCAATCTTGACTTTAATATATGACGATTTCTCTCCTGACTCGTACTTCAGTTACGACTGATTATATGTATCCAAAAATCACACAACTCTTCTCCTTATTTCCGTTCTAGAGTTTTAGATTTGGTGTGATCTTATGGGAGTTGACTACTTTATGTATGCCACAGAGTGGAATGAATCCCATGCAGGTAGTTGGTGTTGTTATTTTTCAGAATCGTCATCTAATATTCCTGGGAGTTGTCTTAAACATGGGTTATGGCTCAGTATATGCATACATGGATTCAAAACAGCGTATTGTTGCAGCATGAAGCTGCACAAATAGTCCAATCCTTGCTCAGGCCAAACAGCTATGTTATTATCAAGCATGACCTTAGTATCCTTGATTATTTATCAGACTTTATCTGTTGTTTGTATGGGAAGCCTGGGGCTTATTGTGTAGTAACACTAGCATTTTTAGTTAGGGATCAATATCATTTTAGTTGGTTTTGTTTAACTGAAAATCTTTGTTTTAAAGATGAATCACTTACTTTTAAGGTTGTAGAAACTCCACATGAAAGTGCGGAAGAGATAAAAAGCTATGCACGACACAAGTATCCAAATGTGTAGAAATAATGGTTGGTTGTCTTTTAGCTGCAAAATGCAGCCTGATTCTGTAGCTAACTGGCAATTCCGCAGCCATTTTATTATTTATATCGGTTATAGGTGTCAAGAGATGAAACAAACCACATGGGTAGCTAGGAAAATGTCAGTACATGGATGGTGTCCTGTTCATTTGATCCAAGTTGATGAAAAAGACCCCGGTCAAAGGGAAGTCAAGATGTGTGTTATCACTAAGTCGCCACACTAAGTCGCCGCATGTCAAGAAAAAATTAATAATTTTGAATCAATGAAATGAATATGTTATTTGTTCACTTTTCTGAAGGTATTGATTAATTTTGGACTGATGATGAAAGATGAATGGCTAACTTTTTATTCAAGATTTTTAGCTACAGAAACTGTGCACATTTCACAGCTAAAGTCCAATTCCGCAACTGTTCTCTAATTTCGCAACCAAAAAAACCTCATTGTTCAAATTAGCTTATATTTCTCACACAAAATCATATTTTGATGATTCAAGTACCATTGAAAAGATCTACACAATGAGAAATCCATCATTAGAGTTTGAAATGGCAAATAATGAAATAAATTGCTGAAAAGAAGCAACATTCAACTTGGGGCACCAATTCCAAAGCAGGTATAAATTCTTTTGATTTTTCCTTTCAGAACTTGTTTCATTAATACAAATTCTTAGTTTTGTGTGTAAATATTATAACTAGAGAGATTGGCCATCTCTCTCCTTTGATAATCTTACATTCCATTGCAGAAGAAGTATTAGTTTTTTTTACAGGTTCTAGGAGGAAGGACAAATGACTATAAGAGAATGGTGTCTCTCTAAGAGACCAATTTGTTTCATAAGAGGATGATTAGCAACAAAAAGGAAATATGCTGATGCAAAATCAGATCCAAACACTTGAAAAAATTTCAGATACTATTGTCTCCATCACATCCATACCTCATAATAAACCATTCACCTCATTTCACTTCATACTTTCCATTTACATGCACTTTCCATCTCTTTTTGTCCATTCATAATCTACAAATAAAAGCAAGAGGCTCATTCACATGCTTATTTCCCATTGCCATTTCTTCTCTCCATTTTCATCTTTCATTTTTTGTCATTTTCATTTCGCAAATAAGCTCTGCTTCAATGCAAATTATTGAGTCCATAGTCCTTTGAGTCTAAGTTCCTTGTAAAGACACCTTGAGGCTTGCATGCCTTAATGGCAAGTTCTCATGCTGACAAACAATGGGAATACATTAATGTCCCTTGTTCATCAGATATTCTAGGTGACTCGACATCGGTAAATTCATTCGTCCCTAGCAAGATGTGTTTGGGCATCTTGACTCTCATTGTCATCAATGGTGAGAGTTCTCGTGTTGACTAATGGCATTCATTGATGGCCATTAAGTCAAAAATTTCCTGCTATGTTCGACATCAGAACATTTTTTTTCACATAGTAGGAATTGTGCCAATGAGTTTTGAAGACATGAAGACTATTATTTTCAGCATTTTGGAGCAGATTCAGCAAGTTTTAGTAGAAGCAATAAAAAGTCATCTTATCTCTTTATCCATAGCTCTTATTGTTAAGCCACTTAAAGAAGAATATGATCAAAATTTTGCAGCCACCACATATACAACTCATCCATTCCAAAGGGTAAGTTAAAGTATGTCATTTTCTAACTTTTGACCATAGAATTCCATAAAAAGCTAAAATGATAATTGTTGGAAAAACATTTCTCTTCCTCATTTCATAAGATTTCCAATACCATCAGTTAGGGGGGAATGCATTCATCTTCATATTTTTCCATGTCCATATCATATTCAGAAGCCCACATACTTCCAACATATATTAACTATTACATTGTTATTATGAGCATACAATGGCTTTTCAAAAAGTGCTTAAAGAAGACATTGGATACAACAAAATCATAGTTGTCACACAAGAACCAACCATCATGCAATCCAATAAAGATATACTTTGCAACAATAATCAAAATATCATTATGCAAAATTCAAAGATCAAAATAGAATGCAACAACAAAAAAATTGGTTGTAACACAAGAACCAACCATGTTGCAATTCAAGTAAAACACTTTGCAAAAATATGAAGTTATCAAATGATATCATGTAAAGTTAAGCCAAAGCTCAAGAATCAAAAGAGTTAATGTAATATATATTGCATGAGGACATGCAATAGCTTCAGTTGGGAGGTATGTTGGGTCTTGAAAATGTCATTCATTTTTATTACACTTTCACTATTATGTCCATTATATCACCTCCATTTCACCTCCATTTCACTACTATGTCACTACATTCATCCTACTTTTATTATCATTGCGCCACATTTGTGTTTTTCCAAACTTTATTAATTCTTAGCCTTTTTAAGTGAATTTGTGGTTAAAAATTAGAAAACAATGTGCATATGCTTATACCTAACAAGTGGGTTGAGATTTTTGACATGTGTAGGTCAAAAGAAGGCTTCTAGAAGACCCTTATGTGGCACTCTAAGGCCAAATTCGAATTTGAGTGGAAAGAATCATGGGATCATGAGGATATGTGTCACATCTCTTAATTGTATTGAAACTCTAAGAAGACATGTGCCTTATCAGTTCCTATTTTGATTAGGACTCTAGAGGTAGAAGGAGAGATTCATGGACTCTCATTAATGAGATGGCTTCTCATCTTTTTGTATAAATAAGAGATTTCTCTCCTTCATTTGTTAGTTTTTTAGAGTTTAGCTTGTTAGCTTGTGAGTCTTAGCTTAGCTTAGAGTTTGTAGTTCTTCCTTGATGGCTTTTGAAAGCTTTGGAGAGCTTTGTTGTACTTTGTACTTTTGAAGAATTTGAATAAAGCTTTGATGTTCTCAACATGGAAGGAGATGTGAAGTAGATGTCATGAAGCACATTAGAATGTAAGGTAAAGTAGATTTTATTTTGTAATTTTACTTTGATTTCATTATGTCATTTTATTGCTTTCAAGCTTGAAAGATTTGATTTTCCATTCATGCAATTTTAATTCATGCAAGTGTGTTCAACCGGTTGATTGTAGATTAGTTTTTCTTTACATGTTTTTGCATCAAATAGTGACATGAGATTTGCCTCTCTGCTAACTTTGTTTCTTAGCTTTTCAATTTCAGTTATGCTTTGATTTCAGTCTTATTCATTTGCTTTGTTAGTTAGTTTAGATATCAGATTCCTCATATCATTGACGTTATCTCCTAAAATCATAGCTTAAACTACTTGGCGAGCTATCGGACTATGAATGATATGATTTGATTTTAATTTTACTTTTCTGCTATTAGATATCAAACTTCTCATATGATTGACGTTATCTCCTAAAGCCATAGCTTAGACTACTTGGCGAGCTATCGGACTATGAATGATGTGATTTGATTTTAGTTTTATTTTTCTGCAATTAGATATCAACCTGCTCATATCATTGACGTTATCTCCTAAATCCATAGCTTAGACCATTAGGCGAGCTATCAGACTATGAATGATGTGATTTGATTTTAGCTTTATTTTTTCTGTAATTATATATCAAATTCTTCATATCATTGACGTTATCTCCTAAAGCCATAGCTTAGATTACTTGGCGAGCTATCGGACTATGAATGATGTGATTTGATTTTAGCTTTATTTTTCTGTAATTAGATATCAATTTCTTCATATAATTGACATTATCTCCTAAATCCATAGCTTAGACTACTTGGCGAACTATTAGACTATGAATGAAGTGAATTGATTTTACTTTTATTAGTTTGCAGTTTTTGATTTGTTTGAGTGCAATAACTTAATTTTTATTTTTGTATTTAGATAAACAGCAGAGACAGTGATTTTATGATCAGTATTTCATATTTTTCTTGATTTAAGTAGCTGCATATTTACACTTTTGTTCAAGTACTTATTTTATCAATAACATGTTTTAAGATCTTCTGAAGTGCTAAGTTTTGGAAGTTACTATAAGGGACATAAACCTTATCTTAAGATCTACATCAATACTTGATCTTTAAAAGTATTCTTAAGACCTTAGAATAGGATTTCCATTTGCATTAGACACTTTAGGAGATCAACAAGAAAAAAATTCCAAAAACAACATAAACTATAAAACAACGAAGTAAGCAAAAGGTTAACTAAGCACATATGGTGCACCACACTTCATCAGTTTACGATACCCGGATTGATAATTTATGTAAAGCAATTTAAAACATTAAATTGATTAGACAACTATTCTGGGTCATCGATGGAAAGATCAGTAAGAAATAGGATGGGTTGAGATGACCTGATATGATTCCGAGTTGAGGGTAAATCTCCCCGATGAAATTCCAGGGTTGAGCGTTTACTCCCGTGTGTGATGAATTATCCTATTGCTCAGTATGGGTGGAATGTTGGGTTGTGTTATATTCTTTCCACGTAGTTAACAAGGGGTTTGAGAGGCACCCGTAACTCCACTTTATGGGGTCCAGGGCAGCGCCCTGAAAAATTTTGTTTTGGACCCTATGTTAGGTTGGGCGGACCCACCTATGGTTTTGTGCATGATTTTCGCACATGTTTTTTGGACGCGATGGTTTCCAGTCCATGGTATTGGATGCTTCGGCATGTATAAATATATATTATAACATTGAAAGGAACATAATGAAAAATCAAGCTGGTAGTCTCGGTTTTGAGATCCAGGGAAAAATCTCTGTGTATATGTGTTTTATGTGTTCTACTCTTGCATTATTTATTTTCTGTTTTTTAGAATTTGTATGCAGGAAATTTCTGTACGGGGTTAAAACTTACATTTGGTATCAGAGCTTATTTGGCTTCAAGGGGATGCCTTTATTGCTAAGGGGTTTTGCTCAGGCCTGTGGTAGACCCTGTTCAGTGGGAGATCTGCGAGATTGATTCTAGTGGTAAAAGAAGACGGCAAGCAGTGGAAAGATAAAGATCGAGAAATTTAATGGTCAGAATTTTGAGTTGTGGAAACTCAAGATGGAGGATCTGTTGGTGGATAAAGATTAGTGGATCGCGGTAGATCCGGGTACTAAACCAACGGGAGTGCCCGATGAAGAATGGAAGAAGTTGGATCGAAAAGCAAAGAGCGCAATACGATTGTGTGTCTCAGATTCAGTATTTCTGAATGTATCAGGGAAGCTACAACAAAGGCTTTGTGGGACAAATTAAGGACTTTATACCAATCTAAGTCTTTGGTGAATAAACTGTTCCTGCGGAAAAAGTTGTATAACCTAAGGATGAAAGATGGAGACTCGGTGATAGAGCATCTGAATGCATTTAATATTGTGGTAAGTCAGTTAGCATATGTTGATATTAAAATTTTAAATGAAGATAAATGCATCAATTTGTTGTTTTCTCTACCAGATTCATGGGATAGTATGGTTATTGCAATAGGTAGCAATGCAACTGCCTTGCAGTTTGATGAAATAGTCTCAGCCTTGCTGACAGAGGAGATGAGACAGAAAAATATGGAGAGCCAAAATGGTGATGCCTTATCTGTACAAGGACGGTCTCAGAACAAAAACAAAAATAAGTCATTGAGTGGGAGATCTAAATCTAGAGGGAGATCTAAATCTCCAGGAAAACCTATAAAGGTGGTGTGTTGGAAATGCGGAAAGGAATGCCACTTCAAAAGGGATTGTAAATCTAAAGCTCCTGAAAAAAGAAAGGGATCTGATGAGGCTCCTTTTGCAGAGGCAAAAACCACCTCAAATGAAGGTGGAGATGTGTACTTGGCTTCTTCAAGTACACATGTAGATCATGAGGCATGGTTGATTGACTCAAGTGCTTCCTTTCACTTCACTCCCCATAAAGAGTGGTCTTGTGAGTATGGAAAATATGATGGTGGTGATGTCTTCTTGGGGGATGACATGAAGGCTAAAATCGTTGGTCGTGGAAAGGTAAAGTTGAAGTTGCAAGGTGGAAGAGTTAGAACACTTCTGGGTGTTCTACATTTTCCTGCATTGGCCAGAAATCTAATTTCTATAAGCAAGCTGGATGATGCAGGTTAAAAACAGTGTTCAAGAAGGATACCTGCAAGATGGTTCAAGGAGCACTGGTATTGATGCAGGGAGTTCGGATTGGAACTCTGTACAAGCTGCAAGGTAGCACGGTTGTTGATGGGTGCAACAATTCTGTGGTTCCTGAAAGTGGAGCAGAAAATCTAGTGGTCTCTGGAGAGAAGATCATGCTGTGGTATCAAAGGCTTGGACATATTGGAGATAAAGGCCTTTGAATACTTCATGGTAAAGCTATGGTAGAAGGTATGAGTAATAGCTCTCTGGATTTTGATTTTTGTGAAAATTGTGTATATGGGAAGCAGAATCGGGTGAGTTTCCCCTCTGGTAGTAAGAGGGCGAAATAGATATTATAACTTGTGCACAGTGATGTGTTTAGACCTGTGAAGGTTCCATCACTAGGTAAGTTTGTGTACTATGTATCATTTATAGATGACTTCTCAAGGAATACATGGATATATTTCCTTAAGAAGAAATTCAAAGTCTTTGATGGGTTTAAAAAATTTAAGGCTTTGGTGGAAAACCAGACAGAGAAGAAGATAAAGGTGCTGAGAACATATAACAATGGAGAGTTTTGCAGTAAGGAATTTGAAGAATTCTGTAAGAAGTGTGGTATAGCACGACAGAAGACTACTCCATATACACCTCAGCAAAATGGAATTGCAGAAAGAATGAATAAGACGTTGATGGAAAGAGCAAGAAGCATGCTCAGTGGTGCCGGGTTAGGACAGGAATTCTAGGCAAAGGTGGTGGATATTGCATGTTACCTGGTCAATAGATCACCTTCATCAACGTTGGAGGTTAAGACTCCACAAGGGGTATGGACTAGTAAGAAACCCTCTCTTTCACATCTGAAGGTATTTGGATGTGATGCATATGTACATGTTCCAAAGGAGAAAATAACAAAGTTGGATAGTAAATCTAAAAATTGCATCTTTATTGGGTATAAGGATGGTTTAAAGGGTTATAAGCTTTGGAACCCAGTAACAAGGAAGGTTATGTATAGCCGAGATGTGGTGTTCAGAGAGGTAAAAGATGTTATTAAACATGAAGTCCACCCTGTTGTCGCACAGATTGACACGACAACGCTCAGACCGGGGGCTGTCACTCTGATCCCCGATCCCTCCGTTTAAGCCTGTCTCCCGCGGCTAAGGGGGGTAGTCCCAGTGGGATGATGAAGACCAACCGTCGACCAGTTGGTTGGGAGACACGAGATACGATATAAACGCACTTGATGGATTTAATTAATGAAGCAGACCAGTGCCTTAAGAGATGATTATAAAAACGATTACTTGTTAAATGATATAGAAACATGAATCATGAACAGCAATCATATGTCAACTTCGCATCTCGACTTGAAAATTCAGATCTCAGCGTGAAAAAAAATAATTCTCGAAAAATAACTGGATCTGACAAAGAAAAAAAAAAAAAAAAAAAAATCCACGCACCCAAAAGAACCTGAGAAGATAGAGTTTGAGCTAAAGGAAGTAGAATCAGACTCTACAGCAGAGGAGGAATCAGAAGATGAAGAACCACAAACTCCAGCTGTGAGAAGATCAGTTCGAGAAAGAAGGCAGCCAGAAAGGTATAGTCCATCTGCTTTCTGTTCAAATTTTTCTTTGTTTGTTACTAATGATGATCCCAGAATTGTGAAAGAAGCAGTGGATTCAAAGGATGGAAAACTCTGGAAAGAGGCCATGGTTAATGAAATGGAATCTTTGCACAAAAATGAGGTTTGGGATCTGGTGGAGTTGTCGGCTGGAAGGAAACCCATTGGCAGCAAATGGGTGTTCAAAAAGAAGACAAATGCATAAGGAAAAGTGGAGAAATACAAATCTCCATTGGTAGCAAAAGGTTATTCCCAGGTGTCAGGAATTGATTTTGGTGATATTTTTTCTCCTGTTGCCAAGGCAACTTCTATTAGATTACTTTTATCTGTTGTTGCTGCTTTTGATTTGGAGGTAGAACAGATGGATGTAAAGACAACATTTCTTCACGGGGATCTAGAAGAGGAGATCTACATGAAGCAGCCTGAAGGCTTTGCGGTGAAGGATAAGAAAGAACTGGTATGTAAGTTAAAGAAATCTTTATATGGGTTAAAACAGTCACCAAGGATGTGGTATCAGAAATTTGATACATTTATATGGGAACTTGGCTTCACCAGAAGCAAAGCAGATCACTGTGTATTTTAAATTAATTGGTGACCATGTTATTTATCTGGTCTTGTATGTGGATGATATGTTGTTGGTTGGAAATGGCAAAGAAGTTATCCAGGATTTGAAGACCCAATTGTCCTCCAAATTCGACATGAAAGATCTTAGTGCTGCAAACTATATTTTGGGCACGGAAATTAAAAGAGATCGAGCAAAGAGGAAGCTCTGGTTAAACCAGAGGAAGTATGTCGAGACAATATTGCAGAGGTTTAATATGCAGGATAGTAAGCCTATGAAGGTTCTTATTCCTGTAGGTGTGAGGTTATCTGCTGAACAATGTCCCAAGACACAAGAAGAGGAAGAGGACATGTCCCGTGTTCCATATGCAAATGCAGTCGGTAGCCTGATGTATGCAATGGTTTGTACTAGACCAGATATTGCACATGCAGTGGGAGTATTGAGCAGGTTTATGTCAAAACCAGGGAATGAGCACTAGACAGCAGTGAAGCGGGTTTTCAGGTATTTGCATGGCACTAGTGATTATGGTTTGTACTACCAAGGAAGACCAAGATTGGATAGAGTGTTGGATATTCATGGCTTTGTTGATGCAGACTGGGCTGGAGATCTGGATCAGAGAAGATCTACAAGTGGGTATGTGTTTAACCTATTTGGAGGTGCAGTCAGTTGGATGAGTAAGAAACAATCTGTAGTTGCACTATCAACTACAGAGACAGAATACATAGCAGCCACTCATGCAAGCAAGGAAGTAGTTTGGTTGCAGAGATTGTGTTCAAGTATGGAGTTAGTATAGGAAGTATAAGGATAGACTGTGACAGCCAAAGTGCAATTTTCTTGGCAAAGAACCCTGCATATCATTCAAAGACAAAGCACATTGATGTTCAGTATCACTTTGTGAAGGATATGATAGAAGACGAAAAGGTGTTGCTGGTAAAGGTGGACACTTTGAATAATACTGCAGATTCATTGAAAAAACCTGTGAGCTCTGAGAAGTTCTCTTGGTGTAGAGAGACAATGGGCATTTCAGGGCTGGAAAAATGACTAAACTCTCTTGTGGCCCCCTATGGAAAGAAAACAACAAGTGGGAGAATGTTGCGTTGTGTTATATTATTTCCACGTAGTTAACAGGGGGTTTGAGAAGCACCCATAACCCCACTTTATGGGGTCCGGGGCAGCGCCCCGGAAAATTTTGGTTTTGGACCCTATGTTAGGTTGGGCGGACGCACCTATGGTTTTGTGCATGATTTTCGCACATGTTTTTTGGACGTGATGGTTTTTGGTCCATGGTATTGGGTGCTTCGGCATGTATAAATATGTATTATAACATTGAAAGGAACATAATGAAAAATCAAGCTGGTAGTCCCGGTTTTGGGATCCAGGGGAAAATCTCTGTGTATATGTGTTTTATGTGTTCTTCTCTAGCATTATTTATTTTCTATGTTTTAGAATTTGTATGCAGGTAATTTCTGTATGGGGTTGAAACCTACATGGAAGCTATTGCTCCTCGATGTGATTCCAGGTTGATATGTTCTCCCTGATGATTTGCTCTCCAATGAAAACATTCCATGTAGCAGCGTGCCGACAAAGATTCCAGATAGCAACTTGATGGATAAAGGGTGGTAGCTTGAGCTCCCCTCCAGTAACAGATTCTTCTTCTTCTAGATTCAAGAATGATCAAGAACAATCAAGAGATCAACAGGAATAAGTAAAGGATAGATCAAGATGTACAATGATAATTTGTGATAGACATGGCACAATGACTACATGAAAGATATGATCCATGATGATATTGTTCGATGGACAGATATTGGCAGGTGGAATTCTCCCTAGTTGAGAGACAATATTGATTTTTTCAAATGCGGTAAAATTCCACCTTGGACGACTCAAATGACTAAGATAATGATTGCATTAGATTCTTCTTTTCGATAGGACCAAAATCGACCTAAATATCACCCAATTTGGTTAAGTGAAAGTTGAGTTACAAATTACTTTATTCATACACGTATTATGGAATGGGTTGGCTAATGAATAACTACTTGGGTCAGTCTTAACCCCAAGTTAATGTTATAGATCTAACCTGAAAATATATGATGATATAAATAAACCCAAGAATAACAAGATCTGAATATAGATAGAAATGATTCACTTTATTGATCAAAACCCTTAAGGTATGGCAACACCATACATTCACTCCTTATGGAAAGAGAACACTCCATAATCCATATGTTTGTTTATACAATAATCCTTGACCTCTCTCCATGTGGAGTCTCTAGCCTCTATATAGGCTTCATACATATAATACCATGGTTCCCTCATACCATCAAACTAATACCATGGGCCCATTACATTATTACTAACTACTTGTGGTCCCTTACATGATATGGGTTAACCACCTTATTTATTACTATGGTCCATCCCATTATTACATTATTACCTTGGGTACCTCCCTTTGTACCCCATATTATCCCCCCTAGGTATATAACATTTCACCCCCCTTAGCATGTTTTGTCCCTGAAACATGGGAAGAACACAAATAATAAGATCTACTCAAAAGAGTAGTCTACTGGTACCATGCATGTGCGTCTAGTCATCCAAGAGAAAGGTGAACCCTTGATCTCACTGGTGCCTCACCTGCTTGAGATGGAAGTTGATTGTGGTAACTCTTCTGTGTTGATGTGTAGTAGGTGGATCTTTGCTCCTCTCTATCTGTCTTGCGGGGGTTGTTTTCCTTGTGGCTAATTGGTTGCCATCTTGATGGTTGTTGTCTTGCAGGGTGATGTGGGTGATGATATTTTGAAGTTTTAACCCACGGTGTCTTTTTCTTTAATTCACCCCTCACTGGAGCCCGACTGTTATGTTGTGGTGCCTGCTGTGGTGTCTTATCTTCCAATATTACTTCAACCACTGAACCCTCATCTGATGTATCAGCACATGAAACCTTTCCTACTTCAACCTCTGTTTTTGTTTGATTGTCGATCATCACTGGCTCATCATCTGATATGTCAGTCCCTAGAACATCTTCTACTTCAGCCTCCTTGGACTCTACCTGTTTATTGATGGAAATACCCTGTAATGTAATTTTCTTCTTTTTATACCAGAGCTTCAAGAATTTCTTCTGCACATTAATATTGATAGTACCCACCGATTCCATCCAAGGGTATCCCAAAACAACATCCATGTTATCCATATCTAAAGCATAAAAATCACCATGCAACACATACTTATCCATAGACAGCTTCAAATCTTTATAAACTTGCACCTCCTGTGTGTTTTTAATGTGTTTTTCTGGTACTTGTAATTTTCTTGCCAAGTTGACATTTATCAGATTTTGCTTGTAACTCGGATTTATAAACACAATGACTTTCTCCTTCTAAATCAATCCATGAACCTACAATAAGGATATACCAGTAGGAAATAACCCCACATGTTTCCCCTTATCTTGTTTTCTAGCCTGAGACCATTTGTCCATAAGAAGTTTTTCCATTTCTTCATTCGAGAATTTGGACAAGCCAATGATGCCCAGTGAGTTCCACCATATGGCAGCCTCTTCTTTCAAACCAATTGGTACCATAAACTTCCATCCCTCCCCAAATATGTTCTTTAGATTTTGTATGAATTCTTCAATAGTAGGGCTATCATCTTTTCCAGTAAAATTTTCCATGAAAAGGTTTTGAGAAAAATTCACTTGCTTGGAAAAAATTTGAAAGGGCCACAATTCCGTCAATATTGCTCAGAATCCCTATTATGACCTATTTTTGGAAATGGAACAACCATTCTGCATCTTCCCATGTGATAGAAATCTTGATCCAGGCACTTGAATTTTAGATCTGCGCTGCAACTCTTCCATCGTCATCAAAATTTCTGAAAAAGAGCTGATTTTAAATCAGCAATATCTCCCTCATTCGGACTCCTATTCAAGTGATTTTTTTTTGAAATTGAGTATTTTTTCACAAAGAATCCAGATCTGCAATTAGATTTTATAGATCTTTCACCAGGACATCCAGATCTGCGCCGCAAACTCGTTGCCCCGAAAAATTGTCTACAACCCCACTGATTTTTAAATCAGCGATATCTCCTTCATCCGGACTCCGATTCGACCAATTTTTTTTGAAATCGGCTATTTTTTCACATAGAATCTAGACCTGTAATTATATTTTGCATATCTTGCACCAAAACATATAGATCAGATCTGCAAACTAGCCACCCCCGAAATCCTGCCAAAAGAAAAAAACTCCACTTTTTGCCTAAGAAAGTGCTCTGATACCACTTGTTATAGATCTAACCCGAAAATATATGAGGATATAAATAAACCCAAGAATAACAAGATCTGAATATAGATAGGTATGATTCACTTTATTGATCAAAACCCTTAAGGTAGGGCAACACCATACATTCACTCCTTAAGGAAGGAGAACACTCCACAAGCCATATGCATGTTCATACAATAATCCTTGACCTCTCTCCATGTGGAGTCTCTAGCCTCTATATAGGCTTCATACATATAATACCATGGGTCATTACCATGGTTCCCTCATACCATCAAACTAATACCATGGGCCCATTACATTATTACTAACTACTTGTGGTCCCTTACATGATATGGGTTAACCACCTTATTTATTACTATGGCCCATCCCATTATTACATTATTACCTTAGGTACCTCCCTTTGTACCCCATATTATCCCCCCTAGGTATATAACAGTTAACCCTCAGGAAAAAATATAAATAGAAGAGACCTCAAGATCATTTGGACACATCTTCTTTTGTCTTTTGTCTTGATTCGCACAGGTTCGACAAAAGGAGTTCATTCAAAGGTCCAAAGTCACAGGTGAAAGGTTCACTCTAGGTCAGGGTATTCTGGATCTCAATCGCTGGCATAGAACACGGCATTCTAGTCCCTAGACGTTGGCACGTAAGCCTGTGAGAGCAACTATAGACCCTTGGACATTGGCACAAAGTCTTATGGGAGTGTCTATCGCTTCAAAGGTAGATCGGAAGGTTCAGGTCCTTGGTTGCTCGCACAGGGTAGTCTTGAGAGCTACCAAGACATCTTAGTCACTCGCACAAGGTAGTCTTGAGAGCTACCAGGACATCTTAGTCGCTCGCACATCAACTGTAAGGGAGCAACTCTGTGGTAGGTGTATTGCGCCACAATTACACGCATAAAGAATTCCTGAGAGCGACTAAGCAGTTACAGTCTCCCTCACACAGTATCTGAAAGAGTCACTAGGGAGTTTATGTTGCACATGGACAGTTTTAATGAAAGCGACCAGAGTTCAGATCTAGAGTTTGACATCTTAGCTTCAGTTGACTTTAGTGATCTGATAGATCTACATTTCTCTCTACTATTATACAGATCTGTAGATCTATAGATCTGATTTGTTATTTCCACTGCAAACATATGTATTGGGCTCATTGACAGTGACAACAGTGTTCAACAGAGTTTGGCACATCAACAACAGTATACAACAGTTAACCTCAATTTGTGACAACACATTACATCGATCAGTATGAGGGTTCCAATTCCTAACATGATTAGATCTGTTTCATAGATATCATTATTGTTTTGCTGCATAGATAAAGTTATGGATCATTGTACTCTCTTTTTGCTACATCATTTGATGACGATCTAAGAAGAAGAAGAAGATTTGCAAGGGTTTTCCCCATAGTGGGTTTTTCCCTGGTCTTGGACCAATCCTGGTGTATGTATGTGTGCATGCTTTCTTCCACTATTCCTTTTATATTTGTTGCATTGATGATGATGGTGATGTTGTTTCTTTTTATGTAATTGCATATGTTGATGTATAATGGTGTAGATCTAAATAATGCAATGATGATATGGGGTGAACTTAATTTATTAATGATGAAACGCAACTATCAAAGCAAAGAACAATGTCGCCCTATGAAAAATTAACAGGACTTGCTCAAAAAACTTATGGTGGCTATAAAAACTTATCTAGCCTGTGAAGGCATCCCAAAACATTGTCTCCAACTTATCATTTTCTCAAGGAGCCAAAAGATGGTTAATGGCTAAATCCACAACTTCACCCAACTAAATGAGGATTCTTCTCACTCCTTTGGTACTAGAACATCAAACTTCATACTTTTAACACTTGCAACAAAGAGGCTAGTATCTTATTTATCTCTAAAGGGACAAATTACTCTTAAGCAGAGAAGGACTTTAAATTCCTTTCATTCAAAACGAGGATACGGTGTCAACTATAAAATTAAAAAATTAGCTCGATAAAGGCTGGTCACATTACAACACACATAAAGAGCTTGGAAGCACATACCAACATATAAATTCCACTTCACAATCTTTCTTATTTATCATAGGAAATATAACTCAAAGAAAATACTTTTGCATGCAAAGGTCAAACATATGAGAAATAATAGCTTGTAACCAAAAACCATTCCTTACATCCTTCAAGTTATCTTTACAAACACACATAGTAAACAAGCATAGATAATATTCATGAAGTATTGAACAACAATTTCATTTCATTAACAAAGAAATAGATATACTTATCTATTTCTCTTAAGCTTGTTGGAAACTAAAGAAGGAAAATCCCTCTCCACCAACCATAAACACGACTACACTACAATTTTCTTGTCATTGGCCACCCCCGAGCTAGATCCAATGTCTTAACAGAAAGCTTCACTTAAGGCTCAACAAGATTTGAAATGAAGATGAAGGACATGAAATGAAGATAAAGGACATGAAGTACACTCTCCATCACCTACATAAATCAAGATTATGTTTTTCATTTGCTAAGTTAGGGCCTAATAACACAACAAAATATGGTTGTCATGGGCATGCACAACACGAAATGGAGCCTTTTGATTTAGCAGTTCTTCAATTGTTCTTTTTCCCAATGCCTTACATCCCAGAATTTGTTGACTTAAAAGGATTTCAATGTTCTTATGTTCAGAGTCACTAACTCAGTGCCCATGTGTGGTTCTATTTCATTCTCAAGGATTTTTTTGGGCACTTGCACACACTCTCTGGGCTTCTCTACTACTTTCTTGTCACTCTTTCTCTTCTCTTTCGTCTCTCTATCTTCTTTTCTCCTTCATCTCTCTATTTGCTTTGACTTTTGGTTTGTTTCGTCTCATTGTTTGTTCTCCCCCAACCATATGTTTCGGCTGCATGAGAAAATCAAGGGTCATGTCTTGCACTGTGTCATTGTTGGTCGCTTTAATTGTTTTCACAATTCGAGCTCCACATAAATTGTCAACCCGAGAAGGTCTTTTTATTCCAAAGGTAATAGCGCACTGTATGTGCTCAATTTCAAAAGCAGTTCAATGTTGTAGTAAAAGAAAATCACACACAATTGTTAAATTCAGTAATCTATCAATTTACAGTCTACTTAATTAAAGCTGAAGTCAATTAACTTATAGCAGACACGATTTCTCTGTTACAGCAAAAGGAAAATAAATGTATAAAGAAAGAAATCATTCAACTATAGCAGGAACAGGACCCTATTCCTTGGTGGGAACTTCAGCACCTGCCGCCTGGCACTAATCACACTGCAAAAGAAGTAATCTCGAAAGGTCAAGACCCTATTCCCAGGAACAGGAATCTTCAGCACTTGGCCTCTCTGTTCTAATCACACTGCAAGTAAAAGAAAGCAATCAATGGAGCAAGACCCTATCCCTCTGTACCGGGATCTTCAGCACATGCTCTCATCATCCACTCGTGCAATCAATACATGTAGCGCTAAGAAACAGAGTATCACAAACCATGTAACTAGTGTTTCAGCAACAGAACCAAACACAACGCAAATACATAAGAAATGAACAACTACAGGAATGAAGGGGTGAATCTTGTGAGGAAGGCGGGCCCTTTCCTTCTCACAAGATTCCCCAAGAGAAAGAATTAAACTGGAATGCTCAAAACAGGTCTTTATTCATCTGTCTAGAAAACTGGTACATACAAAAGAGGAGACTAGCTCCTGTCTCACACGATGCTGTTCTCAAAAATTACAATTTGATCGATCCCTTCTAATGATGATGTCTCCTCTTTTTAAAGAGGAGGCATCATTTACAATTTTACACAAGAACGGAGATCTCGATTCTGTTCTAAACAAAACTATTCTGTTCTTTCTTAAAAAGAGATACTGTTACAACCGAGACAACAGAGATGCTATCTTCAAGATGATTCAGGTAACCGTATCTTCTGGCTGCTGCTATTATCCACAAAAAGTTCTTCCAGAATCACAAAACGCATAGCGGGAGTTGCGTGCTTTGACGGTTGTTTCAGCAACTGCGTTGGCTGTTGCAGCAACGGGACAGCTGTTTCAGCAACGGAGTTGACTGTTTCAGCTGTTTCAGCAACGACCGCTCATTCCCAATAAGGCATATATTATCTGCGATCTTTGACTTGTGTTAGCAACAATGCACTTCAATAATTGATAAAATATAAGAGTATTATGGAATTAAATGTAAGACAGATTAATCATATAATAAAGAGAAGGTTTCCATATACCTTAGGATATAGTGAATGAAAAAGACATTGGAGCTTATGGTTTTGAGAGTAAAATGATATGAAAGTATATAACAAAATGATACATATTGGAGTCCTAACATCCCCCCCAGCTAAAAATGTTGCATGTCCTCAGGCAACCCCTTCGTCTGAATCAGAGTCTGAGTACTAGGACTGGCAATGCAGATTACTCAAGCAGTAGCTGGAGAAGGTGGCGTCTGTAGGAGCTCGGAATCCGTTGTTGAGCTGTAACCGTTGCCATGCCGAGGCTTCCTCTTCGTCAGTCAACAGGTAATGATTTTGATATTTCTCTGACGGCAGCCATAAGATGGGAAAACGGAAATGATACCCAATCCAGTTGACTCCGCAATGCTGAATGCAATTGACATACTTAGGGACTCTATACAATGCAGCGTGAAAATTGAGAGGGTTAAGAGGATGATAATCCTGTCTTTCCTTATCTGATTGCTGCCAAAAGAGATCATTGGCCTTCAGTGCAGCAGGACCCTTCAGTCGAATATGCTCTTGACAATTAAAAAGGATGGAAGCCTGTAATTGTTCTATGTGCTCGCTCATACCTGGCTTCTGCAAGTATTCATAGTACTGTGCTATGAACATGGCTGGGCTTACCGGCTCTGGCCTAATCCACAGGAGTTTATTCTCCTCATTATGACTGCTTGTATTGAACGCAGTCTGCCAAGTGAGCTGATTAGACAAGAATGAAGCGAATGCCCTTATTTGTATATCTCCTGCAATTGGAGTAAGATTAACTCTTCTTTCTTCAGGCATGGCTTCATTATGCAAGTAGAGTTCGCACAGCAGATGCTGGTCGCTTTCAGGGGCCTCCTTGAAGGTCTCAACAAATTTTTCTGAAGTCAGTACTTCATGTGGTCTACCATGTGCAATTGATTTAATTTGAAAGTAAGCTAATCGTTCAGCAAGAAAAAGAGCATAGTTTACAGAAGGTTTCCGTGTAACCATCAACTTCCGCACCAATGAAAATATCAGGGCTATCCGTTCCTTAGACCGTCTGGCTTCCTTCTTATATTCCCTGTGCTCTTGCAGTAATTGTTCCAAATTCTCCCAGTTAGTGTATACAAAGTTTTGCCATTGCAACTTATGCTGTTGTAATATTATATCCTGGTTCTCGGCATGTTCCTTCTTCCATCTGTTGAATTGTTCCAATGGGTCCCATGGCCGAGTCTGTGTCTTTTTAACAGAAGTAGTAGGCTTGGGCGCTATTTCCTCTGTTTGTGTGGCTGCCTCAGAAGAAATGCACTGAGGCATTATTTCTTCTGTTGGAATACGTGCACCAGTAGTGTGCTGAGGCAGTGTCTCTTCTGCCGAAACAGCTGTTTCAGTAGTAGTATGCTCTGGTGATGTTTCCTCAGCTGGAATATCTGAATCAGTAATCATGTGTTCTGGCAATGTTGCTTCTTCTGGAATATCTAAATCAATAGTGGTGTGCTCTGGCAGTGTTTCTTCTGCCGGGATTGCTGCATCTGTCCCCAAGGGATGAGATATCTCTTGTTCGGTTTCTTCTTCTTCTTCTTGCACCGCAGGAGGTCCCACTGGTTCTTGTGGAGCAGTGGGGCATTCCTCCTGTGTTTCCTTTGTCATAATTGTCTCAGGGAGTGAAATTTCAACTATTTTATAGCCTGCATTCTGATAAATAATGCCACACTCTTTGCACATATATTCTATACATGTTTCCCTGTTCTGCATTGAGGCTACTTGTGCTAATGTATGGAGATTGAGTTCTTTTTCAAAAGCTTCTCGAGCCATGGCTAACTCAGCTTTGTAGGCTTCTATTTCAGTCTTCAGGGATTCATTTTCCTGTAGTAGGGATGCCATTGTATGTGGGCCTTGTATGCTAGTTGTTTCTGCTGGAATATTTTGGTGGTGCATAGTGGTGGCTGGTTGCTGCACCACAATGGGTGCCTCTGGTGTTTCATCCATTATGCCAGGAATGGATTCTTGTTTGTCAGAAACTAGTTCTGATACCACAATAAATAGTCCTCGTGCTCTGTCAGGAATGAATCCTTGTTCCTCAGCTACTAGTTCTGACATTTGAATCTCTGGGCATTTCCGACTATCATCTTGCTTGTTGTGTTCTTGTGACTTAGTGACTGGTTCTTGTGGAACAGTCACTGGGCATTCTTCAGTATTGATCTGCTCTGTGAATTCTTCTGCCTTAGTGACTGGTTCTTGTGGGACAGTCACTGGACATTCTTCACTAACAATCTGCTCTGTAAATTCTGCTGCCTCAGTGACTGGTTCTTGTGGGACAGTCACTGGACATTCTTCACTAACAATCTGCTCCGTAAATTCCTCTGTTTCAGTGACTGGTTCTTGTGGGGCAGTCACTGGACATTCGTCACTAACAACCTGCTCTGTAAATTCTGCTGCCTCAGTGACTGGTTCTTGTGGGACAGTCACTGGACATTCTTCACTAACAATCTGCTTCGTAAATTCCTCTGTTTCAGTGACTGGTTCTTGTGGGACAGTCACTGGGCGTTTCCCCTCATCAACCTGCTTGGTGTATTCTTCTTCCTTAGTGACTGGTTCTTGTGTTACAGTCGCGGGGCAAGTGACTGGTTCTTGTGGAGCAGTCACTTCTTGATCCAGAATCATTGTCGTATTATCCCGAGGTACTGATTTTTGTGGGACTGTGTCCTCGGATGAAGCCGGCTGAGGAGTTCGGGATGGGGATAAGGGTTTCAATACAATAGTGGCAGGGTTAGGGAAAATGGAGGTAGATTCTGCCTCAACAGTCTTTGTCCTTTTTCTTTTTGGTAGGAAGGCAGCAAAATCGCTGCCTTTCCTTTTTCTTGAATGGGAGTGCTTTTTCTTCAGGACAGGGTTTTGCGGAGAGGTAGGAATTTGGGATGTGGACCTTGTCCGTGGTTTGGAACTTGTGACTGCTGGGGTTTTCCTTTTTTTCTTGATGGGTGAAGAAGGGGGTGTTGGAGAGTCGTCACTAGGGACAGGAATAATAGAGGGTGTTAGCTCTGCTAACTGTGGCGAGCTCGGGGTTGGGTTGACGGGAGAATTCAGGATTTCCTCCTGTTGTTCTTCATGAGGATTTTCAGACAATTGGGACGTTTTCTCTTGTTGAGGAGTTTCGGGTGGGGTTTGCAAAGGGACTTCAGGTGGGGCTTGCGAAGGAATTTCAGGTAGGGCCTGCAGAGGAGGATTTTGCTGAGCAAAACCCCTCTGTATTAGCAGCTGACATAAGCGATGGTGGGTAAGGGATGTCATGGGAGTTTTGGCTTGCTTACAATAATACGACATGTTCTTAATACAACCAAGCAGATAATAAGGGATATTAACCAATCTTCCATTTCTCAAATGATTCAGCAGAACAAAGTCGTGGTTGTACACTACCTGATAACGCCCTTCGCATGTGAGGTAGTGTTTGACGAATTCTGCCACTGATGGCCATGGTTGAGGAAGTGAATGCAGACTGACCCCGCGGCCTCTAGATTCCACTTGCTCGTCCGGCCGCAAAAAGTCTTGTTGGGCGTTAAGAACAACCGTCTTCCTGCTGAACCAGCGAATGCCCTCAGCTGGCAACCCTGATACCTGAACTATGTCATCCTCTGTCACTGAAATGCGAACCCCCCGGACCACTGAGAAATTGCCTTCAAAGTTCTGTGCGAATTCTAATACTTCTTCTGCGTTAAAATCTCCCAACCTTTCAAAATATGCTGTCCACCCTGCTTGTTGGAAGATCTGATATGCTTCCGGAAAGAACTGTAGAAGACTTATGGAGCCGGGCTCACTTCTAATGGCCGCCTTTCCCATGGCTAAAGCTCTGAGTTTTTCCGCAGAGGCACAATTCAGTATTCTCAGACCCTGATCAGACTTAGTTGTTGCAACAATGGCTGCGAAGTCTAAATGACGGCAAAAATGGATACGATAACAGGCGGCAGGTTGGTGCATGCGAAATAATCATTCCATTTTTGGAATTCCCCCCCTTACATATGGTATAATTATGATTGGACGTGGGGAGATATGCAATCATTATGAAATGAAATCCTCTCCTTTAATATGATTTAACCGAATTACATAAAACCATATACCTTATACTTTACCTTTAATTAATAATTCGAAGTGTCGGTTGCAATAGCCTTGCGTGATCATGGAAGGGTCTGTGGATTGAAGGTGTAACTGAGTCTGGCATATGACAAATAATTTTCACCAGGAGTATTGTGAAGAACCAGAAAGCTTCTGTAAGAACCAGAAGGGATATTACTTTGATGATAATCAATTGCTGAAACTGTTATTTAAGCAACTGAAAAATGAACAATGCATTGCTGAGGTAAGTGTTTCAGCAACCGGAGAAATTGATCATGTATTGCTAAACCAGGTGTTTCAGCAACGAGTGGAATCAATGATATGTTGCTGAAACAGGTGTTTCAGCAACGGGAAAAATCTGGTGTTTTAGCACGGGAAAAATCTGGTGTTACGTTGCTGAAACAGGTGTTTCAGCAACGGGAAAACTCTGGTGTTACGTTGCTGAAACAGGTGTTTCAGCAACGGGAAAACTCTGGTGTTACGTTGCTAAAACAGGTGTTTCAGCAACGGGAAAAATCAGAGAATTGGGATAACTGACTTAGGTCTGTGAATGGTAAGGGATTATTTCAGCAGTAAGGAGTGGAAAATACTGACTGAAGGAGGATGTTTCAGGAGTGGTGGGAGTGATAGAAATAATGTGGGTATGGGGGAATATTGCCTTTTTAGGAAAAAGGGGTAAAATGAATGGAAGAGCTTCTTGATTAAAACTCCAGATCTTCTCAGGATGAATCTGTCCTTCGTATTGCCTTTCCAGAATCTGCAAAATTCAATTGTAATATGCCAATCCTTGACAGGGATTATTAGTGCTAAATCTAATCTACTACTAAACTAAAAAAAAAAATATAGTGCAGAAAATTAAGTGCTGTGAGGAGCAGAAGACTCCCCTGGAAAAAGATAATGAATATCAGTCATGCAAGCAGTCTTGAAATCTTCTTTAGAAACAGGGCGTTCATATAAACGGAGCCTATGGCCATTGACTAGTAGAGGTGTTTTAGCATCATCAATTGTTACAAGTCTTACCGTTCCGTTTGGAAAGACATCTTCTACTTCATATGGTCCAAGCCAACGTGTACGTAGCTTTCCCTGAAAATTTTCAAACCGAGAATCATACAGCAAGGCCCAATTACCTTTTTGGAACTGCTTGTGTTTGATAATTTTGTCATGCCATTTCGTTCTTTGTTGTTGAATCATGTTTGTTTGGTGAATGGCATCCAATCTCTTTTCATCCAACTCCAAAAGTTGCTGCAATCTAGCTGTCTGCACATCATTCAAATCAAGATTAACAGCTAAGGCAGTCTTTAAAGTTTTAATTTCAAATTCCACAGGAAAAATAGCATTTTTACCGTAAACCAATTCATAGGGAGAAAAACCGGTAGTGTTTCTCCAAGTAGTCCTGTAAGCCCATAATGCCTCAGGGAGCCTTTGGGACCAATCCTTTCGGTTGTCCTTGACTGTTTTAGTTAGAATGGCCTCTAAAACTTTGTTTGTGCTTTCCACCTGCCCATTGGCCTGGGGGTGGTATGGTGTGGTCATTCTATGTTGAATATGATATTTGTGGAGAGTAGATTTGAAACCATGAGAATTGAATGGAGGTCCTCCATCAGTAACTAGCTCTCTGGGGATTCCAAATCTAGTGAAAATATCTTCAAACAAGAAAGACAAAACAGCCTCTTCATTGGCTCTAATAAGTGCTTTGGCTTCCACCCACTTAGTCATATAGTCTGTGCAGACTAATATATAGGTTCTTTGATTGGATGGAGGGTTAATGGGTCCTATGAAGTCCAAGGCCCATCTTTCAAATGGTTCAGAAACTACCTGGGGGTTTAGTGGCATTTGGTCTCTATGATTGGGTTGACCCATTCTCTGGCAGCTATCACAAGCTCTTACATACTTCTTTGCATCTCTGAATAATGAGGGCCAATAGTAGCCCATCCTCAGAATTTTATGCGCTGTTCTTTTATCAGCAAAATGGCCTCCGCAAGGACCATCATGACAAGCTTTGAGTATGTCATACACTTCATCTTCTCTAATGCATCTTCGAATCTCCTGATCAAGCCCAGTATAGAAGAGACATCCGCTGATCCAGCTATACCTGGCACTTTGTTGAACAATTCTTCTTTTTTCCCTGTATGACAGGTGTGCTGGTAGTTTTCCTGCAACCAAGTAGTTAGCAATATCTGCATACCATGGGGAATGAGCAGAAACTGCAAACAAATATTCGTCAGGAAAACTATCATCTACTGGAATATTATTATCAGTTTTTAACCGTGAAAGAAAGTCAGCCACCACATTTTCTTTACCAGGCCGATCTATAATTGTAATATCAAATTCCTGCAATAGTAATAGCCATCTGGTAACTCTAGCATTTGTGACAGATTTGTTCATTAAGTATTTAATAGCTGAATGATCAGTGTGCACAAACGTAGGATAACCAGTAATATAGTGTCTGAATTTATTAATGGCATAGATTACTGCAAGGAACTCTTTCTCGGTAACTGTATAGTTAAGCTCAGCAGAGGTCATGTTCTTACTGATAAAGTATATAGCATAAGGAAGATGATTTTCCTCTTGTCCCAGGACTGCTCCAATAGCACTGTCTGAAGCATCAGAAGATATGTGAAATGGAAGATTCCAGTCCGGCCCCCTCAAAATAGGAGCAGTAGACAGCTGCTGCTTCAGTTCTTCAAAAGCTTTTTGACAAAGACTATTCCACTTGAATTCAGCATTTTTCATAAGCAATACAAACAATGGAGAAGCTATTTTAGAGAAATCTTTAATAAATCTCCTATAATAACCAGCATGTCCTAAAAAACTTCTCACATCAGTTTGAGTTTTAGGAATAGGAAGATTCTGAATGACTAATATTTTAGATGGATCTACCTGAATACCTAGAGCTGAAATAAAATGTCCAAGCACTATTCCCTCACTCATCATCATGTGACATTTTTCTGTACTTAAGGAAAGGTGAGCTTGAATACATCTTTCTAGTACTTTCTCAAGGTTTTGTAATCCCTCTTCAAAAGACACACCATAGGGGGTAAAATCATCCATAAATATTTCCATACAGTCATTCAGCATATCTGAGAAAATTCCTATAACAGCTCTTTGAAAGGTTGCTGGTGCATTGCATAATCCAAATGGGAGAACTCTATAGGCGAAAGTTCCCCAAGGACTGGTGAAAGTGGTTTTGTCTTGATCCTGGGGCGCAATTTTTATCTGATTATAACCACTGAATCCGTCTAGAAAAGAGAAGAATTTCTTCCCTGCAAGACTGTCCAACACCTGATCAATGAACGGTAAGGGAAAGTGATCCTTTTGGGTAGCTTTGTTTAAAGCTCTATAGTCGACACATACCCTCCATTTCCCGTTTTTCTTAGGAACAATTACTAACGGGGAAACCCATTCACTGTCAGATATGGGGTATATAAACCCTGCATTAAGCAATTTTTGAAGTTCTTCTTTAACAATTTCTCGTAAATTAGGATTCATCCGTCTTTGGGGTTGACAAACAGGTCGGCATCCTTCTTTAATGTAAATTCTATGAGTACATAATTCAGAAGAAATACCTTTCATGTCCGTGTAATCCCAGGCAAATGCCTCCTTATATTTGTGTAATAGCTTCATTAGCTGCTCTGTTTCAGTGTCTGTTAAATCAGGATTTATGTTTAATGTCTTACCGGGCTCAATCTCAACTGTTACGCTCTTAGATGGGATCGTGTTTAAAGTTTGAGATGAATCTTCAGGTTCAATCTTTTCTTGCATATCAGTTTCGAAAATTGCAGTCAATTGGTTGTGTGTTTCAGCAATAACAGAAGAAGGTTCACAAATAAAATTATTGATTATTTCATCTTCTGTATTGTCCTTAAGAGTTAAAGCTTGTCCTATAGTTAGAATCGGCTGAACAGCATTATCATCATAATCCATCCATAAAGAATCTTCATTATTAACTACTGGCATAGCGTGAGGATAAAGAGTTAACTGTTTTGTTTCATAACCATTAGAAATTGTCATTGAACCAGATCTGCAACTTATAAATGCATCAGCTGTGGCCAACCATGGCCTTCCTAGAATTAAGGGATGTCCCCCCAGCTTTGTTTTGGTTTGCAATACAACAAAATCAGCTGGATATTTCCAGGATTCAACTGAAATGAGCAGGTCTTCGACAACCCCTTCTGGTTTAATTGTGGAACGGTCAGCTAACTCTAAAATGGTGGGTGTTTCTCTGATTGTGTTATTCAGCTGTAGCAATTGTGAAGTTTCCAGAGTCATTATATTAATTGCTGCACCTAAATCTACCAAAACCCGGGGGATTACTGCTTTACCAATCTGAACTGTAACAGTAGGATGGCCAGGATCACCGTATTTTACAGGAGGGGTTTTTCCAGACATTAATGCAGACAAGTCTCCCATCACATGTACTGTAAGGGGATCCTTGGTTTTCCTACCAGGTTTCTTCACACAAATATCCCTTAATGTTTTGGCATAAATTGGTACATCTTTTAATGCTTGTAAAAGTGGAATCTTAATATACAAATTTTGCAATTCCCCCATAAAATTAAAAGCAGGAGTTTCAGTTGTTTTGGTTAAAACCAAACGCTCGGGGAATGGAGGTTCTGTTGATTCAGTATTTTTGTTAGAAGGTGGTTGAGCTTCTTTTTGCTTTTCGGTTTCATTTTTATCTGAATCAGTTATATCATCAATAATAGGCTCTACTACTCTTCCAGATCTCAAATGAATATCATTACATTGCATAGTAGGGGATATAGACTGATTCTGAATTTCAATAACTTGCACAGCTTTATTGTTGGGGTTAGGATTTGGTTGCGCGGGTAGTTGGGGTCTCATTTGGTTGTTTGGTGGGGCATTTGATGGTAGAGAGAGTGATTGTTGGAATTGAGGCATCTGATTTGGGTATGGAAATGATTGATTATTCCAACTTAGGTTCCAAGGATTGAAAGGAGGTGGTTGCTGTGGAGGCCAAGGAGTCCACATTGAAGGATCAACAAAGGGAGGGTTTTGCATTTGCATGGGTGGGAAGCTCATTTGATTGAAAAGTGGATATTGCATTTGGTTGAAGGAGGGGTAGCTTGTTTGGCCAAAAGCTGAATGATTATTCCAACGATTAAATGGCATACCAGAATTCGTACCTTGCCCTTTAGATGGCCATTGTCTTCTTTGAGTTAGCAGGTAGACGGCTTCAGCTTCTTCTTCCGTTGGCTGCATCGCTGCTTTTATCCCCGGTAGAGATGGACATTGTTCTGTCTCATGATCTTTCTCACAAAGGGTGCAAACTGGTAATTTTTCTCTTGGGCACTCCCTTAGTGGATGTTTATCTCTACATTTCGGGCAGTAGACAGCCAGAGTTGCTTCTGCCTCAGCCTGCTTCTTCTTAACCTGCAAAGTGTCAATCTGCGAAGCAAAAGAACTTAGCATTTCGGTTTTAAATTCTTCAAGCAAATTACCTATCTCTGCTCTTGTTGCTCCTCCATTGGCTGATTTCTGTACCCTTGAATAGGTGGAATCTCTTATTCTGTTTCTTGCAGCTCCCCTAGAACATCTTTTAGCAAGTTCACAAATCTCATCATATGATTCTTTAGATATGTCTCCCTTAGCAAGCATATTTAACATATTTAAACAATCATCCCTTAACCCTCTAAGTAATATTGTTTTACGAATTTCCTTACTTATATCTGGATGATCGGATCTTTGTATGTTGTATTGCAATCTTTCGATGTAGTCCTCCAAGCTTTCATCCGATTTTTGTGCCATATTGAATAATTCATCCTTCTTCTCTCTTGTCCGGCAGTAGTCCTGATATTTAAGCAGAAATTTTTGTTTCATTTGCTCCCATGTTGTGATTACCTGGCTCCCAAGGCTCATGAACCATCTCAAGGCATTTCCTTTTAAGGTGGCTGGAAACAGTTTCAACTTTTGAGCATTAGTAACATAATCATAGCTTCTGCATAAAATATCAAATTCAAAAAGAAACTCGTCAGGATCCTCAGTAGATAAACCATGAAAGTTAGGTAGGGCAGACAATGGGATATTTTTCATTGTTCCTGCAGGAAGATCACTGATGGGAAATCCCAAGGTAGAAAGAGAATTTTCATCCCTTCTTTCTTCTTCAGGACCTATACGTCCTCCTCCAAAGAGGAGATTATCATTGTTGTCTTCCATTGTTGGTCCTCCTACTGCACTTTCTCGATCGTCAGAATCCTCTATTGATTCTTCAATATTTCCTACCGGTCGTCCAACGCTTTCTACTATCTCCTCGATATGTTCTTCTATTCTGTTACTTTCCTCTGACTCTTCAGCGCTGCCTGCTGATTCTTCTGTATTTTCAGGACCCACAACTTCTTCTGTTTGTTCAGGACCCACAACTTCTTCTGTTCTGTAATCTGACTGAGGGGAACGCTGAAATTTTGACTTCCGAGAACTCAGTCTTTGTGATGATTCAGCCTTTGATACAATTTCGTCAATAAACGTTTTTCGTCCTCCCCAGCCCTTGCCACCTGCGCGGTTATTTTTCTTCTGGTTTCCTCGTCCTCTCATACAATCCTGCACATTAGAAAAAAATAGATAAATGCTTTTTGAAATCTATAATTACCTTCCCCGGCAACGGCGCCAAAATGTTGGTCGCTTTAATTGTTTTCACAATTCGAGCTCCACATAAATTGTCAACCCGAGAAGGTCTTTTTATTCCAAAGGTAATAGCGCACTGTATGTGCTCAATTTCAAAAGCAGTTCAATGTTGTAGTAAAAGAAAATCACACACAATTGTTAAATTCAGTAATCTATCAATTTACAGTCTACTTAATTAAAGCTGAAGTCAATTAACTTATAGCAGACACGATTTCTCTGTTACAGCAAAAGGAAAATAAATGTATAAAGAAAGAAATCATTCAACTATAGTAGGAACAGGACCCTATTCCTTGGTGGGAACTTCAGCACCTGCCGCCTGGCACTAATCACACTGCAAAAGAAGTAATCTCGAAAGGTCAAGACCCTATTCCCAGGAACAGGAATCTTCAGCACTTGGCCTCTCTGTTCTAATCACACTGCAAGTAAAAGAAAGCAATCAATGGAGCAAGACCCTATCCCTCTGTACCGGGATCTTCAGCACATGCTCTCATCATCCACTCGTGCAATCAATACATGTAGCGCTAAGAAACAGAGTATCACAAACCATGTAACTAGTGTTTCAGCAACAGAACCAAACACAACGCAAATACATAAGAAATGAACAACTACAGGAATGAAGGGGTGAATCTTGTGAGGAAGGCGGGCCCTTTCCTTCTCACAAGATTCCCCAAGAGAAAGAATTAAACTGGAATGCTCAAAACAGGTCTTTATTCATCTGTCTAGAAAACTGGTACATACAAAAGAGGAGACTAGCTCCTGTCTCACACGATGCTGTTCTCAAAAATTACAATTTGATCGATCCCTTCTAATGATGATGTCTCCTCTTTTTAAAGAGGAGGCATCATTTACAATTTTACACAAGAACGGAGATCTCGATTCTGTTCTAAACAAAACTATTCTGTTCTTTCTTAAAAAGAGATACTGTTACAACCGAGACAACAGAGATGCTATCTTCAAGATGATTCAGGTAACCGTATCTTCTGGCTGCTGCTATTATCCACAAAAAGTTCTTCCAGAATCACAAAACGCATAGCGGGAGTTGCGTGCTTTGACGGTTGTTTCAGCAACTGCGTTGGCTGTTGCAGCAACGGGACAGCTGTTTCAGCAACGGAGTTGACTGTTTCAGCTGTTTCAGCAACGACCGCTCATTCCCAATAAGGCATATATTATCTGCGATCTTTGACTTGTGTTAGCAACAATGCACTTCAATAATTGATAAAATATAAGAGTATTATGGAATTAAATGTAAGACAGATTAATCATATAATAAAGAGAAGGTTTCCATATACCTTAGGATATAGTGAATGAAAAAGACATTGGAGCTTATGGTTTTGAGAGTAAAATGATATGAAAGTATATAACAAAATGATACATATTGGAGTCCTAACAGTCATCAATGTTGGAAAGCCCCAGATGTTGCCCATACCTCATGGAGATAAGATAATTATATTTATGTCTGACTAATGACCACAAAGTAATTCAAAGGGACTATTGAGTGCACTGATGTATATACAAAGCGAGAGAACCAAACAGTCTCCTATAAAAGATACAATGCATGAAGTAAATCAACATCTGGCTCTAGCGAAGAAGATCCAGGACCTCATAGGTCTGAGGATCAAACCCATCTCTCCTAATGTCTGAGGCTAAATGAATAACGCTGAAGAAACTCAATAATGTCTGTTGGGCTGATGAAGAGCCGATGGCAAGTGCAAATTGTCCACTAAATCGTGTCCTGGGGGGGTTCACACGCTTCTGAATGCTGGAGGACCTAGTCTGTCTCCCAAGAATGGCTCTGACATGGAACTGCTGATGAGATCTCATGTAGCAAGGTGAGGTCCCACCGATCCTCACTGATCTGGAGTCTGGATACATACTGGTATCAATCGATCTCTTGGTGCCCCTGTCTGAAGGTAGTACCCTGAAAAATGTTGTGATCCTCTGTGTAGGATTTGGTCTGATGGGAGGCTGAAGAATATGCGCTCGGAACCTAAGAGCCTCCTACATATATAGGGCCAAACATGTTTGATCGGGGTACCTAAAAAATTCGGCGAGGGTCCGAGAATATCTGAACAACCAATGAAACCTTCCTCTGATCTCGTAGTAGACAGGGCATCCAAGGATGAAGTGCACCTCGGCCTCCACTTCCTGTAAATGACATACCTGGCAGAGTCTGTCTAATCTATCCACCTGGTGGTCTGTCTCTACCCGAAGTCTATGAGAACCTACTCTGAACTAGCCTAGAGGAATGCGAAGAGCATGCATCCAGTGGTGAAATGTATATTAGGGTCAAACAATGAGCCCATCTCTCAACTCCAAGAAGTGCTCAACATAGAAGGCCATCTTTGGGCACAACCCTCCTGGAGGATGACGTAGGTGACCTGGACGAACTGCCTGTAGATTTCCTCCCTAATGATCTTGTTTAGCTCCTATTTAGTAGGTAAAAGGTGACCGAGAGCATCTAAGGAATATCGGAAAGGAGGGAGACGATCCAACTGAATTCCCACTAACTCTAAGCGGTTTGAAACGCCTATAAACCAACATCTGGCTCGAACTGAGGGGGTAGAATGGGAAATAGTCTCAGAAGAGCAATATGCCAAGGGTAACGGTCCCTACTCTTTATCGAGTCTGCTAAGCCCTGGACACGATGCAAGAATGAAACCAGTCTGAAGACCATCTCAAGCCGAAAGGGCTAAGCTCCAAACTCTGCCAGGATGATGTGTTGCGGCGCTGTCAGTTTGCACCTAATGATGCAGCAGAGAAGAAGAATATAGACTCTCTCAGCTGAAGACCAATTTGACTCAAGTAAAGACATTCCCAAAATCTCTGAGCCATATAGAATAGTGGGACGAATCAAGGTGTCCATGAGGCTCATCTTGGACGAGATGTCCTGGAAGTGATTTCAAAGCACTGTCTCTTGAGAAGGGCTAAGGATCCATATCCTTTGTTGATCCAAGGTTGAAGCGCTGGTCGCAAACTGAAGCAGGGACCAGAAAATTGCAACCCAAGTAATTATAAGCGTTGGTGATCTCAATCTCCTCCCCTCTGAATAGAAAGTGAAGTTCTGAGGTTTTCTTCACCCCATTGAAGATCATAACCTTGGTTTTACCTAGGTTGACCGTCAACTGTTGATGGTCACAAAACAGAGCTAAGGCTCCAACTACCTCTGTAATTCTTCTCAGGATGGGGAGAGGAGGACCACGTCATCAGCAAAGAGTAGAATAGATATTAAAACTTGGTGAAGAAGGCAACCATCAGTGTCCTGGATATGCTCGTGTAGAAGTTCTTTCAACTCATCAATATAAATCCCAAACAGGGTAGGGGACAGTGGACAACCCTGTTTAACCCCAATAGTGCTTCGAATGAAATCAGACATCCCATGGGCTACATGAAGACGACCAAGAACGGACTCATATAGGCGCATAATAGCGGTCAATAGGGTTGCAGAAATGCCAATATCTCTGAGTCTCTGGAGCAAGGCCTCCCTTGGAACAGAGTCAAAAGCTTTCCGAAAATCTACGAAACAACAGTAGACTTTCGAAGAGCGGTGTCGTGCCTCCTCAATCACGGCGCGAAGGGTGAAAATGTGGTCAATGGTCTGATGATCCGGTCGAAAACCTGCCTGTCCCCTAGCTCTGAGTTGTCTCTGCTCAAGGTCACTGGAGAGCTTCCTATGTAGAACAGTAGCATACAACTTCGAGAACATGTGACCCACCATGATCGTTCTGTAGTTATTGGGATTTGAGCTGGAACTTGATTTGTGGATCGGATGGATGATGTGGTGTGCCCATGTCAGTGGAAAACCTTCACGAACTACATGGTTGAAGAGATCAGCCAAGTAGCTAACCAAAGCACGGAAACCGTGCTTAAAGAACTCTGCTTGGTAGCCTTCCTCATCAGCTGCTTTGCTGTTGTTCATCACCCAAATGGCCTCTCTAATATCTTTGTCTGAGAATAGATAACAGGAAGAGGGTGGGGAGGTAACATGAATTTGGGCCTGCCCAGGAATATCATAAAGGTTGGAAGTGTGAGAGAACATGGATGTAGGGTCGAGGTTAGGTGGAATAGGGGATCGTCAGGGAAGGATGGTATGCCAGAATTGTTTAGGGGAATCGACAAGGAGAGCAAAAAGTTTCCATCTTCTATGGGAGACAAAGAATCGTTTCTTGTGACGAAGAAGACGACGATAAGAGACTTTGAGTTCGGAGTAGGAGGGTTGAGAGTGAGTGAAAGCATATTGAAGTTCTCAATGTAGAGTCTTGCATTCATCATTGTACCATTTGTTCATGGGGAGAGGTCTAGTACAACTCTCATCCTTCTCATAATTTCTCATTCATCATTGTACCATTTGTTCATGGGGAGAGGTCTAGTACAACTCTCATCCTTCTCATAATTTCTCAATTGAATAGTTCAACTACCAAATTAAGAAAATCAAAACATTAAGAAACTTTCAAATTCCCCCTCATAGCTATTCCCTCAAGCAAGCTTCTCTCGTTGATTACTCTATTCTTGAGAGTTAGCAATATATTAAATTAAAATAAACATTTACTTCGAAATGCAGTCTCTCAAAGTATCCATCCTGGGTCATCCTAACATTATCAATTTTAATCACCTGTTACAAAATTTGAAAATTATAAAGAGATGTTTACAATAACAACAGTGTAAGATGTAATCTGTGTTCAGCATTACTCGGTATTGTGGAGGGCTTTCTCTACATAAATTATTATGTATGTGGATAAATTATCATGTATGTGGATGCCTCCGTGAGTTTCGGTACAATTCGCTTCATCTATGTTAATATGTCGAGGTTGTTGATTGCAGTTAAGTAATGCAAACCCATGGTAGAATTTCTCTTATGGCCTACTCCTAAATCAAAACTTTATGCTTTGTACTTATAGGTTGTTGCCGGCTAATCCCCGGCCTTGTATATGGTTTTATTGACAACAGTGAAAAAAACTCGTTTTCTTAACTGGATTCTATCCAGAACTCGTTTTCTTAGTATATTCAGAGTGTTGTAGGGTTTTTCTAAGGTTTTGGGTAACTTCATTAACCTCAAAACCCCTGGGGCAGAGAGGAACGATGCTTTCGAAACACTAAGCTCGGCACTTTAATTTCTGCTGATTTTTTCTGTTTAAAGTTTTGCTAGAAAATAAGCCATTTTCAACAATTTTTATCTTAATTCCGCACTAATCCATTGAACGCTTGTTTTTTTTTTCAGGAGAGAAAAAGCATAATTGTATTTATATCAAGCCTATGAAAAACCGCGGCGATAGAGCAAAAAAGAAACAAGCGCCGTAATGAGACCATATCAATAGAAGACGATAAAGAAAACCAAGATCTAGACATAATAGCCCGCACCCTGCATTGACATGAGAAACTTATGCAATCCAAGATGCGCCGAGAGATTGAGATAAAGCCTGTTTAACCGAAACACGAGAACATAGAAACCAGCATCATATATAGCAAAATAGAAAAGACAAGGAGAACTATGAAACAGAAGAGAAGACCCAAGAGAAACCATCGATCTGCAAAAGAGAAAACTAGAAGTCGGGAGGGAAAAATTCCTGTATGGGAAAGGAATTTCCACCAGAGGAAACCTGAAGATGCCAAAACCCCGGAGCTGCTTGGAGACCCTTTTTTGATAAGGAGTCAGCCATTTGATTTTGTTCCCTGCAGATGTAATTTACTGTGCCACCTTTTAAGGAGTTCCAAAAAAAACTGATTCGATCTAGCCACCCCACGAGATGAGGCCTGGAGATGGAATTTTTCCCACCGACATAATCCACCAAGACTTTTGAGTCTCCAAAAATAGAAACATCTTGAAGATTTAAAAAGAGACAAAAACTCAAGAGCCCTGCGAGAGCCATCGCCTCAGCCAACATATTTGTACCCCTCCCCCCATTCCAATGAATAGAGAAAAGACTGTCTTCGTTTGCTAAAATAAGAAAACCACAGCCACATAACCCATTCTGTTCAGCACCATCGAAAAACGCCCTAGGCAGAGTAGAAGATACTTGTGAGATATTTTTACCAACCTGCTCCTTCTGCTTGGGAGAGGAATGTGGAATTTCCTCATAGTGAGCATTAGTGATGAAGAAGATTTCCATAAAAGGGACCCTTTTGTCATTGAAGATATAGTTATTCCGCCACTTCCAAATGCACCAGAAAGTAATGATAAAAATTGATCTCCATGAAACATTTTGTTTGCTACACCATAGAAATGCTTCATTTATCGAAGCATGAGACATGTGCTGGATACCAAAACATTTCTCCAGGAGCAGCCATAATTGACGAGAGCCCTTGCAATTTAGAAATAAGTGTAAGTTATCTTCCTCTGCAGATCTGCAAATGGGGTAAATACCCGGACCCTGTCATCCACGCTTATTTAGATTCTCCCATGAAAGATTCTTATTATGGAAGGACAGCCATGCAAAAAAGATCATTTTGGATGGACACCCTGATTTCCAAAAAATACATGGGAAGGAGATATTGCATGAAGATTGTTTACCACTAATCAAATTCAGATATATGTCTTTTACCCTGATGGAGCCCATTGCATTTGAGTTTCTCCAAATAAGACAGTCGTGCTCGAACGAGCGGAATATGCCACAGTTCCTGAGCCTTGTCCTGATATGATCCCATATCAGAGCGATTTCAGCGAGCATTTGTAAACTTTCAGCATCACACCAGATAGGGATTAGGCCTTGCCATCTTGTGATCAGACCGTCCCAAAAGAAAATGCCTTTCCTGTGAAGAAAAATCAATAAGGATTCAGGAACACTGATCTCCTCTGTGCCACTCAGAAAATTATCTTTTCCTATAAGAATCTTTTTCCCATATTGAAAGCGCCATATTAGATTCTTCAGGAACAGTGTTTCGATTTTACGAAGGCTTAACCAAATCGAAGATCCATGAGAGGATCCTATCCTTCCTTTTCTGAACCAAAAGGATATGTTATTTCTGCCCAGATACTTATCCTGAATTGTGTTGCTCCAAATCCCTTTCTCATATATCCCCCTCCACAAAGTCTTGCATAGAAGGGCCTTCCCGAAAGTCCTCAGGTCTAACAGACCCCAACCACCCATGCTTTTTGGCAAAGAAATATAAGATAGCTTCGAGAGGTGATATTTCCTTTTTCCCACCTGACCACCCTAGATAAAATTTGCGGTGAGCTTGTTCATTGATTGAATTATGCTCGCGGGGAGGAAAAACAGATGTGCCCAGTAAACTGCCAACTGATTTAGAACCGATTGCGCCAATACAACTCTCCCTACCAAAGAAAGGCTTCTATACTCCCAAGCTGATATCTTCTTGAAGTATCTCTTAGGTATCCACTGCCAATCCATCTTTGAGTATCTGTTTGCTTTTAACATAAAACCCAGGTACTTGATTCCATTACTGATGGAATGCGCCTCAATACCAAAAAGATTTCCATTACTAATGGAATGCGCCTCAATACCAAAAAGATCAGATAACCAGGCCAGCTCTTCCCGGTTTATATCACTGTGATAAATAACAGACTTCGAGCTATTTATCTGCAAACCAGATGCCTTTTGGAAATTTTGAAGAATTTCATAATAACACAACCATGTTAATATGCATAAAATGCCAAACAATATAACATCATCAACGAAGAGATTGTGAGAGATTGAAATGTTCCTGCATATTTTCATTGGGAGACACCTGTTTTCTTCTACAGCCTTGTTGATATGAAGACTGAGGGAATTCATAGCCAAAATAAATAAAAGCGGGGACAGGGGGCAACCTTGGCGAAGGCCTCTAGACGCTAGGAAGAAAGCAGATGGAATCCCATTGACAATGACTGCATAATTTACCTTTTCTACGCATGCCATGACCCAGTTTATCATGTTAGCTCTTAATCCAACCTTTGCTAGCAAACATCTGATGAATGCCCAATCCATGCAGTCATAAGCTTTGCAGAGGTCGATTTTTAGAATGATTGCATCACATTTTTTAGCATGGATGGCAAAAAGACCACCTTGAGTTGTTGCAACCGCGTCTAAAATGTTCCTCCCCTGTAAAAAGGCATGCTGATCCTTTGTTAAGAAAGTAGACAAAGTTCCTTTGATTCTTTCTACGATAATTTTTGATATGATTTTGTAAGAAATATTACACAGAGAGATCGGACGGAAATCCATGAAAGAGATTGCATTTCCTTTTTTTGGGATGAGTGCTATATTAGTGGATGATGTTTTCTAGTTTATGCTGCCTGACATCCTGGCCCCTTCCACCATTTTTAGCAGGTCAGTTTTGATGATATCAAAAAAGTGACAATAAAACTCTATTGACCACCCATTGGGCCAGAATGCATTTTCTTAGTAGATCTAGGCTGGTTCAGGATTTTTCTAAGGTTTTGGGTAATGGGGCGGAGAGGAACAATGTTTTTGAAACACTATGCTGGAAACTTTAATTTCTACTAAATTTTCTGTTTAAAATTTTGCCAGAAATTAACCCATTTTCCACATGCTCTCTGGTCTTCTTGGTTGCTCTCTCCTACCTCTTTCTCTTCTAAGTTATCGTCTGTCTCTCTTTGCTCTATCTCTTGGTTTATTTCATCTGGTTGTCCGCTCTCCACCCAACTATATGCTTTAGCTACACTACAAAATCAAGGGTCTTATCTTGGACTTGGACCGCATGGTCAATTTTGGAAGCCTTTAGATGAGTACACTGCCCATACCTTTAGGGCGGTGTACTAGCACTCTCCCCACTCTTTTCATAATTACTGTTTATTGGATAGTTCCACCACCCAATCAGAAAAATCAAAACAATATTTATTTAAAAAAATAAGAAACTTCCTAAATCCATTACAACTTTTCTATGGAGCGATGTATTACCACTCTCCGCACTCTTCTTATAATTACTGGTAATTTGATAATTCAATCACCAAATCAGAAAAATCAAAACAACATTTATTTGAAAAAGATAAAAAACTTCCCAAATCCCATTACAACTTTTCCATGGAGCGAGCAAACTTGTGTAGCCATCGATATCCATGTTGGGTGCAGAAGAGCTTTAACAATATATTAAATTAATATGAACATTTGCATGAAAATGAAACCTGTCAAATCCATGTTGGGTGCAGAAGAGCTTTAACAATATATTAAATTAATATGAACATTTACATGAAAATGAAACCTGTCAAATCCATGTTGGGTGCAGAAGAGCTTTAACAATATATTAAATTAATATGAACATTTACATGAAAATGAAATCTGTCAAAATATATCATCCTAATATTATCAGATTTAATCAGGTATTACAAAATGTAGAGATTAAAGAGAGATATTTACAGTAGCAACCGTGTAAGATGTAATCTCTTTTCAGCATTTAATCAGAGATTATATTACTGGGTGTTGTGGAGAGCTTTCTCTACATAAATGATATGTATGTGGATGCCTCCCAGAGTTTCTGTACTAAGCGCTTATCTCTGTTAATATGTCGAGTTTGTTGATTGCAGTTAACTAATGCAAACCTATTGCAGAATTGTTCTCTGATTGCCTACTAAGAAATCTAAACTTTATGCTCTGTACTTTTGGGTTGTTGCTTGCTAATTCCCGGCCTTGTATATGGTTTTATCGACAACAGTGAAAAAAACTCATTTTCTTAACGGATTCAATCCAGAACTCATTTTCTTAGTAGATTCAGGCTGTTGGATTTTCTAAGGTTGTGTGGCTAACTTCATAAACCTCAAAACCCCTGGGGCAGAGAGGAACGACGCTTTTGAAAGACTATGCTGGGCCCTTTAATTTCTGCTGAATTTTCTGTTTAAAATTTTGCCAGAAAATAAGCCATTTTAATTTTTCAACAAAGTTTACCCTAATTCCGCACTAATCAGTTGAACGCTTGCTGTCTTCAAAGCAAAGGGAAATTACAATCTAGAACTCATTTTCATAGTAGATCCAGGCCAGTTCTGGATTTTTCTAAGGTTGTGTGGGTAACTTCATTAAACCTCAAAACCCCTGGAGCAGAGAGGAACGATACTTTTGAAACACTATGTTGGGCACTTTAATTTCTGCTGAATTTTCTGTTTAAAATTCTGCCAGAAAATAAGCCATTTTCCACAAATTTTATCTTAATTCCACACAAATCCAAATTTTATCCTAATTACTGCCTTCAAAGCAAAAGGATATTAAAATCTAGAACGCTGGCTGAGGATTTTTCTAAGTTTTTGGTTAACTTCATAAACCTCAAAATCCCTGGAGCAGAGAGGAACAATTGCTTTTGAAACACTAAGTTGGGCCCTTTACTTTCTGCTGAATTTTCTGTTTAAAATCTTGCCAGAAAATAAGCCATTTTGAAACTTTGAACGATGCTTTTGAAACTTTGATCTGGGAACCATGCTGGGCACTTAACTTTCTGCTGAGTTTTCCTCCAGATTTTGCCAGAAAATAGAACATTTTCACCGATTTTCAAATCGGGTTCAGATGGGTTATTCTGTTTCTCTTTTCAGTGTCAATTCAGATCGGCAACATTGCAATAGAGATCGCAGGAAAATGTGATCAAGTTGCTGTCTTATGACAAGTCAATACAACTTCGAGCCCTTGGAGAAAGTCACCAGAACTTCGTTTTATATGGAACAGCAAAAATATAATGAGAAGTTTCAGAGAGGAAATCTGATATTATTCAACTATTTTTTACAGTGTGAACCTCCGAAGAAACCACCACGCAGTTAAGGCTTGGCTCCAAATTTCCGAGTAAGTTTTCACTTTGTTTCTGGAGAATTTGAGCAATTTTCCTATTCTTTGGAGTCATAATCGTTTTCTGCAAATTTGATAGTTTTGAATAATTTTTTATATGCACCACCATCCAACATTTTTTGAGTTCAGATCAGTAATTTGAGTGTTTTATTCCAATATATATTTGAGTGTTTTTCCCTCGTCTCTAAAGCCAAGATATAAATCCAGGGGTGCTATTGGGCTCAAGATTCAACCAAGTTCTTAATCCGAGAGACCGACTGTACACTGCAACCTGCGACCACTTGCTGTACAATGTAACGTACAGAAAGTTCACCAATTGGAGAGTTCTTCAATGTCTTTGTGTGATGGTAAGTATGTGTGGAATGTATGCATTAAATTTGCTTGATATTCCACTGTATGTACATTCCCTTCTATGAACTTCCAATACATCTAATACGTCTGATATGAGATTCAGAAACTTGGTATGTTACCTGTTGAGTGCTAAACATGTTGCTTAACTTGTTACTTATCCAGGGTGATTCACAGCACTGCATAATTTTGGCAGACCTGAGACCAAAATTTTTTACCGACAAGACAATACATCATTGAATGTTCTTTTCATTGTCATTATCCATATTTCTACTGACATATAATCATGTTCTTTAATATGCAAGCATATAATGAACACTTATACATTGAAAGGGATTAATGTAGAATATTCCAATGATGATCATAAGAAATAGTCTATAACGCGACTTTTTGAAAGTTTTTGTGGCGGTTTTTCCGGTCGAAATCCGGTAGGAATTTATTGGAATAGCAAGTTTGATAGCTAGTTTCTGCACAATGAAAGCGTCCCAGGGGTTTTCGAGGGCGCTGAATCCAAATATGCAGTTAAAAAACCATTTTAACTGCAACAAATCAAGATTTAACCTCAATTTCTTCCGCCGGATTCTCTAAAAAGTCGCATTATAGACAACTCCATGATCATAATATCAAAATACTATCGAATTTGGAGCAAATTCCCAAACTCGTTTTCTGTGTTTGAGGAGATTATCTGAAAGCTTGTCAAATGGTTGCCATTGCAAAGTGTAGATCCTCTTAAAACTATTTGTGTGCGAACGGTTCGATGATTAATAAAATCGAGTTTCAATGCACAGATTAGGCATTAATATTATATATTTATTCCCTAAACCATGTGAACCTATCCGGGGAAGCTCTGTTCTCTTGCTAATCAAGTGGGAAGTGACTGCTCTGAAATGTTGACCTCCGAGTAGCTTGTTGCTGAATCAATCGTGAGTGCTTTAACAGATCCAAGATATATAGCACGCTAGTGATACTTAAGGATGTGATCCGTAAGACTGCATAGTGTTGGCAGACCTGAGACCAAGATTTAGACACAAAACAACACATTATTTTCTGATCTTTTATTGTCAATATTATATTATATGTTTTCTAATGACATTGCATAAATATTCATGTCCTTTTAATACAAGCTTATGTTAAACACTTCAACATTGAAAGGGTTGACTTGAAAAATCCTAATATCACATTGAGATATTTTAATGTCAAAATATCACAATCTCAAAATACCAGGGAATTCTGGAGCAAATGGTTTCTCTGAGGTCAATACAATCGAGTTTCAATGCACAAATGAGACCTATCTATTTCCTAAACCATGTGAACATATCAGGGGAAGCTCTGTACTCTAGCTACTCATGCAGCCCCCACTCGAGTGGGAAGTGACTGCTCTGAGTTGGTGCAAGGCCCTCCTTGCACTTAGCCCCCTAGAGCTACTTAGAATGTAGAGCTCGGAGGTTGAACCATACTCATCATTATTTCGTTTATGAATGTGGCTTTTAGAAAGAGTGAAGGTAGTAAATTATTAAATGGTGAAGTTTCATAATTAGGACTCAAATCCACTGGAACATGGACAGCACTAAAGAATTGATAGTTTTTTACTGTAAGTGAGGAAACAAAAAGATCAACTGCTGCTTTTTCACTGTAAATGGGGAAAGAAACAGAACAAATACTCAATATGGATCTAACAAATGGCTTCCACAACTTAAGGATGCATTTTTCAGTTGAAGGATCCCTTATTCATGGCTTAGGAAGACCATAGCAAGACCCTTCTTACCTAAATCATCATTTGGTTGGTTTTTGGTTAAAATCATCTTTTGGTTCCTTAAAATGAAAACAGAAATTATTTCGTAATCTACACAATACTAGATTTCAAAACATTGAAAGATTTGTTTCCATGTATTTATAATTACATTAGAAAAACCATGTGAAGCTATATATTGATTACTAAGCCTCTAGCATCAATCTCAATTGCATATTGTATACTTGCAAGTATATAATATCTCATAAAATAATAATAAATGATCCTGGTATTAATCTGAAAATATCATTTACAGAAATGAAGAAAACAAACATACTGCTCAATGCAGTGGGCTCTCTGCTTGAAACAGCAGCAGCAGATGCATAAACAAACAAGTGAATAAAATATTTCAATTCTGTTTACATCAGAACAAGATTTACATGGCACCAGGCTCCAAAAATAAGAGTATCCACTCTCAATCTGTCTTGGTGAGTGCATAGATGGCATATATTATTCCTGGTAAGTACCCAAGTATCGTCAGCAGCAGACATATCCAGAATTCAGCCTGTCACAATACAACAACAAACCCATCAGTTATGATCTAAAATGATGAAAATAATCTTTATGCAGGAACCAAAAACTTTAAAAGTAGATTAAAGGCTTTTGCCGTGGGATGAAGTTCTCTCACATGGCACTCGTATTTGAGAAAAACTCCCAGAGGAGGCAGAAGTATGGCCAACAAAATGTCTATGAAAGTTGCAGTGCCCTCCCTCATGATGATGAAATAAACTTAAACTCAGAAACTTATTAGTCAAAATACACCCAAACAAATCACAGATCGACTCCCACTCTAAAGAAGTTTCTATTGAAATTTCCCGATAGTGAGGATACCTTCACAGACGACTCCATTTTAAAGGCATTTGACAGCACTATCTCTCGAGTTCTGAAACCCCACCCTGAGTGCGCACATGCTGTTTCCTTACCGTTAAATTTTGGTTTTGTTGCAATCCAGCTGTATCTGGGTTGTCAACATTAAAAATTCACAACATTGATGGCAGAATGTGCAACATTAATGATGTATTGCTTTACAAATAATTTAGTTGCCGACATTAACAATTACAGAGTAAAGGTTGGCACCAGAAAGTCCAAAAATATCACACTAAAAATAACTCCCGAAAAAATAAAATCAAAACTCCCTCGGCAATTTGTTTTTAACGGTTAATTTTTAATTTTTGGACGTTAGGTGACAGGTCAGCTATCGATTCTCCCAATATCTCAAACTCGTGAGTGATCGTTGGAGTGGCGGGGCCAATGACAGTTTGCAGGGAGTACATTGGCAATTCCTTTTACCTTCCGGAAAGGAAGTCCAATATTTTTTGTTTAGATTTTTCGTTTTTTTCCCAAGTTAAAAGTTAGATTTTTCCTATGTGAGCACTCAGTTCCGATGGATAGAAGAATGATATGTCGGATGTTTTGTGATTTTATCTTTTATAAGTGATTTTTATTTTCAATTTTTATTTTATTCTTTAAGTGAAAGGTTTTTGGTTAACTTCATAAGCCTCAAAACGCCTGGAGCAGAGGAACGATTGCTTTTGAAACATTACGCTGGGCCTTCTAATTTCTGCTGAATTTTTTGTTTAAAATTTTGCCCGAAAATAAGCCATTTTGAAACTTTGAACGATGCTTTTGAAACTTTGATCTGTGGAACCATGATTGGCACTTAAATTTCTGCCGAATTTTCCTCCAGATTTTGCCAGAAAATAGAATATTTTCACCGATTTTCAAATCGGGTTCTGATGGGGTATTTTGTTTCTCTTTTCAGTGTAAATTCAGATCGGCAATGTTGTAACATGCATTTTGTCGTTGGTTTTATTCATGGTTTCATTCAAAATCACTTAAAAAATATTTTGAAAAAAATAAGGTAAGTCTATTGGAAATCAAAAATAGGAAAATATTGGGTTTTACAAAGGAACAAGTGTTAAAACATTAACACTGGATCTGAATCCGATAATATATATGCCATATTTTATAATGACAGCAGGTCCGAAACAACGTAAAGCACTTATGTTACATGTATACGACTCCGCCGATTGCGATATGGGTGGACCAGACCCGAAATAATATATACAGCGTGTTTAAAAGTTCGGTGGGTCCGCTGTATTGAAAGCCCTTTATATGCATGCATTTGGGTTCTGCCGATCGCAATTTGCGATGACGAACCCAAAAAAATAATGTATTATTGTTTTATAATTGCGGCGGATCCATAAGACAACATATTATATATATATATATATATATATATATATATATATATATATATATATGAAAGCGTTGATTGAGATGAGCGATTGGGTTCCGGACCCAATAGTTTATACGTTATATTTTATATGATTCAGCGCGTCCGTCTTATCACGGGTTCCAAAGGCTTTTATTGATATTCATATATATTTTGGTTTACGCTATTTTATATGAATTTTTGTTATAAAAAATTATAATAAAAGGCCGGACTTAAAGCATATATGTATTATATTTTAAAGCCCCGACGAGTCCGCAAGGCGTGCAAAGAGGCAGTTTTTAAAGTCATAAGGCAAGTTTTCAGGGGGAGCAAAAGCAGAAGATGGTTTTTATTGGAATCAACCCGATTCCACTCAGCATTCAACACGTAGTAGTGAGCTGGAAAGAGGAAACTGCCCATTTCGGGCAGGTATTCTTCGGGCTTATGTCCCACCCGAAACCTTTACAGATCGTCTGATCTAAAAAGCGTAGATCAACGGTGGGAATGAATCGGCGGGAAAGGGCACCTTGGGAATTGTGCTGAGCCTATATTGGAAGCGGAAAAGCATGTTTTTATTATATATTTTCTTTATAAAAGATATATGCACAATTCCAAATATTTTCATAGTTATTGCGGTCACGTGCATAAGTCAAGTTTTACAGGGATTGTCAGGCCGATTGTGATTTGTGATGGAAATCAACGGAGCATTGAGTGGGCGGACTTGATAGGTTATAAAGCAGGATTTACTCTTTTGAGTTCCGGATTAATCAGGAGTTCGTGTTAATTTTTTTGTGTAAAGTAGAAAAACAGAGTTAGAGCCGAAGCTGAAGAAGAAAGACAATTCGATATGTTTCTTGGCATTTTGGCCATTCAGAATGCCCATGTAAGCCAGGATTACACAAACTAAATGTATTTTATTACGACTAAATGAATTAAGAATCATTAGGGCATTTACCGAGAAATTTAGTAGCGGATCTACAGAACAAGCAGCAGTTACCATTCCCTTCTAAACCCAATTATGTTTTGTTATTTCATGTTCTTTGAGGTGACTTTTACCCTCTGTAAATTATCTAATAGTTTTTAGTTCATATAGTTAGGAAAGCAGTTAGATTATTTGGGCAGTTTCAGAATTTGTTCCACAATGTATAAAAAGAGGAAATTTTACTAAGAAAATGTTCGAACTTTGGAGAACCCGGAAACTAGGCCACTGTATTCCTGATATCATCGTTGATTAATGAAAGAATCAGAAGTTTCCATGAGTTGTTGCATATAATTTCGTAAGTTTCTCTATCATGTGTCATGCTATGTTTTCTTCTTTTCAAGTATAATAATCAAGCAGCAGGTCTTTATTTACTTATGTAGATAAGGTTAAAATTCCTTAAAGAGCGCTCCTATACTTGATCCTCATTTCCCTTCTAAATTATAGATAATAATTTTTGTGAAAGATCAGCATATTATCTATGATTCAGTTCTCATTATCATAATTCCTCTAATTTACAGATAGTAGTTTCTGTGAAAGATCGGCGTATTATCTTTAGATTTCCCTTCAAACTTTCTTCATCCATCATTTATACTTAGCAACAAATGACATTCTGAAATGTTTTGGTCATACATGTATTAAAAGTTTAAAACCAAGTTTCCACGTCCTTCATTTGAGAACACAACAAACAATAAGTGACAGTAAGTGATATTTATTAATGTCTTGAGCACAATTCCCTACAGCGAGGAAATTGGTTTCTTAAGGTACAACATTAATTGGCGTGTTTGCCAGAAAGAGAAGATAAGAAGATTTTTCCGTGGGTTTCAATATTTTTCTCTGGTTGTTCAGTGAGGAGAAAATATTTGGTTGTTTTGAATCAAAGTAAAAACTCTGACTTCAAGAAGGCCCCATACAAGATCAGACACTTCACAAAAGAAAGTTCAAGCTCTTTCAGATCCTGAAAGGCTATTTTCTAAGAGGGTTGAAAGGTCTAAGATTCCAATTACACCAATTCCTACATTGTCTGCATCAGGCAACAATTCACTTGAACATTCATCTAGTAAAGAATCATCTTTTTCATCATCTTCATTTCAGGAACCTAGCTGTCAAGAACAATCTTTTGAGTCTGTTACTTTTCATTTACCTGTTGTAATTATTCAACCTCAACCAATAACCACATTACCTCCTTTGCACATTCCATTTACCTCTCAATCAAGTTCCACATCTGGTGGTAATCAAAGTTCAGTAAACATGGCAGCACCTGCATTCTTAGTGAATAGGTATACACCTCTTCAACTACCACAACCTTACAATCAAATGCCACATAATTACCTCACAACTCTTCCACGTTTTTCGGGAGAAGATGAACAAACAATAGAGAATCATGTAGTAGTATTTTGTAATATTGCTGAAAACCTAAATGTTGAACATTTAGATGTTGTTCTAAAATTGTTTGTTCAGTCCTTGGATGGAGAAGCAAGGAAATGGTTCAAAGGACTTCCCAATAATACCATTCATTCTTGGGAAGAGATGGAACATGTGTTTATTCAGAGATGGGGAGAAAAAAGAGACCATGGATATTCATTAATGCAATGTAATGCAAAAAAGAAGAAGTCTGATGAAATTGTGGCCGAATTTGTCAGAAGATTTAACAAATTGTAGTCTCCCAGCAGAGATTAAGCCTCCTCCTGCTGGTGCAAAAATAACTTTTGCATGGGCTTTTGAATCAAATTTTGGATTCACATTAAGGGAAAGAAGAGCTTCGACCCTTGATTGAATCCAAACAGATGCTTTAGAGATAGAAGCGAATCTGGTGGCTGCAGGAAAAGCACCAGAAACACAGCTTACCCAAGACAAGGGAAAGGCAAAGATAGAATCCTCTCAAAGTCAATCATTAGAGGATATGTGTAATGTAATTAAAACTATGTCAGATAAGTTAAATAGGTTAGAGTTAAAGAATAAGAACTCTCAGAGACAAACATAGTATAATAAGAACTTCAATCCCCAATTCAGAAGACAACCTTTGCAAATCTTGCAAAAGGAAAGAAAAGATCAAAATCAAATCCAAGCACCATTATATATAGAAGCAGATCCTGGTGACGAACAACCTGAAGATCAAATTTCTACATTATATGCAGTTGATGAAGATGAACTTGGCATTGAAGGAGAAGAATATGTGTATGATAAAGCAGATGTTATTCATAATGGAAATGAAATTGATGAATATTGGAAACAATCCTCTGATTTTATGCAGGTTGAATTACACAAGAAATATGACCTGAGATCTAGGAAAAGATTAAGAAATCAAGAAAATGAAAGTGAGCAGCAAGTTTCGACTTCCTCACCAAAGGTGACTCCACAAGAATCTCAGCTTGTAAAGCAAGTAAATAAAGGAAAGCAACAACAAAATGTAAATGGCAAGACGCAGATACTTTGAGGCGAGTCTTCCCAAGATCAAACTGGAAAAATTCCTTTGGAGAAACTTGTTTCAATTCCTCAAATAATTCCAGTCATGAAGAAAGGTGAAGATGAGAATGAAAATATTGCTAAACAGGGTCACTTGTTTAGTCTTACCAAGGAGTTGGAAAAGGTAAGAATACAAGTTCCCCTTACAGAATTGGAAAAAACACCTAATTATCAAAAGGAGATTGTTGAGTTTATTAATTTAAAAGAAAATGAGAGTGACACTGTAAATCTGCAGGAAGATAAACCAGTAGTGGTTTTTGGTCCACATGTAGAGGAAGTAAATTCTTCAATAACTCCTTTTTATATTTCCCTATTGGTTCATGATTTCTTCCTACATAATTGTATGCTTGATTCGGGAGCTTCACATAATATTATGCCTCTGTCAGTGATGAAGCAACTAAATCTACGAGTGGCCAAACCTTACAGGGATTTGTATTCTTTTGATTCAAACAAGGTCAAGTGTCTGGGGGTTATTAAGGATCTAGCAGTATCACTAGCCCAAATTCCAGCTAGAAGCTTGGTCATGGATGTTGTAGTAGCAGATATTCCTGCTAGATTTGGAATGCTTCTATCTAGGTCCTGGGGGGCTAAATTGGGAGGTGTTTTGAAACTAGATTTTTCATATGTTGTTATACCAGTTTTTGGTGGGGAGGAGAGGAGATTGTACAGAGAAAATAGGTTTGTAAAGACAATTACAAAAAACGGAGCAAGAAATTCACCTGTATATAGTCAAGAGAATGATAATTTTGCTTGTTTCACACTACATGATAATGCAGAGATGGCTGAAGATAATCAGAAGCAGCTTGCTTCATCCAATGTAATTACAGAGCTGCAAAAGGAAGAAGTGTGGAAATGTTTCTTTGACGAAGCTTATTCCAAGGAAGGAACAGGTGTTGGTTTTCTTCTAATCGCACCTGGAGGTAATATGTTCCCCTTTTCTTTCAAATTAGAGTTTGAGGCAACTAACAATGTGGCAGAATATGAGTCCTTGATTATTTCTCTACAAACAGCCAAACATATGGGAGCCAAGTCAATTTCTGCTTTTGGAGATTTGGAGTTAATTATTAAGCAGATAAAAGATCACTGTGAAACAAAGCATCCTAGGCTTCGGGCATACAGAAATGAGGTATGGGATTTGATTGAAAATTTCTTTGAAGCTTTTAACATTCAATTCATTCCAAGAGATGAGAATAGATTGGCAGATTCATTGGTTGTGGCTGCTAGCACTTTCAAGCCTCCTATTAATCCAAGATTAAGATATGAGGTAGAAATGAGACACAGACCTTCGGTTCATGATAATGTTAAGAACTGGCAAGTTTTTGAAGATGACCAGCAGATTAAGGAGTTTTTGACTATGGTTGAAGAGTTCCAGGGTACAGAAATTGATCAGGACGAAGAAGAGACAACAGAAATTGTAGGAGCCAGTGGTTTAAAAGATTCAATAGCAAATCAGAAGATCTTTCAATTAAAAGATAATATTCTACCAAAGGGACTTGTTCCTCTTGAAAGGATTTTTAATTCAAATGATGTGGCTGCGGACTCAGGGAAAATTTCACAGGATGAGCATATTCAGGATCACAACATTGGAACTCAGAAGAATCCCAGGTTAGTCAAATTGTATGCTAGAGTTTCACCTAATTTTCAAGAAAGATATATTAAACTTTTCAAGAGTTATGTTGATGTCTTTGCATGGTCCTATGAAGATCTTAAAACCTATGATGTAAATATTATTCAACATAAGATTCCTTTGAAGGAGGGGGTTAAACCCTACAAGCAAAAGCTTAGACAGGTAAAATCCTTTGCTTCTACCATCAATTGAAAAGGAGGTCAAGAAGTTTCTTGATGCAAAAATCATAGTCCCACTCAGGTATTCTGATTGGGTGGCTAATTTAGTACTTGTGAGAAAGAAAAATGGAGAAATAAGGTTGTGTGTGGACTTCAGAAATCTCAACAGGGCTTGTTTGAAGGATAACTATCCATTGCCTAAGATGGATCATGTACTGCAAAAGGTACGTGATCTTTTAGAATGTCAATGCTAGATGGATTTTCTGGTTATGACTAGGTGGTTGTGGATAAGGAGAATCAGAAGAAAAAAATGTTCACAACCCCCTAGGGAACATTTATGTATGCCAAAATGCCTTTCGGATTGATGAATGCAAGTGCTACATTTCAAAGGGCTATGGACATTGCTTTTGTTGGAGATAAATTTGTAGTAATATATTTGGATGATATTACTATTTTCTCAAAGTCCGATGAAGAACATTTGGATCATTTGAAGAGGACTTTTGATAAATGTAGAAGATTTGGACTTTTCTTAAATCCCAAGAAATCCATTTTTGCTCTGGAAAAAGGAAAATTATTGGGACACATTGTTTCCAAAGGAGTGAATATATATCCAGCTAGAGTACAAGCTATGTAGAAAATACCATTGCCCAGGAGTAAAAAGGATGTTCAAAAGTTTTTGGGAAAGATAAACTTCCTAAGAAGATTTGTATCCAACTATGCAAAAATCCTGAAAGAGATCACTGATATGCTAAAGAAGGAAAACAAAGTGAATTGGACCAAAGAAGCTAGAGAATAATTTTCCAGAATTAGGGAGGCATTACAGGCGGCTCCAGTCTTAATCAACCCTGATTACCAAAAGCCTTTCCAAGTTTTCTCATTTGCATCATCAAGTTCAATCGATGTTGTCTTACTGCAGAAGAATGGTGAAGAGAGAGATCAGCTAGTTGCATTCTTTAGTAAGATTCTTAGGGATTCTAAGCTGAAATATAATATTTTTGAGAAACAGGTGTATGCTTTGATAAAAGCCTTGAAAGCTTTTAGAACTTATGTGCTGCAGTCCCGAATCATTGCTTATGTGCCAAATGCTGCAGTGAAAGATGTATTAGTACAGGGAGATGTAGAAGGCAGAAGAGGAAAGTGGATTGCTAAGATCCAAGAATACGATTTGGACATAAAATGTTAGGCCCCTATACTACTAGTGTAACCCCTTATTGTTTTTAGTACAACCCACTTATTATATTGATGTACCCATCTAGTGCCCATATTGTTGTTATTGTGCCACATAGAAGCCCACTATTGTTATTATTGTGCCCTTACATTATTATTGTTATGTCGGCTCTGATTATGTTATGACCCCTTAGACTCCTATATATAGAAAGGAGGTCTTTTCATTTGTATCATCCAAGAATTGTTCATTTATGTAATGTAAAGGAGGTTGCCCCCTCGAAGAGGCTGAATTCTAAGGCGTTGATCTATCTTTTCTATCTTTTCTTGAGCTGGTTTCATAACATTTGGTATCAGAGCTTTGGATTCTAGGGTTTCGATGCTCCAAACAGGCCATCGTGGCATTTTCGCTATAACTTTTCTTCTGTGACGTTTCAGAAGTCGCAAAAAAACCCATTTGATAAGAAATCGCGCTGAACCTCGGGTCCGAATTTCAGAGCTTTTCGCGCTATATTTGCGGAGATATGATCTAAGGAAGTTGGTCTTTTTGCAGACTCCTGAATTACATTCCAAACAGGTGACCTGGGGAAAATAGTCATAACTTTCTCTCTGAGCATTGGATTGAAATTTCGTAAGAAGGTACAGAAAGAGGACGGACTGTAGTTTCTTGTATATCGTTTTTAGAGCCAAAGGTCGAAAAATTGACACGTGGCACTTCATACAAATTCGCTCTTCTGGAAAGGTCTATAATCAAGTCATCTTGGGAGATTGTGCATAACTCTTTTTTGGAGAATCCAATTTGGATCAGACTGGTGGCATTGGAAAGAGGACACAGAGGGCTACTACAGGTAGAAATTTCATAACTTAAATATCCGCAAGTACATAGTTATAGTCGTTTCAAGATCGAGGTCCTAAAATCAAGAAAAAGCAAGATGAGGAAGTTTGATGGCAAGGATCCGATAAATTGGATACTTCAGATGGAGCAATATTTTGATCTACATGGTGTACCACTATTACAAAAGGTATGTATTGCATCTTCATATTTAGAACCAGATCAATTTTTATGGTATAAAGGGCTTTGTTCTCGTAAACAACTTGTTACGTGGTCAATTCTCACAAAGGAAATGATAGCACATTATAAGGATACAAAGAGCAACACCTTCTTTAGAGCAACACCACAACAATTGGAAAGAGTAAAAGGGCTTTGTGACATATTTGAAAGTAAAATTATGGCAACAAGGAAGTCTACCCCTCACAACTTTAAAGATGGACGTGTTGTTTCTCCTAACCTTCCACAACCTACAAGGGTTACACCACAACAATTGGAAGAAAAAAGAGAAAAAGGGCTTTGTTACAATTGTGATAGCAAATGCACTAAAGGTCATAAGTGTGCTGAGAAGAAATTATTTTACATAGAGTATGAAGAGGAGGAAGAAAATGATCAAGAAACATCAAAAGAAGAGGATATATGCTAGGACCCGACCCTAGAGAAAGAAGAAATGAATCAGAACATATCTTGTAAACTATTGGCAAGAATGACCACTCCTCAAACTCTCAAGATAGAGGGACATATCAAGAAGAAAAAGGTGCAAGAAGTGAAATATCACATCAAGAAAGAAGAAATGAATCCAACCATATCTTGTAATTCACTGGTCGGAATTACCACTCCTCAAACTATCAACATAGAAGGACATATCAAGAAGAAAAATGTTCAAGAAGTGAAAGATCACATCGAGCGTCAAGAAATGAATCCAACCATATCTTGTAAAGGATTGGAAGAAATTACCATTCCTCAAACTCTAAAGATAGAAGGACATATCAAGAAGAAAAAGGTTCAAGCAGTGAAAGATCACATCGAGCATCAACAAGTTCTCCAACTTTTAAAGGATAACGCCACTTCGGTGCAAAATCAAATGAAACAACTGGTAGATCAACATCATAGTGAAAAATGTTTTGATGTAGGCAATTGGGTATTTTTACTGCTACATCTAAAGCAAGCTATTTATGACAAGGAAATGTTGGCAATACTACATGCACTTAAAAAATGGCGACCTTACCGAATGGGAAGACTCTTCAAGGATGAGGATGTGGAAGCATTGTTTTGTGCTATTTCTATTATCCAACCAGATTGGATAAACGAAGCAAGGGATGAATGGAAGAAGGACAAAGAAGTATGGCCACTTATTCAAAAGTTGCAAAAGATCCCAATTCAAACAATATTGCCAAAAATTGAAGAGGAAGGAAAAATCATATTGAAAATTGACGCAATCACAGAAACAAGAACCCGACAGCTACGAAATCGATCAATTTCAGAGTATCTCATCAAGTGGAAGAACTTACCCGCTGAAAATTCCACATGAGAGGACAAGAATTTTATACAGAATCATCAAGAACTACTCAAGCGTTGAGGACAACGCTTTTTGAAGGAGAGGGGCATGTTAGGCCCCTATACTATTAGTGTAACCCCTTATTGTTTTTAGTACAACCCACTTACTATATTGATGTACCCATGTAGTGCCCATATTGTTGTTATTGTGCCACATAGAAGCCCATTATTGTTATTATTGTGCCCTTACATTATTATTGTTATGTCGGCTCTGATTATGTTATGACCCCTTAGACTCCTATATATAGAAAGGAGGTCTTTTCATTTGTATCATCCAAGAATTGTTCATTTATGTAATGTAAAGGAGGTTGCCCCCTCGAAGAGGCTGAATTCTAAGGCGTTGATCTATCTTTTCTATCTTTTCTTGAGCTGATTTCATAACATAAAACCTACAAAGTTGGTGAAGGGACAAGGATTGGAAAAATGTTGACAGAATCAAACTTTCAAGCATTGGGAATTAACTTGTTGGCACCTGTGGATGAAAAAGAAGAAAGTGAAAGTGAGCAAGATCCAAGTATGAAAATCAGGTACAAATTTTTGTGTTCAGAAAGGTATAAGCATATAATCCATTATTTGTGCTTTCTTTCTTGTCCTCAATCCTTAGATAGAACAAAATATAGGGCACTAAAGATCAAGGCACAACCATATGTGATTGTGGAAGGCAGATTGCATTGGAAGGATCCTACTGGAATTTTATTGCTATGTTTAATAGAAGATGAATTTACAAAAACAATCAAAGATTATCATGAGGGGTTTTGTGGAGGACATTACAGTTGGAAAGTAACTGCGCATAAGATCCTTCAGGCAGGATTTTATTGGCCAACTCTATTTGGTGATACATATAAGTTTGTTAGAAGTTGTCAGAAGTGTCAGATTTTTGCTGAGAAGAAGAGATTATCTCCTTTACTATTGATTCTAGTTTTCATAGAGGAGCCATTTAGGCAATGGGGATTGGACTTTGTTGGAGAAATCAATCCACCTTCAAGTAGACAACACAGGTGGGTTCTCACAGCAACTGATTACTTCACCAAATGGGTAGAGGCAATTCCTACTAAGAGAGCAAATGATCAGATAGTAATGAAGTTCCTCGAAAAAAATATTTTCAGCAGATTTGGGTGCACCATTAAAATTATAACAGACAATGCTCAAGTCTTCAACTCAAGTAAGTTCATTGATTTTTGTCACAAGTATAATGTTATTTTGCTCCATTCAACAGCTTATCATCCTCAGGGAAATGGATTAGCTAAATCTACTAACAAAACTTTGATGAAGATCCTTAAGAAAACCATTGCAGAGAATCAAAGAGATTGGGATTCTAAGTTAAAGTTTGCTCTGTGGGCTGCTAGAGTAACTACAAGAATATCTACAGGGAAATCACCTTTTGAATTAGTATATGGAACTCAGGCTCTGTTTCCAAGTCAACTTGTAAAGCCAGTGATTGCAATGATTCAAGAGACGAAAGAAGAACCAAATGCTTTGATAAGAAGAATGAACAAAGTGGTGGAGCTAAGTGAGAACAGGGACAAGGTAAGAGACAAATTGATTATGTATCAATCCAAGATGAAAAATATTTTTGACAGAAAAGCCAAGGAAATTGATTTCAAAGTTGCAGATTTAGTATTGAGATGGGATACCAGAAGAGAATATAAGGGTAAGCACGGGAAGTTTGATCCTCTCTAGTATGGTCCTTTTATAATTTCTGAAGTGAGATCCAATAATACCTTCATTCTTGAGAATCTTGATGGTGAAACCCTACATATGTCTATAAATGGGCAATACTTGAAGCACTACTTCCATTTCTAAAGAATAAGCATCATTTCATTGTGAATATCGGAGTGAAATCATTGTACAAATGCCATAGTATTTCAGCTTATGCAAAGCAATATATGACTCCATGCCCGAGGTGAAGGCACTAATCTACGGTTCTTAGTACTTTTGTGGCAAAAGCACTATCCCCAGATGGAGCTAGATGTTGTAACATGCATTTTGTCATTTGTTTTATTCATCATTTCATTCAAAATCACTTGAAAAATATTTTGAAAAAACAAAGCAAGTCTATCGGAAATCAAAATATAAAAGAAATGAGGAAAATATCAGGTTTTACAAAGGAACAAGTGTTAAAACATTAACACCAGACCCGATAATATATATGCCATATTTTATAATGACGACGGGTCCGAAACAATGTAAAGCGCTTATATTACATGTATACGACTCCGCTGATTGTGATATGGGTGGGCCGGACCTGAAATAATATATACAACGTGTTTAAAAGTTCGGCGGGTCTGCTGTATTGAAAGCCCTTTATATGCATGCATTTGGGTTCCGCTGATCGCGATTTGTGATGACGGACCCGAAACAATAATGTATTATTGTTTTATAATTGTGGCAGGTCCGTAAGAAAACACACACACACACACACACACACATATATATATATATATATATATATATATATATATATATATATATATATATATATATATATATAAGTGCCAATTGCGATGAATGATTGGGTTCTAGACCTGATAGTTTATATGCTATATTTTATATGATTCAGCGCGTCCGTCTTATCACGGGTTTCAAAGACTTTTATTGATATTCATATATATTTTGGTTTGCACTGTTTTATATGAATTTTTGTTATAAAAGATTATAATAAAAGGCCGGACTTAAAGCATATATGTATTATATTTTAAAGCCCCGACGAGTTCGCAAGGCATGCAAAGAGGCAGTTTTTAAAGTCATAAGGTAGGTTTTCGGGTGGAGAAAAAGCAGAAGATGGTTTTTATTGGAATCAACTCGATTCCATTCAGCATTCAACACGTAGCAGTCAGTTGGAAAGAGGAAACCGTCCATTTCAGGCGGGTATTCTTCGGGCTTATGTCCCACCCGAAACCTTTATAGATCGTTTGATCTGAAAAGCGTAAATCAACGGTGGGAATGAGTCGGCGGGAAAGTACACCTTGGGAATTGCGTTGAGCCTATATTGGAAGTGGAAAAGCATGTTTTTATTATACATTTTCTTTATAAAAGATATATGCACAATTCCAAATATTTTCATAGTTATTGCAGCCGCGTGCATAAGTCAAGTTTTACAGGGATTTTCAAGCCAATTGCGATTTGCGATGGAAGTCAGCGGAGCGTTTAGTTGGCGGATTTGACAGGTTATAAAGCAGGGTTTACTCTTTTGAGTTCTAGATTAATCAGGAGTTTGTGTTAATTTTGCTGTGTAAAGTGGAAAAATAGGGTTAGAGCTGAAGTTGAAGAAGAAAGACAATTTGATATGTTTCTTGGCATTTTGGCCAATCAGAATGCCCATGTAAGCCAGGATTACACAAACTAAATGTATTTTATTAAGACTAAATGAATTAAGCATCATTAGGGAATTTACAGAGAAATTTAGCATCAGATCTACAAAACAAGCCAGCAGTTACCATTCCCTTCTAAATCCAGTGATGTTTTGTTATTTCATGTTCTTTGAGGTGACTTTTACCCTCTGTAAATTATCTAATAGATTTTAGTTCATATAGTTAGGAAAGCAGTTAGATAGTTTGGGCAGTTTCAGACACTGTTCCACAATGTATAAAAACATGAAATTTTACTAAGAAAGGGTTCAAACTTTGGAGAACCCGGAGACTAGGCCACTGTATTCCTGATATAATCGTTGATTAATGAAAGAATCAGAATTTTCCATGAGTTGTTGCATATAATTTCGTAAGTTTCTCTATCATGTGTCATGCTATATTTTCTTCTTTTCAAGTATAGTAATGAAGCAGCAGACCTTTATTTACTTATGTAAATAAGGTTAAAATTCCTTAAAGAGCGCTCCTATACTTGAAGTCTTCATTTCCCTTCTAAATTATAGATAATAGTTTCTATGAAAGATCAACATATTATCTATGATTCAGTTCTCATTATCATAATTCCTGTAAGTTACAGATAGTAGTTTCTGTGAAAATTAGCATATTATCTTTAGCTTTCCCTTCAAACTTTCTTCATCCATCATTTATATCTAGCAACAAATGGCATTCTAAGATGTTCTGGTCATACATGTATTAAGAGTTTAAAACCAAGTTTCTAGGTCCTTCATTTGAGAACACAACAAACAATAAGTGATAGTGAGTGATATTTATTAATGTCTTAAGCACAATTTCCCTACAGCTAGGAAATTGGTTTCTTAATGAACAACAGGCAACATTGCAATAGAGATAGCAGGAAAATGCGATCAAGTTGTTGCTATGTTATGACAAGTCAATACAATTTTGAGCCCTTGGAGAAAGTCACCCGAACTTTGTTTTATATGGAACAAAAAAAATATAATGAGAAGTTTCAGAGAAGAAATTTGATAAGTTCAGCTTATTCAACTATTTTTTAGAGTGTGAACCTCCTAAGAAACCACCACACTTGGCTCAGGTTTCACTTTGTTTCTGGAGAATTTGAGCAATTTTCCTATTCTTTGGAGCCATAATCGTTTTCTAACATTTTTTGAGTTCAGATCAATAATTTGAGTGTTTTTCCTTGGTCTGTAAGGCAAGATATAAATCCGGGGGTGATGTTGGGCTAAGATTCAACAAAGTTAAGTGCTTGCAGGTACTGCAAGCTGCAAGCACTTACTATACAGTGCAATGTACACAAAGTTCACTAATTGGAGAGTTCTTCAATGTCTTGTGTAATGTATGTGTGGAATATCTAATTGCGAGCACTTATTGTACAGTGCAATGTACACAAGCTTCGCTAATTGGAGAGTTCTTCAATGTCTTGTGTAATGTATGTGTGGAAGATCTAATTGGAGAGCTCTTCAATGTCTTTGTGTAATGGTAACTATGTGTGGAATGCATGAATTAAATTTGCTTCATATTTCATGGTATGTACATTCCCTTCTATGAATTTCCAATACATCTAATAAGTCTAAGAGATTCAGAAACTTGGTATGTAACCTATTGAGTGCTAAACATGTTGATTAATTGTTACTTATCTTGGGTGAGTCATAGGACTGAATAATGTTGGCAAACCTAAGACCAAAATTTAACCACAAGACAATACATCATTTAATGTTATTTTCAATGTCATTATTCCATATTTCTATTGACATATAATCATGTTCATTTTTTAAGGAGTTGTGTTTGGTGCGATATTTTGGACTTTCCGGCGTCGGAATTTGTTGGAAAAAATTGAGGTTAAATCTTGATTTGTGCTATTTAAACTGGTTATTTGACTGTATATATGGATTCAGCACCCTAAAAAATCCCTAGGACACTTCAATTGTGCAGGGGTTACCCATCAAACTTGTGATTTCAATAATTTTTTGCTGGATTTTAAAAAAATTAGACCAGAAAATAACACTAAAAACAACTCTTTTTTTAATTTAATGTAAAGGATTCCAATGACATCATAATATCAAAATACTATCGAATTTCGAGCAAATTCCCAAACTCGTTTTCTATTTGAGATAATCTGAAAACTTCAAAGTCAAATGGTTTTCATTGCAAAGTGTAGGTCCTTTTAAAACTATTTGTGTGAGAATGGTTCGATGATCAATAAAATCGAGTTTCAATGCACATGAGGCATTTACCATGTGAACCTATCCGGGGAAGCTCCGTTCCCTAGCTAATCAGGTGGGAAGTGATTGTTCTGAAATGGTGCCCTACAAGTCATAATATCAAAATACTATCAAATTTCGAGCAAGTTCCCAAACTCGTTTTCTGTGTTTGAGGAGATAATCTGAAAACTTCAAAGTCAAATGGTTTTCATTGTAAAGTGTAGATCCTTTTAAAACTATTTGTGTGAGAATGGTTCGATGATTAATAAAATCGAGTTTCAATGCACAGATGAGGCATATACCATGTGAACCTATCAGGGGAAGCTCCGTTCCCTAGCTAATCAAGTGGGAAGTGACTGTTCTGAAATGGTGCCCTACAAGTAGCTTGTTGCTGAATCAATGGTGATTGCTTTAATAGATCCAAGATAGGTAGCACTCTAGTGTTACTTAGAATGTGATCTGTAAGTTTGCATAGTGTTGGCAGACCTGAGACCAAGGTTTAGATTCAAGTATTTTATGATCTCTCATTGTCAATATTATATGTTTTCTAATGACATTGTATAAATATTCATGTATTAAAAAATATTCATGTCTTTTTAATACGCAAGCATATATGGTTAACACTTCAACATTGAAAGGGTTGATTTGAAAGATCCTAATAAATTATTTATGGTGTATATATTTAGATATTTTAATGTCAAAATATCACAATATCAAAATACCAGGGAGTTTTGGAGCAAATGGTTTCTCCGAGGCTAATACAATCGAGTTCCAATGCACAAATGAGACATATCTATTCCCTAAACCATGTGAGCATATCAGGGGAAGCTCTGTCCTCTAGCTACTCAGGCAGCCCACTCTCTGCTTGAGTTGGTGCAAGGCCCTCCTTGAAGTTATCACCCTAGAGCTACTTAGAATGTAGCTCGGAGGTTGAACCATATTATCATCATTATTTTACAACTCTATATTACTTTACAGATAATTTAATTTAGTTGCCGACATTATCAATTACAGAGTAAACGTGGTTTGTACGCATCAAAACGAATGGTGTTGTTTGGACATAGGGTACCGCGCATGGAAGCAATCAAATCAAAAGCTCCCTTTGGCAATTGTTTTTAACCGTTAATTTTTGGACGTTAGGTCAGCGATCGATTCTCCCAGTATCTCAAACTCGTGAGTGGGCGTTGGAGTGGCGGGGCCAATGACAGGCTGCACGGAGCACAGTGAGTCAATCTCTTTTACATTCCGGAAAGGAAGTTCAATATTTTTTGTTTTTTTCGTATTTAGAAGTTAGATTTTTCGTTTTTTCCCCAAGTTAAAAGTTTTTTTCCTAAGTTAAAAGTTATATTTTTTGTTTTTTTCCCAAGTTAAAAGTTATATTTTTCGGTTTTTTTCCCAAGTTAAAAGCTATATTTTTCCTAGGTGAGGACCACTTCTGTTGGATAGAGCCCTCAGTTTCGTTGGATAAAAGAATGATAGGTTGGATGTTTTGTGTTTTTATTGTGGGATAAAAGAATGACATGGACGTTTTGTGTTTTTATTTTTTATAAGTGATTTATATTTTCAAGTTTTATGGATGTGGTCCAATAATTAGGTGGAGAAGCTTAGTCTTCACATGTCTTGTGGTCCAATAATTAGGTGGAGAAGTTTAGTCTTCACATGTCTTGTGGTCCAATTGTGGGCAAGATTATAATTTTTTTAGTTGAAAAAAATGAATTTTATTTTCAATTCTTTATGAGATTTAAACCAATAATTTGATGACACAAAATCTTACACATATCAATTTTTCCAGTTGAAAAAAAAAAAAAATATTTTCATTTCTTTATGAGATTTAAAGCAATAATTTGATGAAACAAAAATCTTACACAAATCAATTGATATACAATTGTCAGCTAATTGATGTGATTAAAAAATAAATGATTGCATCAAACCACTTATATATATATATATATATATATATATATATATATATATATATTTGTTAAGCTTGGTAGGTCCTCATTTTTCTATTAATTTTAATCAGCAAGTTACAACCAGTTTTGAGATTTGTTAGGTGGCCTCAACTTGCCCTGCGAGAAACCAAGTTTGTTGGCCACCTAACAACATGGTAAGCCATCCAAAAATGAAACATTTTGAGTCTTTCTATCCAAGCTACATATGACTGTATGTCCATATCTATCCCTCTATCTACCTGCCAACTAACATAATTGTAATTACAATTAAAAGTAAATGTTATTCGCATAAAAAACTATTAAACAAGAGACATCATTTCACTAATCTGCTTCTTCTGCTGAGGCAAAATCAACTAGAGCTGGGTCTTTTGCATTCGACCCCAGGAGTTCATCTACTGGCAGTATGCATGGCAAATGATTTTCGATTTGCTGGAGGTGCCCATCTTGCTTCTGCATCTGAAACATGAGTTTCTAAAATTCCTTTTTGTAATCCAGGAATGTTTGCACTGCAGCAGCCATATTCAGAGCCATTTGTTCCAGGGCCTTGCCCAGGATTCCCTTCATCGACCAGTAGAGGAAAAGAGTGTGTTTGAATTGGGTCACTCGGTCGCAGGTGTGGCCAGGATCCAGCACTAAGACCCGCCAGTCATCGGCTTCGATCTCCATAGAACCTGCCTATCGATTCAGGTCGGCCTCCCACTTCTCTATCAGCTGTCGGATTTCCTCATCTATGCCTTCATGATAGGCTTTTGTTGCTTCATTGATAATATTCACCGTTAGTTTGCAACCTCTCGACTTGCCCCCCGGATTGCTAGGTTCCCCTTCCTCTTGCTTACCCTTGTTTTTTCGGCCTCTGCCTCGGCCACGCAGGGTTGGGTTGTGAGAGCTTGGCGCTGCACGAACCATCTTGTCCCACCTCCTGCAATGTGTTCTGTGGCGGTGGATGCCCTTCGGAGGAGTGAGCCACCAACTTTCAGAATGCCCTGGACTTGTTCTGAATGACTTACCTGTACAAAGATCACCCAACATACATAAAACCTGAAAGAACTTCTCACCATCCATTCAAGGTTCATTACAATTTTTAATACAATTTCCAGAAACGACACAAGCCAATTCAGACTCAGGATTGTGATTGCTAGGCGCTTGGCCCCATACATTTCTCCTCACATGAGTGCGACTCAAGGGATTAACCTCCCCATGTTGACAGGAGGTTGTCGCCACTACTATGTCCCCCTGCACCCAGTTACCCTGCTCTCCCTCAGCCCCATTTCCCTCAGACTTCCAGCACCCATTGTGCAAAGGTTTTGTTCTAACTACCCAATTCTTTGTCGGGTCAGCCTCACTCAGTTGCAGAGCCGAGGCCACCATTTTACCGAGCCAGTTCATCTTTATGCTTACAGGGGCTCGCTCGTCCCCCCTGGCATCAACCTCTACCCAAGGCCATTCGGCCAGAAGCCCAGCGGGTCTCATGCATGCAATTTCCCTGCCCTCCCTACAAACCCTCCCAGCTTTCAAGGTTAGGAAGATCCCCCGACGGGACAACCATATGCCAAATAGAAGGGAAATGGTGGCGCCTCCAGGCCAATTTCCAATGCAGACCCCCTGACTCGACGCAAAACTAGACAGTGCAGGACTCAGACTCACAAAACCCCACTGAATGATGCCCTGCCAGCCCATACCATAAATCCCGTAAACTTCCAGCATTGCGAACAGGGAGATGGGGCAGACTACATACCAATTCACCCTCGTAGTGGTTGGTCGAGTGCATCCCTGGTCTGTCCGCCCATCGTTGCTTCGATCTCCTTGCAGACTCCAAGTATCTACCCACAGGTAGTCCTTCAACACCTCACAACGATAATGGAGATGAATACACCTCCTGTCACCACCCTCATGCATATTACTTCTCCAGCTGCCCGATGTGACCTTGCCAGCCTTTCCACGCATGTGGAAGGTGGTGGGTTGAACTTTCGAGGCCTTCACCATTAAATCCGTTGATTGCGTCGAGATCCTCGTACACACCCTGATCGGGGGACTAACAAATATATATTAACTAAAGAGTGCATTGGTATAAAATTGTCAATTGATTCACATGATTAAAAAAAATGAGATTAAAAAATTAAATGTTTCCATCAAACCACTAATAAATATATATTTACTAAAGAGTGCATTGGTACAAAATTGTCAATTAATTCACATGATTAAAAAATTGAATGACCCATGAAACTACTAGTAAATATAATATATATCTCATGAAGGGTATACATTGGGATTAACCATCAAAACTAAGTCTGTTTTTATCAAATTAAAGCTTTTTAATCCTTGCTAGTTTCAACCCTACTAAATAGGTAATTCAAAAAATATCTTTTAAAAATAATGTAAATTTTTAAATCACTTGTCCTTTATAACCTCCTCCCAACTCTTGGATGCTCAATGAGAATTGTACCTTTCATATTGTACAAATATGGGTATGAATGATGTTCAACATTTTGGATTCCACACTGATTATTTTTCATTATTGATTGATTTATTTTAATGACGTCCATGAGGCTGAACAATCCTAGAGACCAACTTGATAATAATAGTCCTAGCTCATCTTCATAATCCTTTCGATGTCAAATATTCTACTATGGATCTTGATCAAAAGGCTAGCAATCTAGTTAATCTTATCCTCATCAAATAGAAGGTGCATGTTGTCGACCTTTAAACTATTTTCATAATGAATGTGGATATCCTCTTAGGCTACACATTCCATGATAAAGTGTCATTCTATCTCCACCACACCCTTATTGCAGAATATGCAAGTTATCTCTTCCCGAACTTCCTTGGGTACCCTCCACCTACCAATCTCACATCTAAGGTGATGTGATCTTGTCCTCAACTAACATCTAAAGGCTATAATCATTTATATTATAGTTAACTCTCATCTATTCCTTGATATGCAAGTTATCTCTTCCCAAACTTCCTAGGGTACCCTCCACCTACCAGTGTCACATCTAAAGACTATAATCATTTATATTATAGTTAACTCTCATCTATTCCTTGATATTGTGTGGGCTTCCATAACATAGACTCCATCATAAACTCATTCTTAGAGAATCCTATCAATGTATTGACTTATTCATGATTTAAGTGTCACTTAATATCAACTTCTAACATAAGTTTGGACACCTTAGCTTTTTTAATCCCCAATTGAATTGAATTCATGTGTTTAGTGCATTTTTATCCTTGTTGGCATGCTAATTGGCATGACATTTAATATCCATATTTAACGTGCTTAGATCCCTTAGTCACCATAGTGTTGTTTCCTTTATTATCTCCACCCTCAATCTTCACTTTGCAAAAAAAAAAAAACAAGGCTTTAGTCATAGGTTATGGGTGTAAGGTGTAATGACATTGCAAACTTATTAACAAAATTCACTATAATTGTGTGTTAGTGACAATTTTAAAGAGTAGACAATATTTGTCAACTGAATCCATGGAAATCAAAGTCATCTATCTTTCTTCATGTTCATATAATATTCCTCTCTAAAAGCATCTAATATATTGACAAATCTAACAAGGTTATAACATTGTTATTTGATATTTTCTTATTATGTGAGAACATTTGTTGGCTTCTCAATCACTTAATATATAATTCATGGCATACACATTATGGTGATAGATATTTAAAAAAAGAACACGTAATTAGTACTTGAATGTAAATATATCAACTATCCACTAATCTTGTATAAGTTTAGTCAAGCTTATCGTAAACATAATGTATACATTTTCTTTGCTTCACACAAAACTCTGTTAATGATTTTGTTGGGAATAAAAAACACTATTAAAACCAATGATAACTTTATTTTTTATTATGTTTATTTATGAACATGCACAAAATGGACTTAATCAATATCATAAAGCCCAAAATTGGGATTACAATGGTAAGAATTGTGATTTTTTATATTGAATTTTCTACATTATCAATTTCTTGTTATGTTCATTCTCCTTTCCCCAATTTTATGCATCTTTATTTGTCACATTCTTTCACTTTCTTCATCTTCTTTCTAGAATCACAGGCACTAGTGTGACAATACTTTTAAGTGTCAAATGTTTAAGAAAGCACCTTACATCTCTTTACCTCTTCCTTAATGCGAGCCCAAGAGCAATAAGATGTATCCTTTACAACCTTAATATTTGGAGTAATAGTTTTGATGTTTCTATGAGATTTTTATGTAAGATATGCAAAAGATAACATAATTCATGTTATCATGAGATTTATGCAATAGGGATTATGCTCCAAATCCACTATGTCATGTTTTTTTTAATATGGCTTAAGAGATAAGTAAACAATCAATGTCCTCACTAAGAATAATATATTTTGTGGTCCGGATGAATAATTATATTTTGCTTCGTGTTTTATTGACCTTAGGAATTATACAAGTATTGACCTACATGTTAAGAAATAGATGGAATAACACTAGATTTGCATATTCCTAAAGCATTATAAAATATGAAGGATCTCTTCATGGCTCTTATAGAGTTTTGAAACAATTACCACCTTTTAATAAAGACCTCGACCTATTATTTTTTTCAAACAAAAAATTACAACAAACGTGATTTCTATAGTTATACATGATTGTAATACACTTGTGATATAAAATCTAAGATGAAATGCTTAATTATCATATGAAATGCTTAAGATGCACAAACCAAATCCTATTTAATATGGATGTTACAAAAATGTTTGATTATGACTTTTATATCTAAAGTTTTAAATCATCATTTTTAATGATTTGAAATTCTATTTAATAAAATAAAAATAGTTAGGTAATAATGTTGTTTTTAATATTGTAAACATTGTATTTTAATTAATAAACACATTTTGGTATCTATAAATGTTTTTATTTGATATTTTGATGTAAATTTGCTGAACTTTAAATTAGGAAAGGAATTGAAAATTTTGATATAAATAACGTTTTAAAATTTGTTATTAAATTAAATGACAACTTAAAATTTTATTTATTTAAATGGATGCAAATTTTGTTTGATGTAAAAGTTTTATTCTGTTCAATATGAGATAGTGCACAATCTCATTATCAGAGGGAAATTACAAAATTTTCATAGTGTGCTTGGCTTCTCATTGTTATAATATCTTAAAAAATTATGAAGTATGAAAGATGTGCAAATAAGATTATTAATGATGAATATTCTATGTTATGTATGTTTATAATTTTTTTTCTTCCTACGTTACTAATTGTTATAATATCTGGCCCACGGGGCTTTGGATTGACGGTGAATGGGTGCGCTGTTAAGGCACTCCTTGTGATAGGTCACCGGTTCAAATCCCCCGTGGGTACTTAGGTTAGTCTTAACTAGGGAAAAAGAAAAGAAAAAAAAATTGTTGTAATATCTAAGAAATATGAAAGATATGCACAAACTGTACAAGATTGAAGAAGATTATTATTGAAAATGAATATCTTATGTTTGTATGTTTATAACCTCTTATGCCAGTTGTAGCTTGCAAAGTAGTTTTGCAGGGTGTATGTAGAATGGGAATACCATCAAATGCATATAAACGAGGACAACATTCTTGGATAAACATTTACTACTTTCTTTTCTTCCCACATCCACAACTTTTATGAAGCGGAGGAATGAATTTCAATGAATTTTAAAACTTTTATGAAGCGGAGGAATGAATTTCAATGAATTTTAAAACTTTTATGAAGCGGAGGAATGAATTTCAATGAATTTTAAAACTTTTATGAAGCGGAGGAATGAATTTCAATGAATTTTAATGGCACCACAGAAGAGAATGTGAAGATGTAAAGCAGGTATCTGAGAGAATGCAGAAAAATACAGAATTTCTTGAAGAAATGCAGAATAATACCATGAAATGTTATCAATACCTTCGAAAGTTCTTGGTGTTCTTTCTAAAAAATTACACCGCCTCTATAAGATTTCACATGCTCCAAAGGATCCAACATTTCAAATACGGATGGTATTTTTTACCCGTTCAATTTTTTTAATCAAGTTAAGAAGAGTACATCTAATAGAATAGGGGGGGTTGCGTTGCCAAGACCTTTCAGCCACGAGGAGTACAAGGATCAATATGTTGATGACACACTTCAATTAAGTTCACCTAAAATTGTAGGGGGAGGACAGTATTGAATCAAAACTGAAGGCAGGGTCTAGAATAAGGTAAAGACCGTTCTATAAAATGAACAAGTTGTGCAAACAAAGGGAGACAATAGGGTAGGGTTCTTGAGAGAGACTGTTGCAAGCCAGCGGAGATAAGTACCAAAAATGCAAATAGATATTTTAAGATTCATTACAGGGTGCAGTGCTCTTTGCAGCAAAAACAAACCAAATAATTGGAAACTTGGACTGTGCACTTCACTGTTTGTTAGTCAGCCCTGGGGAAGTATCTCTATGGACTCTTTAGGCAGTTTACCAAATTTCAAAGACAAGACAAGGTAATAACAATTTCTGCCGTTCGTTGAATAAAATGTGCATGCTTATTCTTGTAACAACACCATTACAAACCAACAAGGCAGGAAGCAGTGGGCATGCTTTTTAATAAATATGTGAGTTGTAAATGGGCATTAAAGGAGTGGGCTTGTAAATGTCCACTGTGAGATTTTATAAATATGTGGTTTGTAAATGGGCATTAAATGAACGGTGCTGTATATGTCTACTGTGAGATTTAATCCTGCCAAAATCCAAGAGTAGACATATACAACCCTGCTGTGAGATTTAATCCTGCCAAAATCCAAGAGTAGACATATACAACCCTGCTCATTTGATGCTCATTAGCAAACTACTTATTTTCAATGTTTTTTAATCATGTACAGGTATATTTTGGATTGGAGTTGTCTTTAGTGTGATTTTTTGGAAGCTTTTACGGTGGGTTTTTCTGGTGTAATTTCTTTAAAATCGGCAGGAATTTATTGAAATCACAAGCTTGATGGGTAACCCTGTGCAATCGAAATGCTCTAGGAATTTTTGAGGGTACTGAATCCAGTCAAAAAACTATACAATTGAAATACTCTAGAGATTTTTGAAGGTACTGAATCCAGTCAAAAACTATAGTTTAAATAAAGACAACTCCTTTTGGATTGCCCCAATCCTAAAATTAAGCCTCAAGGTTAATTAATTGGTGGACATCGCAGAGGAAATATGATGTTGGACATGACCAACATGGTAAGCACACAATTTCCTAGTGGGCTAACCTAAGCAATGATATGTCAAAGGGGGTATGAGTAAATGTCTAGTGGGCTACTTAATCTAGCTCTACGTAAGAAATGATAGGTCAAAGGGGTACGAGTAAATGTTGAAGATGACTCGGTAAAAAGATTTTCAAGTTCTACAGAGGATTGGAAAGAATGCATAGGAGTTTGACTTACCACCATACATGCATATCTGTATTCAGTGGTTAATGTTGAAAAGAAAAATTGTTCTAACCTCGCATCTTGATGGAGAGGTTGATAAGGAACAGATCCACTACCTCAGGCATTAAACTCGAGCACAGAGTTTGACAGTTGAGAGCTTAGCATTAGACTCACAAACAGAAGTTGTAGAGGGCATAGTTGCGTGAAGAAAAGTTAGGGAAACCGACCGAGATATAAACAGGGGACACAAATGCAATAATCCTAAAGATAATAATGAATTGTTTCAGAGTGGACACAAATGCATCAGTGTCAAAATCCCAGGAGGGATGTGTGGGTGACAATAGGTAGATAACTACCCTCACCTGTAACAAAATTAAAATATGTTTTTTGGGACCAAAAAGCCCCAAATGGGAGGGGTCTGGTTCGTGGCGTGGCGAAGATGAGAAGTTAGAAACAAGAGAAAAGGAAACAACAACCCATATATATTCTCACTATGAGGTTAAAATAGCAGAAGTATTCTATCATTTGCACCTCTACAGAGAGAAACAATAGCCAGTTTTGTCCCACTGTATAGCAGCAGGTTGTAAGATATAATCTGTATTCAACATTTAACCAGAGATTATATTATTGAGTGTTGTGGAATGTTTTCTCCACATATATTTAACTATGTTTCATCCCTGTGAGTCCAACTCAGAGCAACTCACTGCAACTCAGAGCAGCCTAAGTCACCGGAACTTGGTTTTATATCAACAACCAAAACCTACTGGGCAGCTTCAGGCCAGAGGTCTGGTAAAATTCAACCTATTTGCAATTTGTTGAAAGCGTGGACTTTTAAAGAAGCAAAATATTGAGGCTTGGCTCCAAATTCCTGACTCAGTTATGACTTTGGTTACTAGAGACTGCAAAGTAATTTTCATGTTCTTCCGAGGCCTCGTACACTTTTTGAAGTTGTGAAATTTTAATCTCCACCATCCAACATTTTTTGAGTTCAGATCAGTGTTTAAGCGTTTGACCCTTGTCTCAGTGACAAGACATCAATCCAGGGGAAGTATTGGGCTAAGATTCAAACAAATCCTTAATTCAAAAGGAGTGACACGATATCTCCGCGACCATGACGAGTCACCTATCATAATGGAGTGTTATTGAACTGATCTCACAACATTTTATGAATGGTAATACACTAGCCTGTAAGATCTTTCAGCATAAATGAATAAGATTATTAATTGGAGAGTTCTTCATTTTCTTGTGTCATGATAATTATATGTAGAATGGATGTAGTATATTTGCTTCATGTTTCACACTCTGTACGTTTCCTCCTCGAACTTCAAAACATCTAACATGAGGTTAAGAAAGAACTTCAATACAAAATGTTCCAGAATTTTTATGTAGATAAGTCCAATGATATCACAAGGTCAAAATACTGAGGAGTTTTGGAGCAAATTATCAAACTCAATTTCAAGCCCTTACAGAAGTGATCTGAAAGTTTAGTTTTCATTTTCATACTGCAAGACCTATTAAAACTATGTGTATGTGAGAATGGTTTCAATGTGTTTCATGCAATCGAGTTTCGGTTAGGGCATGCTCTGTGGTAGAACTACTCAAGCAGCCCAGTTGAGTGGGAAGCGATTGCTCTAAGTTGACAAGTGTTGAAGCAATGGAAATTGCTTTAACAAATCGAAGGCAGGATGTTGAACCATGTTAGTAGCTTTATTTAGTTGATGAATGTGGCTTGCAGGGAGAGTGAAGCTAGTAAATTGATAAATTGTGGAAGTTATTTATGATACAAGGTCCAGGTAATTTATCAAAATATCCATGAGTTGCTCAAGACTCGATATTATTGCTATAAAAATTATAACTCAAATCACTTACAGTATTAGCAAATTGCAATTTCTTGCGTTCTTGTGTGTAAACATTGGAAATGATGTCAATTGCGTTTTTTTGTATTGGGAGTGATTACTTGAATTTTTTGGGGTGGCTGGTTGATTAAGAGAAATGAAGTCATTTGGGTTTTCTAAATAGAGAAATGATCAATTGGTTTTTTTTGAGTGATTTCTTGATTTGATTTTAGAAAGGTATTTTCACCTCCACTCAAGATGGATTTTTCTGTTTCCATAAATATCATATTCAATTATATAATATCATATGCATTTTATAAAGACTTCAGCTAAAGATGTATCTTTTAATGAATACATTCTTTGGCTCAGACCCTCTCAACAAAATCATTCGATTGCTCTTGTAGATTAAGATACTTCTCTGTTTACTTAAAAATGAAAAGAAACATTCGATTGCTCTTGTAGATTAAGATACTTCTCTGTTTACTTAAAAATGAAAAGAAAATTATATATATTCGTAGTAAGAATACATAAAACAAAACTAGATTTAAAACATTGAAAGATTATTTCATGTATTCATAATTACATTAAAAAATTGGATGAAAAACAAAACAAAAACATCTGTACATTTTTTTGAGCCTTGAGCATCAATCTCAATTGCATATTTGTAACTACATCAAAATTTTGACAAAATATAATTCATGATTCTGGTATGAATCTTAAAATGAAGGCAACAAAGAAGCTGCATCGAGCAGTGGGCGATCTGCTTAAAACAGTAGCAGATGCATTAAAAAAGCAAGTGAATAAACCAATACAATTCTGTTTTTTTCAGGAAGAAAAAGTTGTATATATTCATAAAAGAAGAAATTACATATTGCAGTAGCAGACGCATTAAAAAAGCAAGTGAATAAACAAATACAATTTTGTTTTTTTCAGGAAGAAAAAGCTGTATATATTCATAAAAGAAAGAAATTACATATTGCAGATCCCTGAAGCATATGCAGAAATATAGACCGAGCCACAGATTACAATTCTGTTTACTTATGAGATTTACAGGGCACCGAGCTCCAAACAAAGAATGGCCATTTACAGGGCACCGAGCTCCAAACAAAGAATGACCATTTTCACTGGGTGAGAACATAGACGGCATATATAATTCCTGGTAACCACCCAAAAAGTGTCAGCAGCACACATATCCAGAATTCAACCTGTAACAACACAATATAACAGCAAACCCCTCAATTATAATTTATAATGATAACATTTATACAGGAATCAAAAGCTTCAAAAAAGAGATTGAAGCATTGTCGTTGGATAAGGTACTCACTTGGCACTCATATTTGAGAAAGACTCCCAAAGGAGGCAGAAGTATGGCCAACAAGATATCTATGAAGGTTGCACTGCCCATGATGAAATAATAAACTGGTACTCTGAATCTTCTTTTCAGATTAAAGATGATACACCAAAATAAACCACAAATCCACTCTCAGTCTAAAGAAGTCTTATGCTAAAAGGACCTTGATGGACTCCATTTTAAAGGGCAATTGACAGCCCAATTTCTCAAATGCATAGGCCCCACCATGAGTGTACATTGTAGCTTACTTGCAGCTTAAGTTTACTAGCAAAAAGGGTGGGATATTTAACATGTCACTATAATGTACCCACTGCAATCCAGCTGTATTTTGGGTCTGTCAAGATTAAAAACTCGGAATATTGATGGCAGCATGTGATCCATAGATGACAAATAGCTTTTTGAAGAATGTAATGGCCCACATTATTTTAAGTGTATGGTGGAAGATGGAATTGTAGAGAAAATGTGGCATTGCATGCATCATGGTCGTTATGCTTTCAAATTAAAAAACAACACGTGGCAGCGATGATATAAATGCAACACATGGCAGCGATGAAATTAAAAATGCAACACGTGGCAGAAATCAAATAAAAGCTTCCCTTGCCAAACTTTTCAGCTATGTTCGACCGTTACATTTTTGGATATTAGGTCGGCGGTGGAAGCCGCAAATATCTCAAGCTCGCGAGTGGTCGCCGGAGTAGCGGGGCCGGTGACAAGTTGCATTGAGTAAGTACGATGAAAAATATAATTTTACTTTAAAAAAGCATTTCCTATAAAATTGTTAACTAATTATGTGATAAAAAAATGGAGTACTCGATAAAGCGTCAAAAAGATATAATATGTGTTGGCTGGAGGGTGTACTTTCCCATAGCTGCCCCATGGAGACTGCACACCGCTTGCCGCATTTGAGGTACGAAAGGGATTAAAGATTTTTAATTTTTTAATCGATATACATTTTGTGTGGATAATATATTTTAAGTGGGGAAAATAATGCCCATAGGGGAAAAAGAAGAAAGAAAATGTCCAAAATATGTATGGTAAAGTGTGTTTAATAATCTGTATTGTATAGTAGGTTTAATAGTGAATTTGTGATAGTTTTGAATATTTTTAAATAATTAGCGAAATTTAATTTTAATTTGTAAGAAGTGGGTTGGTATTTTATACCAAAATAAATAATAATCTATTTTAATATAATTTTAAATTAATATAATATTAAAAAATAATTTGAATTTGTTAAATTTTATTAACATAATTAGTGAAGGATGAGTCTAGTTAGTAAGGCGATTTAGGATCAAATTTCATGGAGTTTGTGGGGAGGAGATTTAGGATCAAATTTCACGGAGGAGCTTGTGGAGAGGAGACAAGCTAAAATCTAGTGAGCTTAACCTAAGGGTGACTTTGACGAGTTAGATGCCCACAGGTGAAGCCTCGAGGAACACGCTAAAATCCAGTCAACTTAGCCCAAGGGTGACATTGACCACTTAGATGCCCACAGGTCAAGCCTAGAGGAACACAGACAACTTCACAAACAAACACAAAAAATAATATATGTTTAATAAATTTCATAGAATTGGTTTAAAATTTTCAAAATTTAAAGTTTTTTGGGACCAAAATAAAAAACAATATAATCTGCTTTTTAGATATAAAATTGTTATAAATAAAATTAAAGTAAAATATTTTTATTTTTGGCGAGCGGTGTTGATAAGCCAATGTCACTGACAATCTTACTGGCACACAGTTTTGTAACAAAGCTTATTACAAATAAAAAAGTAATAAAATAAAATAAAATTAAAATAAAATATTTACAAAATATTTTGATTTTGAGCCAGTGGTATTGATAAGCCATGGTGCACATAATATTGTAACAAAACTTATTTACAATTTAATAATATTGGTAGTCAAATAAAATAAATATCCATCATTAATTTAAAAAATATTATATAATTAAATTAAAATAAAATGTTTATAAAATATTTTGATTTTAAAATAAGTTATAGTTTTCGGCATGTATTATTAATAAAACATCATATAATATTGTAATAAAACCTAAATTATTATAACATCTAAATTTTGTATTTTTTACAATAATTTTTATTTTTAACCATTCAATTTAAAACTACATGAAAATATAATTTAAAACTACATGAAAATATAGTAAGAAATCATTGAATGTACATATACTTCTGTGACTCATAAATTAATAAAAAACAATTTACTTAAAAAAATTAAATAATTTCACCAAATACTATTACAATGGGCCACTGGAGTGGCCCATTGTTTAAGTGAAATTATGTTAATTGGGTTATCTGGAGTGGTTAATTGGAAATTTTGTGATGGTTAGTTGTGTGATTCTCCTTCATTCAAATTAGATTATTTCAATTATTTAATTTTATTTTTTCGACTTTTGAACTAAAATGTATTTTTTAGTTAATAAATTCTTGGGCTCATACTCTATTTATATATAAATAAATATATTCTTTTTAAATATACACACAACACAACTCAACTCAACTAGATTTAAAATATTGAAATATTAAAAACTTTAAAAACATTTGACATAAGGTCATCTGATTGGAATAATATCTATATGAAGTATTTGAGATAAGGTCATCTATTTGGAAAAAAATAGATATGTGGTATATTTTTTGAGCCTTGAGCATCAATCTCAATTGCATATTTATAACTACATCACAATTCTGACAAAATACAATCCATGATTCTTATATGAATCTTAAAAGAGGGAAACAAACAAACTGCATCTAGCAGTGGTCGATCTGCTTAAAACAGTAGCAGATGCATAAAAACACAAGTGAATAAACAAATTCAATTCTGTTAGACTTATGAGATTTAAGTGGCACCAAGCTCCAAACAAAGAATATCCATTTTCACTTGGTGAGGATATAAACGGCATATATAATCCCTGGTATCCACCCCAAAATAGTCAGCAGCACACATATCCAGAATTCAGACTGTCACAACACAATAGAACAACAAACCCCTCAGTTATTATTTATAATGATGAATATAACATTTATAGAGGAATCAAAAAGCTTCAAAAAGGAGATTGAAGAATTGTCATTGGATTAGGTACTCACATGGCACTCATATTTGAGAAAGACTCCCAAAGGAGGCAGAAGTATGGCCAGCAAGATATCTATGAAGGTTGCAGTGGCCATGATGAAATAATAAACTGGTACTGTGAATCTTCTTTTTCAGATTACAAGATGATACACCAAAATAAAGCTCAAATCCACTTCCAAAATAAAGCTCAAATCCACTCCCAGTCTAAAGAAGTCTTATGTTAAAAAGATCTTGATGGACTCCATTTTAAAGGGCAATTGGCAGCCCAATCTTTCAAATGCACAAGCCCCACCATGAGTGCACATGTAGGTTACTTGCAGCTCAAGTTTACTAGCAAAAGGGTGGGATATTTATCATGTCACTATAATGTACCCACTGCAAACCAGTTGTATTTTGGGTTTGTCTACTCTAAAAATTCAGAATACTGATGGCAGTGTGTGACCCACTGATGACAAATTGCTTTCTGAAGAATGTGATGACCGACATTATCATTGAATGTGTGGTGGAAGATGGAATTGCAGAGTAAACGTGGCACTGCAGGTATCAAAACTGACTGTGCTCTTTATGGTTTCAAATACAAATGCAAAACGTGGCAGCAATGAAACAAAAATGCAACACGTGGCAGCAATGAAACAAAAAAATGCAACACGTGGCAGCAATGAAAAAAATGCAACACGTGGCAGCATTGAAACAAAAGCTTCCGTTGGAAAACTTTTCAGCTCTGTTTGACCGTTACATTTTTGGAAGTTATGTCGGCTATCGAATCTTCAAATTTCTCAGCTTCATGAGTGGTCACCGACTCACCGAGCTAGCGGAGTCGGTGACAAGTTGCAGTGAGTTACGGTGAAAGAGATATTTATACTTTAAAAAAACATTTCGTTAATGAATTATGTGATTAAAGAAAATGGAGGATTCGATAAAGCGGCAAAAAAAAAATACAATACGTGTTGCCCGGGGGGTGTACTTTCCCATATATCCCATTTTAATTTTTTAATGGATAAACATTTTGGTGTGGATAATCCTTTTTATTTAACATTATATAAAAGGTAACTTAATGTATACGCTTAGCTTGAATAAAAACTGATAGTCACATCGGAATGAAATAGGTTAAATTTTTTATTATATTTAAATTGTTTATCATAAATATGTAGATTTGATATATTAGTTTGATGTTCCAGGTTGGTTGTGATTTAAAATATAGTTTAATTTATGAAAAGATATTTTGTGAGGTATTTTTTTTGGTTATTTTAATTAAATTGGATCTATAATTAAAAAATGAGTTTAAGTTGTTTAATTTGTAGGATTTAATTGTCTAAGGGTTTTTTAGGGTTTGAATATATTTATGCATTCAAAAATGTATTTTAAACAATAAAAATTGGTAATCAGGTTTGAGATTGGATCCTAAGTGAAAAGGTCATTTCATCTATAAGTTAAACTATGCAATGATTTTAAAATTAAATGATTATTATTTATTCTAAGTTATATATGAGTAATAGTTAGATGATAAACATTTTAATTAATATATTTTAAATTTTGTGAATATTATCTTTAATAAATTTGTCAACATATATATAATGTTTATTGCCAATTAATATGTTAATGTAAATTGTAGGCCATTTCATCTATAAGTTAACCTATGTAATGATTTTAAAATTAAATTATTATTATTTATTATAAATTATATATGAGTAATGGTTAGATGTGGAAACAATTTAATTAATATATTTTAAATTTTGTGAATATTATCTTTAATAAATTTTTCAGCATATATTATAATGTTTATTGCCAATTAATATGTTAATGTAAATTGGTTTTTTCACTTAAGAGGATTTGAACTAAGTACTTATTAATATTTAATTAGTGAAAAGCCTAACAACATTGATGACATTGATGAAATTAAGCTGACCTAATCTTTTGAATTGATTTTGGACTCAGATCTATCGAGCATAAAGAAAGATCAAATCTTTTAAGGCGAATTTTTTTATCATTTAATTTCATGTCGTATATTGGTTCCTTGATATTAAATGAATAGATTCATATTTAAGATGGATTTGTGTTGATTTATGTTTTTAGATTTTGTCACATACATATGTATGCCATAATTTGTTTATTTAGGAGTCATAAAGTATTATGTAAACAATGACATTCAAGGTTCAAAGCTGTCGTGAGTCAAGCTAACAACAACAACAACAAAACTTTAAAACTTTATCATCTAGTAATATTGAATGACAACATCTGCTCTATATTAAGATTAAGCAAAAGACTCTCTACAATTTACTACATATCATTTTTATTACACTAATATTAAATAATCATAACTGCTATTATAAAATCATTCTTATTATTTTAATATATATATATATATATATATATATATATATATATATTAAAAAATAAATATTGAGGAGATTTATCTCCTACTTGTCTTGTGCGCATTTAATAAGATTCATCATCATAAATGTAATTATTGTGTGATTATTCATTAGTTGGATCTGTGAGATTTAGTCCAACTAATATAGCTCTTACTTTGGTGTTTGGTTATGGTTAAGATAGAATTTCTATCTTGAACCAATACTTGTTGTATTTATGTGTGATATGTAATAAAATGCAGAGAAGTTTTGGTGTGCAATTAGTTTTCTAAATTGGTATCAGAGCCAGTGTCTTTGTGGGTAACTCCCTTAAGGGAGGGCCCAGGATTAGGCTAGAGATGTGATTTATTAAGTTATTTGTTACCTACAGTATGTGAGATTAATATAAGATTGTGTTTTAATTTTCTTGTGTGTGTTTTCTAGAATAGGCAGAGAAGTGTGAGGATGAATATATGTGTGAATTGAAAACTTGAATGCAACATGGAACCTCTCATTACGTGTGGAAATTTAAAGATCAAGACGACTTCATATACTCTATAGCCTTCACAGATTCATTGTATTGCTTGGATCAACCATTCGTAGTTTTGTGGATCATGAGAATTTTATGATTGACAAGCAGTTGTTGGGAGGTGCAGTCTTTGAATTATTTGATGTATTAATCGTTGTTGGGAGGAGAGTGTATTTGAGTGACACCATTATAGTTGTTGGAGAACTGCAAACTAGTGAGGTGAAGGAGTCGTTCCAATAGAGGCTTTGTGTTATCTCTAGTAGAGGCTTTGAAGGGCAAATTTATAATGTTGAACAATATTAAAAAATACACATTACATCGTTGTACCAATCAAAGGAGCTCTATGGAATGCGGTTATAGTACTTTTAGTAGGAAGATAATTGTTTGAATCAGTGTTAATATGTATTAATTTTGTAAATTAAGTGATGATGAACTTTATAATCAGATAAAGAGGTCACTTTGTAAAATGACTCTAGATACATTTTGTATCTAGAAGACTCTTCTATATAACTGGCGAGTACAATGATTGGTACCTATGTATCTCGGTAGATGGGAGCTCGTCCATAGAATGACTAGCAGTTCAACTATTTCAAATAGGTAATCAATTGTGTCTAAAGCCAATATTTAAGAGATTGAGTGGAAGTAAGGCTCAATATGGATGGTGGTCTAGAGAGGCTAGCAGTTGTGGATCTAGGGAAGGATCCCTCATTTGTTGAAGAAGTGGGAGTGGTCTTCTCATTAGGTTATGCGACAACTTGGGGTGTTGCTCAGTAATTGACTTCTAGTGATCTGTGATCCGGGATTTCGAGAATGGAACTCGGAAATTCAGTTTTTCAATTACACCTTTCCAAGGGTTATGAGATAACTTGATGGAGTTTATTCTATGTGATTTCAAAAATGTTTAAAGAAGCTAATGAAGACATTGTAGACAAGAAGATTAAGGAAAGTACTCGTTAAGGGAGGGAGTTGGAGATTTAACTCCTACTTGTCTTATGCACATTGAATGAGATTCATCATCATAAATGTAATTGTTGTGTGATTGTTAATTAGTTGGATCTGAAAGATTTAGTACAACTAATATAGCTCCTACTTTGGTGTTTGGTTGAGATAATTTCTCAACTAATTGATTATATAGTTAAGATAAAAAAATTATCTTAAACCAATACTTGTTGTATTTATGTGTGATGTGTAATACAATGTAGAGAAATTTTAGTGTGCGATTGATTTTCTAAATTCATTTAATTATTAATTTTTTTAATTGGTAAGTAAATTTCTTATTTAGAACTTAGTAAAAAATGGAGGATTCGATAAAGCGGCAAAAAAAATACAATACGTGTTGGCCGGATGGTGTACTTTCCCATATATCCCATTTTAATTTTTTAATGGATAAACATTTTAGTGTGGATAATCTTTTTTAGTTAACACTATATAAAAGGTAACTTAATATATACGCTTAGCTCGAATAAAAACTGATAGTCACGTCGGAATGAAATAGGTTAATTTTTTTATTATATTTAAATTGTTTATCCTAAATATGTAGATTTGATATATTAGTTTGATGTTTTAGGTTGGTTATGATTTAAAATATAGTTTAATTTAGGAAAAGATATTTTGCGAGAATTTTTTTTGATTATTTTAATTAAAATTTGATCTATAATTTAAAAATGAGTTTAAGTTGTTTAATTCGTAGGATTTAATAGTCCAATGGCTTTTTAGGGTTTTGAATATATTTATGCATTCAAAAATATATTTTAAATAACAAAAAATGGCAATCTGGCTTGAGATTGGATCCTTGGTGAAAAGGCCATTTTGTCTATAAGTTAAACTACGCAATGGTTTTAAAAATAAATGATTATTATTTATTCTAAATTATATATGAGTAATGGTTAGATGAGGAAACAATTTAATTAATATATTTTAAATTTTGTGAATATTATCTTTAATAAATTTGTCAACATATATTGTAATGTTTATTGCCAATTAATATGTTAATGTATATTGTAGGTTATTTGGTCTATAAGTTAAACTATGCAATGATTTTAAAAATAAATTATTATTATTATAAATTATAAATTATAAATTATATATGAGTAATGGTTAGACGAGGAAAGAATTTAATTAATATATTTTAAATTTTGTGAATATTATCTTTAATAAATTTGTCAACATATATTATAATGTTTATTGTCAATTAATATTTGTTTAGAAAATTTTTTGGCGAAATCACATAATTGATCATTTGTCGACGCGTTTCGAATCAACTAGTGTGGTTCATCGTCAGGACAAGTTGAAGATACAGATCCAGTATAGCGAGTTAAATAGTCCAAGCAGAGACTCCAACGGCTAAAAAGACTAACGGCTATTTTTCAACTTAAGGACCCAGTCAAACCCCCTTTAACTAAATTAATATTAATATTCTTTATAATTATTAATATTCTTTACTTAGCTCTAGAAGTATAATAATAATTATAAAGAATATTAATATTAATTTAGTTAAAGGGGGTTTCACTGGGTCCTTAAGTTGAAAAATAGCCGTTAGTCTTTTTAGCCGTTGGAGTCTCTGCTTGGACTATTTAACTCGCTATACTGGATCTGTATCTTCAACTTGTCCTGACGATGAACCACACTAGTTGGTTCGAAACGCGTCGACAAATGATCAATTATGTGATTTCGCCAAATTTTTTTCTAAACAAACGTTATGGATCACAGAAGTCTAAATTCCTTGTCAATTAATATGTTAATGTAAATTGTAGGCCATTTCGTCTATAAGTTAAACTATGCAATGATTTTAAAATTAAATTATTATTATTTATTATAAATTATATATGAGTAATAGTTAGATGATGAAACATTTTAATTAATATATTTTAAATTTTGTGAATATTATCTTTAATAAATTTGTCAACATATATTATAATGTGTATTGCCAATTAATATGTTAAATTAATATGTTAATGTAAATTCTAGGCCATTACATCTATAAGTTAAACTATGTAATGATTTTAAAATTAAATTATTATTATTTATTATAAATTATATATGAGTAATGGTTAGATGTGGAAACAATTTAATTAATATATTTTAAATTTTGTGAATATTATCTTTAATAAATTTGTTAGCATATATTATAATGTTTATTGCCAATTAATATGCTAATGTAAATTGGTTTATTTCACTTAAGAGGATTTGAACTAAGTACTTATTAATATTTAATTAGTGAAAAGCCTAACAACATTGATGAAATTAAGTTGACCTAATCTTTTGAATTGATTTTGGACTCAGATCTCGAGCATAAAGAAAGATCATATCTTTTAAGACGGATTTTTTTATCATTTAATTTCATGTCATATATTGGTTCCTTGATATTAAATGAATAGATTCATATTTAAGATGGATTTGTGTTGATTTATGTTTTTAGATTTTTTGACATACATATGTATGCCATAATTTGTTTATTTAGGTATGTCATAAAGTATTATGTAAACAATGACATTCAAGGTTCAAATCCCTCGTGAGTCAAGCTAACAACAACAAAAAACTTTAAAACTTTATTATCTAGTAATATTGAATGACAACATCTCCTCTATATTAAGATTAAGCAAAAGACTCTCTACAATTTACTACATATCATTTTTATTACACTAATATTAAATAATCATAATTGCTATTATAAAATCATTCTTATTATTTAATAAAATTATAATTATATATATATATATATATAGAGGAGATTTAACTCCTACTTGTCTTGTGCGCATTTAATGAGATTCATCATCATAAATGTAATTGTTGTGTGATTGTTAATTAGTTGGATTTGAAAGATTTAGTCCAACTAATCTAGCTCTTACTTTGGTGATTGGTTATGGTTAAGATAGAATTTCTATCTTGAACCAATACTTGTTGTATTTATGTGTGATGTGTAATAAAATGTAGAGAAGTTTTCGTGTGCAATTGGTTTTCTAAATTGGTATTAGAGCCAGTGTTTTTGTGGGCAACTCCCTTAAGGGAGAGCCCAGGATTAGGCTAGATATGTGATTTATTAAGTTATTTGTTACCTGCAGTATGTGAGACTAATATAAGTTTGTGTTTTAATTTTTTGGTGCGTGTTTTCTAGAATAGACAGAGAAGTGTGAGGATGAATATATATGTGAATTGAAAACTTGAATGCAACATGGAGCCTCTCATTACATGTGGAGATTTAAAGATCAAGATGACTTCATATACTCTATAACCTTCACAGATTCTTGTATTACTTGGCCCAACCATTCGTAGTTTTGTGGATCATGAGAATTTTATGATCGATAAGCAGTTGCTGGGAGGTGCAGTCTTTGAATTATTTGATGTATTAATCATTGTTGGGAGGAGAGTGCATTTGAGTGACACCATTATAGTTGTTGGAGAACCGCAGACTAATGAGGTGAAGGAGTCGTTCCAATAGAGGCTTTGTGTTATCTCTAGTAGAGACTTTGAAGGACAAATTTATCATGTTGAACAATATTAAAAAATACACATTACATCGTTGTACCAATCAAAGGAGCTTTGTTGAATGCGGTTATAGTACTTTTAGTAGGAAGATAATTGTTTGAAGCAGTGTTAGTATGTATTAATTTTGTAAATTAAGTGATGATGAACTTTATAATCAGATAAAGAGGTCACTTTGTAAAACTGACTCTAGATATATTTTGTATCTAGAAGACTCTTCTATATAACTGGCGAGTACAACGGTTAGTACCTACGTATCTCGGTAGATGGGAGCTCGTCCATAGAATGACTAGCAGTTCAACTATTTCAAATAGGTAATTAATTGTGTCTAAAGCCACTGTTGAAGAGATTGAGTGGAAGTAAGGCTCAATATGGATGGTGGTCTAGAGAGGCTAGCAGTTGTGGATCTAGGGAAGGATCCCTCATTTGTTGAAGAAGTGGGAGTGGTCTTATCATTAGGTTATGCAACAACTTGGGGTGTTGCTTAGTAATTGACTTCTAGTGATCCGTGATCCGGGATTTCGAGAATGGAACTCGGAAATTTAGTTTGTCGACTACACCTTTCCAAGGGTTATGAGATAACTCGATGGAGTTTAGTCTATGTGATTTCAAAAATGTTTAAAGAAGCTAATGAACACATTGCAGACAAGAAGATTAAGGCAAGTACTCGTTAAGGGAAGGAGTTGGAGATTTAACTCCTACTTGCCTTATGCACATTGAATGAGATTCATCATTATAAATGTAATTGTTGTGTGATTGTTAATTAGTTGGATCTGAAAGATTTAGTACAACTAAAATAGCTTCTACTTTGGTGTTTGGTTGAGATAATTTCTCAACTAGTTGATTATATGGTTAAGATCAAAAATTTATCTTAAACCGATACTTGTTATATTTATGTGTGATGTGTAATAGAATGTAGAGAAATTTTAGTGTGCGATTGATTTTCTAAATTCATTTAATTATTAATTTTTTTATTTGTAAATAAATTTCTTATTTAAAACTTTAAAAAATATTATAATATAAGAGAAAGGTAAAAAGAAAACTACACTATTTTTAAAATTATAAACACTACATATCACTTAAACATAAAAATATACATAGTATTTTAAATTTTCTTCCATTATTCATGATAATATACATTAATAAATAAATTAACATATAAAATGATATTATCACATTTCACCAACCCTCACAATATATTAATAATAATATAAATTTTACATAATTTGCGGGACTGGTTGGAAAAACATGATATTTTCATCTCTTAATATCAATTTTCCTTTCCTATACATAAATTCATCATTAATATAAGTCATTAAATATCATTATTAAATGTACTTTTATTAAATATAATTAATTGTTAAATAATAGTTGAAAATATCTAATTAATTATAACATCAACAAATTTATTGTGAAAATGATAGCATCTAAAATATATTCACGCAAGCCTCTTCGAAGATCAATGAAGAAAACATAACTTTAGAGAAGTGTATATACGAACAACAAAAGCTGAAAACTAATTATCATAATGTTGTCAAATAAATGTCATTTAGAAATGACAAAGATGATGGTAAAAGTATGTTCCTGCTAAATAATTCCACAAAATTGCCGATATGAAATATTGTTGAGGACCAATGTTTCAATCAAGCAAGCAACCCAAGAAACTCAATAGAGTTTCAAACAGTCAGCAATAGCTGAGATGTTTCCATCATCTTGCTTAAATGTTCCCATGATTGATCACCAATTTATCTATAATAATTACTAGCAGTGTGTAACAATTTAAAATTTTACCATTTACACTTAACAACTACAAACTTATAAGAAGTTTGTAGTAATAAGAATTAAAATATTTTTATGTGAATAGTGATAATGCCTCTTATCAATATGATGAGGATGTTGATAAAAGTCAATTGTAAATGATGAAGTATTAGATTTATGGTGAGATGGTATAAGTTATTGTTCCTATAAATCCATAGTAGGAGTAGGCAGTGTATGTATAGGTTATTGTGAATTAGGTTGGTGGGAAGTGTTGCAGAGAGAATTGGTTGTTTGACTAATCGGTGGAAGTATGAAACGATCTGAAACGATTTAAATCCATACAATTAACTCGTTTTGATCAACGTTGGTGTTCAAGGGGGTTGATTATTCCTTCTTACCACGCTAGAACTTTGTTCTCATCAAAATTTTTTAGGAATAAAGGGTTTTTAAGAAATGATTCCTAAGGTGGGAGGGGCATCCCCCTCCTTCCGTAATATTCTTGCAGGCAAATCAAAGGAAGAAGAGTAGAAAATGGGAGCTGAGTCTAGTCCTTTAGGTTCCCAATATCTTCCTATAATGGGTGATTTATGGAAGAAAGGGTTATGGGGTAAATGTGTTCCCAAAGCCCCACAAAACCCAAAATTCACAATATCGGTTAAATGTCTTGATGATCAGAGAAAAGGAATGCAAGACCATGCTTTCATTTACAAGTTTATTGGAATCTGGCCAGCAAAGAAGGAGATCAGACGTTGGATACAAGCAAATTGGTAGCCAAAAGGAGAAGTGGACTTGCGATTAGGCCCCAAATCGTTTTTTACAGTGATCTTCACTAATATGGAAAACAAAGATCATATTTTTATGGACACCCCTATTTCCTAAATATTGTGGGGCTTTATATCATATATCGGGAAGCATGATTTAACCCAGATAAGGAGGAATTTACAAAAACACGAATATCGGTAAGGTCATATTATTTATTAGTTGAATTTTGGATGCCATAAATTTTTGAAGGAATAGGTCAAGTCCTAGGTCGCTTTTTAAAAGTCTCTGAGGTTACCAAAAGAGGAAGGAATACATCATAGGTGTGGTTATGTGTGTATATGAACATCTCCCAACCACTGCCAGGACTCCATAGAATTAGACTATTAGGGAGAGATATGGAAACAACCCTTGGATTATGATCACGTTCCATTCTAGTGTAGACACTTTCATGAATATGGGCACCTAATTCGAGAATGTCCTTTGAAGAAAAAGGAACAAACCCTAGGTGGTTTGGAGATCAACGATACTTTCACAAGAGTCTCCAACTGATGTCGTAATCAAAGGTTTTGATCCCCAATTAATACAAAAGGCTACGATGAAAAGAATTCATTCACTGTACTCGAAGTTATGGAGGATGACCTTTAAGATCTTGAGGCTACCCAAATGGAAATTTCTCCACCTGAGCAAATTCGAGAGAACATGACCCACAAACGTAAAATGGGGAATGAAGAAAACCTACAAGATGGCTTTGATCTATTAGCACTTCCAGGGTTTGAGGAAGTAGTTCCTCTTTTGGACCATAATATATCAGATCTCTCGGAAGAAGAACATATATTAGTCTAAATGGTAAATGACTGGGATGTGAAGGATCTTAATGATCTTCCTAAAGAGGATAAAGAAAGGTATTCCAAAGCATATCTCCAATGGAAATAAAAAAAACATATCATCCCATGGGACCTAATAGCTCAAGCCTTCCAAGTGTTCAAAGACAAAGGTAAATAAATTTTATCACAAGAGCTAATTATGGAGCCAAAGTAGAAAGTAACCAAACCAAAGGGAGAAGTAAGGTAACACATGGGAAAAGGATTTTCCAATTCCAAACTCTTTATAGATGAAAATCCTTTCATGGAATATAAGAGGCCTCAGTAGCAGAGGTAAACAATGATACTCAAGAGATCAAATCAAAAAGGAAAAACCGACGATCATAATTATCCAAGAAACGACACTGGTAGAGGTGAAAATGAGTAGCATAGATGGTTTTCACTAGAGAGGTTGTGAGTTTATGTCCATTGATGCCATAGGAAATGCCGGTGGAATCGAAGTTTGGTGGAATCCCCACTTGGTTTTATTTCAGGAATGGTCTGCATTCCATAGAATTTTAACAAAAAAATTTCGATATGTGGGAACATAAGACTCTATTTTTCTATCAGCAGTTTATGGTCCCTCCATCCCTTCGGTTAAAGAAAATTCTTGAAGTAACTGTAAGCTATGAAACATTTGGTAAGAAATTATTTGGATCATGGGCAACGATTTTAACATTATGAGATCCTTGCAAGAGAAGAAAGGTGGTAACGGGACTGGATCTTATATCAATGGATTTTGATGAGTTGATTGAGACTTTTTGTTTGGTTGACAATCCCACAAATAATGGTTGTTATACTTGGAACAATCGTAGGGGGGAAGAAATCAGATTGCTTGTAGATTAGACAATTTTTTGTTATTAGATGTTGTTATACATAGAGATATGTTTATTGAAGCCTCTATGTTATTGATTGTGGGTTCTGATCACTAGCCAATCGGGCTGGAATTTGATCTAAAGGAAACCTCATTAAATCAATCTTTTTGTTTTGAAAGTTTTTGGTTTCAATCAGACGGTTTTGTAGATTTATTAAAGGAATGGTGGGCGGGATTATCTGTTGAAGGTCACACCAATATGGGAGTTTTTCAACTAAAATTGAAGCTTTTGAAATCTCATATAAAAAAAATGGAATAGGGAGGTTTTTGGAAACATTTTTAAAGAAAAGAGAGAGTTAGAATATAAAATGGCAACCACACAACAAAGGATTATATGTGAAGGTAGAACCATAAAGTTGGCATTGGAGGAGGGTGACATGCTCATAAAGTTAGAAGACTAGCAGAAGTAAGAGGAGATTAAGTGGAAGCAAAAGGCCAGGATACAATGGTTGAATGAGGGGGACCAAAATACTAAGTTTTTTCATAATACAGAGATACAACATCGTATTCATAAGAGAATTTCTCCATTATGGGTAAGGAGGGTGGGAGACATCTCTCCCAATTTCGCATAGAAGGGGAACTGGTTCGTTACTTCACCAACTTATGGATTGAGAACCAAGTTCATCAACTTCTATTAATGCAGTAATTAGTTAGATTTCAGGAATTATTAATAAGGAACAAAATAAAGCTCTGATGAGACCGATCCCTTTTGCGGAAGTCGAATCAGTTGTGATGAATATGCCCAAAGGTAAGGCACCAGGTCTAGATGGTTATACTATTGATTTCTACCAGGTCTGCTGGAGTTTTGCACGGTAAGCTTTGTGATCAAGTTATTTGTATTTTGATTGATCCTGGATCTAATTATAGTTATGCTAATCCCGACCTGGTGAATAAGTGTTGCTTGAGAAAAGAATTGCATGTAGAGTCTTGGTTGGTGATGTTGGCTACAAATACGAAGAAGAGAGTTCATCATTGGGTAAGAGCTTGTGCATTTGAGTTGAATGGTATGCCTACAACAACACATTTGAATGTACTGCCATTGGGATCGTATAGTATGATTTTGGGTATGGATTGGTTGTATCTTCACAGGACCAAAGTAGATTTATATGACAAGGCTATTGAGTGCCTGGACGATAATGGAGAGAAGAGAATTTTGCAGGGAAAGAAGAAGGCTACATCAGTGAGGATGGTCATAGCTATGCAGGCTAAGCGTAGTTGCAAAAAAGGGTGTGTGATGTTTGCAGTTCATATTTCCAGTGAGAAGGGTAAGGATGTTGAGGATGCAAAAATATTCAAGAGGTACCCTATATTGCAGCAATTTTGGGATGTATTTCAAACATATATTATAGATTTTCCTCCTCCCAGGGAAGTAGACTTTTCTATTGAGTTGGTACTAGGGGAAACACTAGCATCAAAGGCATCTTATAGGATGAGCACTCCAGAGTTGGTAGAGTTGAAGTTGCAGCTGAAGGAAATGCTTGATAGGGGATACATTAGGCCAAGTGTATCGCCTTGGGGTGCACCAGTGTTGTTCATGAAGAATAAGGATGGTACTCTTAGATTGTGCATTGATTACAGGCCACTGAACAAGATAAAATCAAGAACAAGTACCCATTGTCGAGGATTGACGACTTGTTCAATCAGTTGAAGGGAGTAGAAGTGTTCTCAAAGATAGATATGTGATCAGGATATCATCGGGTATGCATCAAAGAAGAGGAAATCTACAAGATTTCCTTTAGGACTAGGTATAGGCATTATGAGTTTGTTGTAGTTCCATTTGGTTAGAGTAATGCTCCAACTACTTGTATATGTTTTATGAATAATGTGTTGCATCCTTATATGGACAAGTTTTTTATTGTATTCATTGATGGCATCATGGTATATTCTAAGAACGAGAAAGAGAATGTCGAACATCTAGCAGCAGTGTTGAGATTGCTAACAGAGCATCAGTTGTATGCTAAGCTTAACAAGTGGAGTTTATTTCATACAAAAGTACACTAATTGGGACATGTTGTTTCGAAGAATAGCATAGCAGTAGACCCAGATAAGATAAAGGATATCATGGAGTGGGAAGCTCCTAGAAATGTGGTGGAAGTAAGATCATTCATGGGCTTAGGAGGTTTATCAAGAACTTCTTACGCATTGCATATCCTATTATATTGTTGCAGAGGAAAGGTAAGAAGTTTGAATGGAAAAAGGAGCGTGCAACCAGTTTTAAGCAGTTGAAGTAGTTGTTGAGAAATGCCCCAATGTTAAAGGTTACATATCCAGATAAGGAGTTCGTAGTGTGTACAAATGCGTGCAAGAGAGGGCTTGGTGGATTCCTTATGCAGGAGGGACAAGTGATATGCTATGAGTCTAGGAAACTGAATGAGCACGAGAAGAACTATGTGAGTCATGATCTTGAGTTGGCAACTATTATTCATGCCTTGAAGATGTGAAGACATTATCTTATTGGCAGGAGGTTTGTGTTGATGAGCGATCACAATGGATTGAGATATTTGTTTGACCAGCTAAATTTGAATACCAAGCAAGCTAGATGGTTGGCCAACCTTAGTGAGTTTGACTTCGAGATTAAATACATCAAGGGAAAGGAGAACAAGGTTGCATATGCTCTCAGCAGGAAAGTACAGTTGAACCATGTTGCAGCAGTGAGCTCATTTGGGACAAATCTACAGGATCAGATTTTACATGCAGGACAACATGATGAGGGGTACAAGGAGCTTATACTCAGGTTAGAGTAAGGTACAAGTGATCAGAATGTGGATTATCGTCTCACGACAGATGTCTTGGTGAGATTTAGGGACATGATCTATGTGCTGAATGATGGTGAACTCAAGAAGATTATCTTGAGGGAGTTTCATGTAAAACCATATTCGGGTCACCTAAGATATCAGAAGATGTTGACAGTCGTAAATAAGTTCTACTACTGACCGAATCTGAAGAAGGAAGTGGCAGAACTTATGGCAAGATTTTTGGACTCTCAGCGGGTCAAAGCAAAGTGTAAGCATCCAGGTGAGTTTCTTTAGCATATTCTGATTCTAGAATGGAAATGGGAGGTCACTTCGATGGATTTCATTACAGGTCTTCCAAGGACATTGAGGTAACATGATTCTATCATGGTTGTGGTAGAGAGGTTGAGAAAGGTAGCTCACTTCATTCCAGTGAAGGCTGCTTATTCATCTAGTGAGGTAGCACAGATCTTGATCATGGATATCGTGAGATTTCATGGTGTTCCGAAGAAGATTGTGTTAGGCATGGATGCTAAGTTCACTTCCAAGTTTTGGAAGGAGCTGTTTCAGGTTTGGGTACAAAGTTGGCCTTCAATACAACTTATCATCCACAGACATATGGACATATAGAGAGTGTCACTAATATACTAGAGGATATGTTGATGATGTATGTCATGCATCAGTAGAGGAGATGGGAGGAGTACCTTCCATTGGTTGAGTTTGCATATAACAACGATTATCAGGAGTCATTGGGGATGAGTCTATTTGACGTGTTGTATGGGAAAAGTTGTAACACTCCCATCAGATGGAGTGATCTAGTAAATAGGGTACTTATTGGACCAGATATGTTGGTAGATATGGAATAAGAAATGCAGGTTATAAAGAAGAATATAAAGGCAACACATGACAAGCAAAAAAGTTATGAATACCAACACAGGGAATTTAAGGAGCTTCAGGTTTGGGAGCATGTGTATTTGTGCATCAATCCCAAGAAGAGCTCCTTGAGTATCAAATAATGTGCCAAGTTGGCACCATGGTATTGTGTTCTTTTGAGATCCTTAAGAGGATTGGAATAATGGCCTACAAACTTGCACTATCTTTGACAGTGACATTCCATGAAGTTTTTCATATTTCATTGCTTAAAAGATATGTAAGGGATGTTGATCATGTTATTGATTGGTTTATATTGCAAGTGGAGGAAGAAGGAGAATTCCAGCTGGAACCCCAATGCATATTGCAGTGGAAACATCTCGTGCTCTCGAACAGAGCACTCGAGCAACTTAAAATGGAGTGGAAGCACTTTAGTCCCTATGAAGCTACATGGGAGATGACTTATTAGTTGTGGGCTATGTATCCTTCATTGTTTTCCGGTGAAGGCAAATGAGCTTTGGTATTTGTACATATTTATGTATGGTTTCTATTGTAAATACCGCAATGAGTTAAGTTATAAATCTCCAATAAGCAGTATGGTTTTCATATTGTCATGTTTGTCATGATGGTTTTTCTTTTGAGCAGGATGTTATTGTAAATATTGAAACGAGTTGGGTTATAATCTGAGGAAGTTAGGGTTTTTGCAGACCCCTGAATTACATTCCAAACAGGTCACCTTGGGAAACTCGTCATAACTTTCGCTCTGAGCATTAGATGGAATTTTCGTAAGAAGTTACAAAAAGAGGACAGACTGTAGATTTTTTTGGTATCATTTTCAGAACCTAAGGTTGAAACAATGACCCACGACACGTCGTACAAGTTTGCTCTACTGAACCAGTCTATACTCAGGTCATCATGGGAGATTTGGCATAACCCTTCATTGGAGAATCCAATCTTAATCAGACTTGTGGGGTTAGAAAGATTACTCAGAGGGTTACCGCAGGAAGAAATTTCATACCTGGGAGATCCAAAATTACAGAGATACATCAGATTCAATATCGAGCTCCTACAAAGTGAAAAAAAAGGTGTGTAGTTTTTTTTAAATTTTTGCATAAGCTTGGTTTGAAAAATTAGTTTGAAGGAATTCAAAGGGTATAGTGAAGCATTATTATCGGTAATTGATGCCCCGAAGAAAGAAAATGGAAACACCTAGTAAGCAACCTGAAAGCTCTAGCATGACTCATGAAGAAGAGGAAGAAATGCAACATGATATATCAAAATTACGAGACCAAGTGCAACAAATTTCACTCGCACAAAAAGTAACAGAAAATAAGATGGATGGTTTAAAGAAAGACGTAGAAGCTAAGATGGATGGTTTAAAGAAAGGTGTGGAAGCTAAGATGGATGGTTTAAAGAAAGGCGTAGAAGCTAAGATGAATGACGTGGAAGCTAAGATGGACGACATGGAAGCTAAGATGGATGGTTTAAAGAAAGGCGTAGAAGTTAAGATGAATGACGTGGAAGCTAAGATGGACGACATGGAAGCTAAGATGGACGGAGTGGAAGCTAAGATGGATGCGTGGAAGCTAAGATGGATGATTTAAAGAAAGGCATGGAAGCTTTGAAGACAGATTTGAAGATAGATTTGACAAAGTTTCTACAAGAAATGCTTACTAATGGTGAAAGGGTAGTAAAGGAAACTCATGATGAGAACAAAATAAATGTTAATCATGATTTCATAGACTCTAACGTTGGATCAAAGAACCACCATGTTCTAAAGATCAATATGAGGAAGTTTGATGGCAAGGATCCCAGAACATAGATGCTACAGATGGAGCAATTTTTCGATCTCCATAATCTGCAAAACACACAAAAGGTACGCATTGCAACTTTATATTTGGAAGCAAATCAGTTTGTATGGTATCAATGGATTTTCTCTTGTAAACAAATTGTCACTTGGGATATTTTTACGGATGAAATGATAGCACATTATGAGGATACAAAAAGCAACACTTTTTTTAGCCAATTGATAAATCTCAAACAAAAGGGTTCAATGATGGAGCACATTGAGGACTTCCAAAAATTGAATATAAGGGTAAAAGATATTCCAGAGGAGCATAGGATTGATGTGTTCATAGGGACTTTAAAAGATAACATCCAACACGAGGTTTGCCTTTGGGAACCAGATTCATTGGAGAAGGCATTCAGGTTGGAAAGAAAAATGGAAAGCAAAATTATGGAAACAAGGAAGCTTACCACTCACAATCATAAAGATGGAAGTGTTACTGCCCCTAGCCATCCACAAGCTACAAGGTTGACACCACAACAATTGGAAGAAAAAAAAGCAAAAGAGCTTTGTTACAGTTGTGATAGAAAATACACTAAAGGTCATAAGTGTGCCGAGAAGAAATTATTTTACATAGATTATGAAGAGGAGGAAGAAAAGGAACAAGAAACGTCAAAAGAAGAGGATATACACCAAGAACAAACCCTAGAAAAAGAAGAAATGAATCCGACCATATCTTTTAATGCATTGGCTGGAATTACCACTCATCAAACTATCAAGATAGAAGGGCATATCAAGAAGAAAAAGGTAATAGTGTTGATTGATTCAGGAAGTACCCATAATTTTATTCATTGTAAGATAGCCAAGGAATTGAATTTCTTCCTATATCCAGCACCAGAGTGTCAAGTGATGGTTGCAAGTGGAGGAACCATAAATTGCTCAGGAAAGTGTCATAATATCAAGCTATCCATGGGAGAATATGTATTGAATAGCCCAATGATTTCCATTCTAATGGGTGATGCTAATGTTGTGCTAGGAGTCCAATGGCTACAATCCTTGGGTACAATAGCTTTTAATTTTCAGGAACTTTTCATGAAATTCTCTCCAGAAGAAAAGGAAGTTGAATTAAGGGGTATCGTAAGGAAATCAGGAAAGATAATCAGCTCTAACGGAATGACAAAGCTTCTAAAGAAAGAACAACGAGACATAATTGCACAATTATGTTCACTAGAGGTTCCCACATCGAAATCATCCATTTCTCCATATCTTCAAAAAGTCTTGGAAAATCATTCCAAAGTATTTGAGACTCCCAAAGGCCTCCCACCTATTCGTGATGATGATCATGCTATTAATTTGGTTCAAGGAAGTGTTCCTCCAAACATCAGGCCTTACAAATATCCCTATGTCCAAAAGAGTGAAATTGAACATATGGTTGCAGAAATGCTAGAGGCTGGTATAATTCAACCACGTCAAAGTTCTTTCTATGCTCCACTAGTATTGGTTCACAAGAAGGATGGATCATGGCGTATGTGTCCAGATTATAGGGAGCTCAACAAACTCACTATTAAAGATAAATTTCTCATTCCCGTCATTGATGAATTATTGGATGAATTGCATGGATCAATTTACTTCACCAAGTTGGATCTTCGTTCAGGATATCATCAAATCAAAATGAAGACTGATGACATTCCAAAAACAACATTTAGAACTCATGAGGGTCATTATGAATTTTTGTTCATGCCTTTTGGCCTTACTAATGCACCTTCTACATTTCAAGGTTTGATGAATTCATTTTCAAACCCTTCTTTAAAAAATTTGTGTTAGTATTTTTTGATGATATACTAATCCGAAACAAGTATTGGAAGGGTCATGTCCAACATGTTGACATGGTGCTCAAACTATTGGAGGAGAAACAATTATATGCAAAAATCTCGAAATGTTTCTTTGGAGTACAAGAGGTGGAACATCTGGGTCATATTGTATCTCATGAAGGTGTTAAGGTAGACCCTAGCAAAATTAAAACCATTAAGGAATGGAAAATCCCTACATCCATAAAGCATCTACGAGGATTTCTCGGGTTGACACGGTATTATCGCAAGTTTGTTAAGAATTATGGGAGAACAACAACACCTCTAACAACATTATTGAAGAAAGATGCATTTTCATGGACTCCAGAAGCAACAAAGGCCTTTGAACATCTTAAAGAGGCAATGTGCCAAGCACCAGTCTTAGCTACACTGGACTTCACAAAAACCTTTATTGTGGAATGTGATGCCTCAGGAAATGGAATTGGTGCTGCTTTAATGCAAGAAGAAAGACCCATTGCTTTCGAAAGTCATCAAATCAAAGGAAAGTATTTACACAAAGCTATTTATGAGAAGGAAATGTTGGCAATACTACATGCACTTAAGAAATAGCGACCCTACCTAATGGGAAGACACTTCAAGGTAAAAACATATCATGATAGTCTTAAATACTTTTTAGAACAAATATTATCTTTAGAAGAGCAGCAAAAATGGGTCACAAAGATGTTGGGTTATGACTTTGAAATCATCTACAAAAAAGGGAAGAAAAATGTTGTGGCAGATGCACTCTCAAGAAAGGAAGAGGATGTGGAAGCATTTCTTTGCTCCATTTCTATTATCCAACCAGATTGGATAAATGAAGCAAGGGATGAATGGAAGAATGACGAGGAAGTGTGGGCACTCATTCGAAAGATACAACAAGATCCCAATACTTCTGATACATTTAGTTGGAAAAATGATTTGTTATGGTACAAGGATTTGTTATACCTATGTAAGAATTCCCAACTCAAACAAAAGATTCTTAGGGAATTGCACACCTCTCCCTTAGGAGGGCACTCAAGATTTCTAAAAACCTACCATAGGGTTAAGAAGGATTTTTTTTGGGATGGACTTAAATCAGATATTCAAAAGTTTGTGGCAGACTGTTTGGTTTTCCAATAAAATAACGTTGAAACAATTAAGACCCCAGTATTATTACAAAATTTATCCATTCCAAGCCAATGTTGGGAGGAGGTTTCAATGGATTTTATCACAGGTTTACCCAAGTCCGAAGGAAAGAGTGTTATCATGGTGGTAGTTGACAGACTTACCAAGTATGCACACTTTTGTGCATTATCTCATCCATTTAAAGTGAGTAAAGTTTCTACTACATTTATGGAAACAATTCAAAAGCTACATGGAAACCCGAAGATTATTGTAAGTGATAGAGATCCCATTTTTACTGGAAATTTTCGGACAAAATTATTTTCTTGTCTTGCTACTGAGTTAGCTCATAGCTCATCTTATCATCCTCAATCTGAAGGGAAAATTGAGATAGTAAACAAATGTTTGGAAGGATATATTCGTTGCTTTGTCTCTGATAAACAGACACAATGGGTCAAATGGTTGCCTCTGGCTGAATGGTGGTATAACACTTCCTTCCATACTACAACAATAATGACTCCATTTATGGCACTTTATGGATATCATCCACCATCCATCACATCATATTTAAGAGAAAATTCCAAGGTTCAAGCAGTGGAATATCACATTGAGCATCAACAACAAGTTCTCCAACTCTTAAAGGATAACCTCACCTTGGCGCAGAATAGAATGAAATAACAGGCAGATCAACATTGCAACGAAATAAGTTTTGACATAGGTGATTGGGTATTCCTATGGCTACAACCATATAAACAAATGTCCCTCAAGAAAGCTAAGAAGGATAATAAATTATCACCAAAGTATTATGGTCCATACAAGGTGTTGCAAAAGATAGGTACTATGGCATACAAATTGGAGCTTCCTGCAGCTTCCCGAGTGCACCCAGTTTTCCATGTTTCGTCCTTAAAGAAGGTTATAGGTGACAAGCTTCTAGTTCAAACAATATTGCCAAAACTTGATGAGGAAGGAAAAATCATATTGGAACCTAAAGCAGTCAAAGAAACAAGAACTCGACAGCTACGAAATCGATCAATTTCAGAGTATCTCATCAAGTGGAAGAACTTACCTGTTGAAGATTCCACATGGGAGGATGAGAATTTTATACAGAAGCATCCAAAACTACTCAAGCATCGAGGACAACACTTTTTTGAAGGAGAGGGGAATGTTAGGTCCCTATAATACTAGTGATTCCCCCATTACTATTGTCATTGTATCCCTTATTGTTATTTTTGTGCCCCTATTGTCCCCATATTGTTATTATTGTGCCCCTATTGTCCCCATATTGTTATTATTATGCCCCATAGAATCCCTCTATTGTTATTTTTGTGCCTTTATATTATTATTGTTAGGTTGGCTTGGTTATATTGTGACCCCTTAGACTCCTATATATAGAAATGACGTTTTTTCATTTGAATCATCCAAGAATTGTTCATTTGTGTAATGTAAAGGAGGTTTCCCCCTCGAAGAGGCTAAATTCTAAGGCATTGATCTTTTTTTTTTTTTTTTTTTTTTTTTGAGCTGGTTTCATAACATCCTTCTTCCATTCATCCCTTGCTTCATTTATCCAATTTGGTTGGATAATAGAAATAACACAAAACAATGCTTCTACATCCTCATCCTTTCTTGAGAGTGCATCTACAACAACATTGTTCTTCCCTTTTTTATAGATGATTTCAAAGTCATAACCCAACATATTTGTGACCCATTTTTTCTGTTCTTCTAAAGATAATATTTGTTCTAAAAAGTATTTAAGGCTATCATGATCCATTTTTACCTTGAAGTGTCTTCCCATTAGGTAAGGTTACCATTTCTTAAGTGCATGTAGTATTGCCAACATTTTCTTCTCATAAATAGCTTGCTTGAGATGTAGCTGTAAAAATACCCAATCGCCTACATCAAAACTTCTTTCACTGTGATGTTGATCTCCCTGTTGTTTCATTCGATTCTGCACCAAAGTGGCGTTATCCTTTAAAAGTTGGAGAACTTGTTGTTGATGCTCGATGTGATCTTTCACTGCTTGAATCTTTTTCTTCTTGATATGTCCTTCTATCTTGAGAGTTTGAGGAGTGGTAATTTCTTCCAATCCATTACAAGATATGGTCGGATTCATTTCTTGATGCTTGATGTGATATTTCACTTCTTGAACATTTTTCTTCTTGATATGTCCTTCTATCTTGATAGTTTGAGGAATGGCAATTCCGGTCAATGCATTACAAGATATGGCCGGATTCATTTCTTCCTTCTCAATGTGATATTTCACTTCTTGAACCCTTTTCTTCTTGATATGTCCTTCTTTCTTGAGAGTTTGAGGGGTGGTAATTATTGCTAATGCTTTACAAGATATGGTCGGATTCATTTCTTCTTTCTCCGGGATTGGTTCCTGGTGTATATCCTCTTCTTTTGATGTTTTTTGATCCTTTTCTTCCTCCTCTTCATAATCTGTGTAAAATAATTTCTTCTCAGCACACTTATGACCTTTAGTGTATTTGCTATCACAATTGTAACAAGGTCTCTTTTCTCTTTTTTCTTCCAATTGTTGTGGTGTAAACCTTGTAGTTTGTGGAAGGCTAGGAGAAAAAACACTTCCATAATTATATCCGTGAGTGGTGGGATTCTTTGTTTCCATAATTTCGCTTTCAATTTTTCTTGCCCACCTAAATTCCTTCTTTAATGAATCAGGTTCCCAAAGACGAACCTCATGTTGAATTTTATCCTTTAAAGTCCCTATGAAGACATCAATCCTTTTCTTCTCTGGAATATCATTTACCTTTATATTCAATTTTTGGAAGTCCTCAATGTGCTCTGCCATTGAACACTTTCGTTTGAGATTTATCAATTGGCTAAAGAAGGTGTTTCTCTTTGTATAATGTGCTATCATTTCCTCCATGAAAATTGACCATGTAACAATTGGTTTACAAGAACAAAGCCCTTTACACCATAAAATTGATCCGGTTCTAAATATGAAGATGCAATACGTACCTTTTGTAACAGTTGCACCTCATGTAGATCAAAATATTTCTCCATCTGTAGTATCCAATTTACCGGATCCTTACCATCAAACTTCCTCATATCGCATTTTCTTGATTTTAGGAGATCAATCGTGAAACGAATGTAACTCTGTAATTTGGGATCTTCCAGTTCTAAAAGCGCGACCTACAGTAGCCCTCTGCGTCCTCTTTCCAATGCCACCAGTCTTATCGAAATTGGATTCTCCAAGAAAGAGTTATGCACAATCTCCCAAGATGACCTGATTATATACCTTTTCAGAAGAGCGAACTTGTATGAAGTGCCACGTGCCACTATTTTTACCTTCGGATTTGAAAAAAATACACCGAAAACTACAGTCCGTCCTCTTTCTGTAAATTCTTACAAAATTTCAATCTGAAGCCCGAAGAGACAATTATGACAATTTTCCCCAGGTCACCTATTTAGGATGTAATTCAAGAGCCTGCAGAAATCCTAAATGACTTGGAATGTATCTCAGAAAATATAGCGAAACAAAATCTGAAATTCAGGCCCGAGCATACCCACGATTTCTGCTCAAATGGGTTTTAATTTCAGAGTTTTAACCTTCGTAGAAAACAAATTATAGCGAAACTTCAATGATGACCTGTTTGAGATGAAATTCTAGATCTTGTAAAGACCCTAACTTTGTCATATCATATCTCTGAAAATATAGCAAGACAAGATCTAAAATTTGAACTCGAGATTGAGCAAGATTTCGTCTCACATGGGTTTTTTTTTTAGCTTCTGAAATGTCGCAGAAAAAAAGTTATCATGAAAATTCCATGATGACCTGTTTGGAGCAGCGAAACCCTAGAATCCAAAGCTCTGATACCACATGTTATGAAACCACCACACAAAAAGATAGAAAAGAGAGATAAACACCTTAGAAATAAGCCTCTTCGAGGGGGTAACCTCCTTTACATTACACAAATGAACAATTCTTGGATGATACAAATGAAAAGACCTCCTTTCTATATATAGGATCCTAAGGGGTCATAATATAATCAGAGTCGACATAATAATAATAATGTAAGGGCACAATAATAACAATAATAGGCTTCTATGGGGCACAATAATAACAATATGGGTACTACATGGGCACAAAAATATAATAAGGGGGTTGTACTAATAATAATAAGGGGTTAAACTAGTAGTATAGGGACCTAACACATCCTTTCCTTCTAGACCTACTTCATCTAAAGATCCCCCCTCTCCCTCTACTCCCATCCCTCCGTCTTCTATCCCTCCTCCCTTATCAGATCTATTGGTCTCTAATCCCTTTGGCTCCCTTGCAAACCCTAATCTCCCCTACTCTCCCCCTTCCTCCCTCCCTCTTCTTTCCTTCCCCTCTAATCCCTCCCCTACCTCGCCTATCCCCTCCCAAAGCCCTCACCCCTCCTCCTTCGATCACATAATCACTCGCACCCTCTCCAAAGAGCTCCTCTCCTCTCATGACCACCCTAAAAGGGCAGGAAGAAAAAATAACAGAGAAATTAGAGATGAATCAGTGGAAAAAGAAATGGCTTTGGGCACCCAACAACCTCTAAACACTTTCCTGGAAAAAAAATAAGGATAAAATCGCCCACCCTAACAAAGGGAAAGGTCCCTCAACCCTTAACATTAAGTGATAATGATTATAGTCTCCTAGAATTGCAGAGGAATGGGAAGTATGCCAAAAATTAAGGCAATGAAAGATATCATAACTTCAGAGAAACCTGATATATTTATGCTCCAGGAGACAAAGGAAAATCAAAAGGAAATGGAAACAATGATACAAAAAACCAAAAATTATCAAGGAACCTCAATCTCAACGACCGAAGTCTCAGGAGGAATATGCACACTATGGAGAACCGAAAATTGGGAGCTCATTTAGCAAAAAAAAGGAGTTTCATTAGATAAAAACAGAATTGGAAAACAAAAAAACAAAAGAGAAGTATTGTATTATAAATATTATGCCCCAAACCATTACAGGGACAAGAAAGTCTATTTGTCCACCCTAAAAAATCATCTTATCCAGGACCAAAACAAAGGGATAATCGTAGGAGGAGATCTCAAACTGGTATTGAGTGCAGAGGAAAAATTTGGGGGAAAATACAATGTTGACCCTTATAGGGAAATGTTAGAATCTATTATTGAAGCATGCAAATTAATGGACATGCCTCCTAACAATGGAAAGTACACATGGAATAACAAAAGAATTGGGAAAATAACATAAAGGAAAGATTGGATAGATTCCTAATACAAGACAAAGTTTCCAATGCGTTCAGTGAGATAAAATCCAAAATCATCCACAATATAGCATCAGATCACAAACTGGTGGCTATCACCCTTGGGAAGTTAGATAATCTTGGCCCAATTCCTTTCAGATTCAGCTCCACATGGAACGATAGAGAAGAAGTAAAATATCATAGCTGAAGTGTGGACAACAACAATTAATGGCTCACCTAGCTATGTTTGGGAAACTAAATTAAAAGCCCTGAGGAGAGAGCTAAAACATTGGGCAAGGATCAACAATATAGAAACACAAAAAAGAAAGTTAGAAATAGCAGAAAAAATAGACAAAATCCAATTGGAAAAGGAGCAACAAGAGGAAACGCAGGAGAGCATATGGCAGGAAAAACAAGCATATTGGGAGATGTATAGACAAAATAGAAAGGAAGAAGAAGAGTGGCGACTAAAATCGCGAATTTTATGGGTTAAAGTAAGAGACAAGAACACAACTTTATTTCATAATACAACCATGATAAGAAGAAACCAAAATCAAATAGACAACATAAAAGATAATGAAGGAAAAGAAGTCAGAGGTCAAGAGGAAATAAAGAAGGAGGCTTACAGATACTATAAAAATCTATTATCATCCCCAACATCAAATAACGAGTATGAAGAATATCTTCAGCATATACCCAGGAAAATCAGTGAAGCAGAAAACAATGAACTCACAAGAACAGTTGAAGAAAAGGAAGTAGCAAATGTTGTTTGGGATTTGCATCCGGATAAGGCTCCTGGCCCGGATGGGTTCCCTATTTCCTTCTATAAAAACAACTGGACCATTATTAAAAAAGATTTGATAAGAATGATAAGAAATGTTTTTGGGAAATTCAAGGTTGGAGGATTCACAAACTCTTCCTTCCTGGCTCTTGTTCCAAAAGAGTCAAATGCTAACTCCTTTAGTAGATTCAAGCCTATTTCTCTGTGTAACTCCTCCTACAAAATCACAACAAAAATCCGGCAAACAGAATCAAAGTATTGCTTCCAGAAATAATATCAGAAAACCAAGGAGGATTTGTCCCAAAAAGACAAATTATGGACAACATTCTAATAGTGTAGGAAGCTTTGCACTCTAGCCTAATGAAAAAATAAAAAGGAATTATTGTCAAGCTTGACATGGCTAATGCTTTTGATAGGGTCAACCTGGATTTTCTCGCGGTTGTCCTACAGAGATTTGGTTTCTCAAAAAAGGCAATAGATATAATAAAATCTTGTATTGTGGGTCCTTGGATTGCACCATTGGTCAATGGAAGACCAAGTGAATATTTTCAGAGTTCAAGGGGGCTATGACAAGGTTGTCCTCTCTCTCCTTTCTTATACATTATAATGGCGGACTCCCTGAGCAGAAGTCTTGAGAAATGCAGACAAGAGAGGACTATCACAGGATTCTCAATCTCTCCTGAAGTAAAAAGTATAAACCACTCCCTATTTGCAGATGACACTTTGATTATGGGAGGGGCCTCCTGCATAATGGCAAGAAGAATAAAAAAGGTACTAAACAGTTTTTTGGAAGCCTCCAGGGGGCTTCTAAATAATCAAAAATGTAGAATCTATGGATGGAACACTTCATCTTGCACTCTCCAAAAAATATCAGAAATTTTGGAAATTCCATTTCAAGAGAAGTGGAGCCACTTCCAATATCTTGGACTCCCGATCTCAAAAGAAAATTTGAAGACCGACATATGGAATAAGTACATTGAGAAAATGAAACAAAAAGTGCAGAACTGGGGCATGATCTGGCTCAATATGGCAGGAAGGGTGGTATTAATAAAGGCCCTACTCACAACTCTCCCAATCTATCAGTATGTTGCTATACTAGCCTCGGCAAGTATACACAAACAAATTGAGCTAGTAATCAGGGGGTTCCTATGGAAAGGAGGTAAAGTGGAGACAAAGAAGCACAACCTTGTGAAATGGGATGAAGTAACTCAACCCTATGAGAAAGGTGGGTTGGCAATAAGACTACTAGGAATAATGAACTTGGCTCTAGGAGCAAAAATAACATGGAGACTTATAACAAGAGAGAGCAGCTAGTGGAAGCAAATCCTAGAAGCAAAATACATGAACCACAATAGAATCATATTATTGAGAAAAGGTTATCCAATCAAGCCCTGCTCCTAGGAATGGAATCTGATCAAAATAACCATTCCCCTCATCAAAGAAAACTCTTCTAAGATACCTAGTAATGGTAAATCCATAAAATATGGAAGGATAGAATAATGGGAAATCATCCCATAACCTGCCAAGAAAATCTTCAAGATCTAAGAAGATGGATGAAAACAAAAGGAATCACTACGCTGGATGAAATATCTCTTTGGAGAGATGTAGAATGGGGAGATTGGAGGATCCCCATCCTCCCTCATGGCCTTGTCCCTCAGTGGAAGTCCCTAATCTCATATCTTAAGGGGTTGCTCCGCTAAGTATAGATTCAAAAGATTCCCTTCGTTGGGATCCTGATGGAGGAGATTTTTCAGTCAAATCAGGATATGCCACTTTACATCAGCAAGAAAATCGAGACTGGAGATTCTGGAGGGTGGCATGGAAAATCGAAACACTGCCAAAAATCAAAGTTTTCATGTGGACGCTGCTCAAAGGAAAAATACTGACCACTGATAATCTTAAAAAGAAAGGATATGAAGGCCCATCGCACTGTGCTATGTGTCATGGAAGTGAAGAAAATATCCAACATCTTTTCGCAGAATGCCCCTTTGCCAAGGACTGCTGGAAAGGGCTTGTTAGTCCCTTGGAGGTTAGCATCCAACATTCGCTACCTTATCATGAGCTTCTATCAACCTAGGGAAAAAGATATCCATATTCCTTCAAAAACAAAGAAACAATAAAAATATATTGGCTGAGTTTTCCCTCATTTATGTGTTGGCAAATTTGGATAGCAAGAAATTAGAGGATCTTTAAAGATCACACTCCAAATACCAGAATAGTCCTGGCCAAAAATTGGAGCATGTCATATGAGTTCATCAACTCTAAAGGAGTTAAAGCAATAGATGTCCAACAATTGCAATATGAGGAAAGAGTCTGGGCTGAATTCGCGATGAGCAAGCAACAAAAAATACCCATCTGCAAATCTCCTAATAATATGCAGAATTGGAAAATAAGAATGAAACAAGAGGAGTTCAAAACATGGAAAAAAAATTTAAATAGGCCCTGCTTACTGTTTGATGGTGCTTCAAAGTCTAACCCAAGCAAGGCTGGAGTGGGAGGTGTACTTTTTGACCCAGGAGGGAAAAATACTATTACTTTTGAATGGGGATTAGGAGAACTATCCAACAACAAGGTAGAAGCATTTGGTCTTTTGTTGGGAATAGAAATCCTAAGGCAACGCAGTATGAAGAATCTGGTCATAATGGGGGACTCTATAATAATAATCCATTCGATGGTGGAAAGAAGAATCCCCAAGAACAAGGCCCTAACACAAATAACAAAAAGGGTGGAAAAAAACTTGTTGCTTCTAGGTGAAGTCACCTTCAAGCATATTTTTAGAGAAAATAAACGTACCACCAACATGCAGTCGAATCTGGCTATCAACCGTCCTATGGGAGAATCTAGAATTGATAATGCAATTGCTCAGAAACTGATTCCGTAGGAACTCCTGCCACAATTTGCAGAGAATGGTAATCAAAGAGGGAACATCAAGGTGGGCAACAGTCACTTAGGCTTGAATGAGTAGATATTTGAAGATCAGGAAATCAAAGGAAATCCCCAAGAACAGACGTGACAATTAGTCTATGGCTAACGAGTGATTGGTAGCTACTCAAGCTTCCCGTGAAATGCATATGTTCTCATCTCTACGAAGGCAAGCTACGTGGCTATATATTCTCCCCCTCCGTTCATCTTATTTTATCTATGCCATCTTCGCCCTCCCTCTCCTTCCCCTCAGTCTCAATAGTAATAATCTCTTTTCAAATAGTCGTAGCTGCGCCCCTTTGGGGTCTGAGCTTATTTGCTCTGATCTCTTCTCGCCTTATTACTTTGCGTAGCTCTAGTGGTTATCTCCCTATTCCATTTGCCTCCGCGCTGCTCTATCCTTCGCGCAGCTGTAGAGGTGCCTACAATATTTTTTCCTTCACGTAGCTCTGGTGCCCCTGCTACCACGCAGCTCCTGTTGCCCCTACTTCCACAGCTCTTGTTGCCCCCTCCACCGCGTAACTCCTGTTGCCTCCCAGTTTCTTCTGCTTTCGTGCAGTTGTTGTTTCTTCTTCTTTCTGTGCCCGGTCTCCCTTCCGGCTGCTGTGGGTCTTCATGATATTGTCTAGTGACTGCTTTTGTCTCTTCTCCCTATTTCTTATTTTCCCATATTTGATCTACTGGATTGATCACCCTCTCCCTCCAGGAAATATGTAATGAAATTTGCTTGCAAATGTACCAAAGTGAGAAAAATGCGCAGTTTGTCGAGCTAACAAATTCATGATTGAGTAGGTCAGAGAAACATTGAAAGACAACAAATATGAAGTAAAATATGAGAATTCCTTTCTAAAGAGACAAATAGAAGAATAAAGGAAAGAAACGTTTGCACTAAAATATAAATGCAGGCATTTGGAGGAAATTATCAATTATCTGAAGAGCTTACTTATTACTCAGATCAGAGAAAACTCCAACGGTCAAAGTAGCAAGAACCCTTAGTCAACAAAAAGTAATTGTAAATGTCTCAATCATTTTAGTATTGTTAAGTCTTTCTGCTACTGGCTCTTTAAGTTTTGTAGGTGTAAATTCTTGTTGGATCAGTATGTGAGTATTTATAAGGATAGTGCAATTAGTAATCTCAGAAACAAAATGGGAGGAGCTTGGAAGAAGAGGACTGTTGTTCCTTTGTTTCTCTTCCAGGACGCCCTCACCCATTTTGGTTTGATGTAATGGGAGCATGTCTCCCTCCTTTTATTTTTTGGAATAGAAAACCAGTAAACAAATTTGTTAAAAAAAATGGTTAAAATGGTTTTCATGATTTATGTTTGAAAGGACGTTAGCCAAATGGTTTTGGGGTTTTTCTTTTTAGCTAAATACTTGACTGGGACTGAACATCAATGTCCCTTAATTCTCGTGGACTTCTGATATAGTTACGCCTCACGGTGGCATCAACCCAAAAAGGGTTTATATATATATATATATATATATATATATATATATATATATATGTATATATATATATATATATATATATATATATATATGTATGTATGTATGTATGTATGTATGTATGTATGTATGTATGTATGTATGTATGTTAAAAGTGTATGAAATGTTCACTTTTGAGACTCCTGTGGATTTGCATGTACAAGAATATGCTTAAGAATGAATTTCTCTTACAGTCTCTGAGTTTCTTTTTCCACTATTGTATTTGTTCTGCACATAATTTCCTTGGTTTTCTCATTATAGTTTTAATTGCTTATTTTTGTTCCTCATTAACTTAAATTGAAAAGAAGCACGAGGGAGACCAAAGCGACAGCTGAGGTATTCAATAGCCCAGGTCTCAACTTCCTCAACGACCTTCATTCACCCAGTTAGGGTTTACACAATAGAGTTGATATTCACAACATTTCTGATGTAGTTCTCTAATCCATTTAACGACCAGAACCATACCCCGAGGTTTTGATGGTTGTCAGTTGTTTTAATTTCTTTTCTAGAAGCTTGAAATGGGGATAAATAAACAATAGCAACACAACTCCTGTGACTATTAAGTAAGTACATAGTTTCAGTTGTCTCCTCGATAACTTGTGTCTTCTACTTATGGTTAATTAATAAGATACCACACTTAGCAGGTTATGGAATTATTGTTTAGCCACACTTCCCTAAGTTAGCTATTCCGAGAGTATTACAATATATTTGATGTTGGCTTTACGTTACAAGCTCTGACTTTTAATGAAATTTCGACGGATTATCTAAAGATTATAAAGTTACCAATTCCACTAAATAACAGTGTTGGCTTCCCCTCTCGGCCCTAAGAGAGTAACCCCACAACCCACAATTCCATAACTGTTTTTCCACTTCCAATTTTCTCCTAAATATTTAGCTACAATATCAAGGTTTATGTTCTGTTCTGATCCAATTTTGGGTTTAGCATTCAAACCCCAATCCTTTTATACACCGCATGGCTTGTGACTTATTTTGAGGGCTTGGGCTAGAACAGGTCCAGGTTTCTGGTTTGATCTGGCTCGGCCTGGAAATAAACTTTCCCCTACTCGCTAAACAGTACTCAGGTACCGTTCTTGGAATTACTCCATTAAGTGAAAGTTACAAGTTGAACCCCATGTACAATCTTCCCTCTCACGGTACTATTCCCTTATACCCAAGACCCATTTGAATGCATGAGTAATAAAAATCTCCTTTAGTAAAGAAACATCGAGTCTAATTCAACATGGAAACAATTGACAACCAACGTATTATTCAAACATTTAATTTCAGCATACAAGTCTTTAAAATCTTATGTAAAGTTTATTACAGTACAACCACTACAATCAACATCTAATTTCAACCATTTAGTTTCAACAGACAAACCTGCTAATATTTTTGAACAATGTATTACAGAACACTTACTACAACTATAACTTTCTTTTGCAACACAACTTCTTTAACAAAGTCGAAAGTCTCCCCATAATTTCTGGTGGAGACGTTATTAAAAGAACTTATAACAATTGAGGTGCTTGATTTCTGTTCAGTCAATACCCGTGGAAAGCTTATTTGTTTCCTCCTTGCACTAACACTTGAATACATTCAGATAGTTAATTTTGTTTATGCCATTAGATAGACATTCTTTGTAGCCTAGTTACTTTGCAACTGCATTTTAATTTTTCTCCTACACATTCAGAATAAGCCAGGTTGAGCTGCTAGTAAGCCAACTAAGGGTTGTGCTAACCTCCAATTGCTCCCTTCAACTTTTTCCACTACAGTTCATATTTATGCACATTATACTTTTAATATGCTACCTATTATTTCATGAACTCGTCTATATTGTTTTCCTTTTACTATACTCTCATTTTACAGAAATCCATAACTAAAGAATTAACATTTAACAAAAAATCATAATATTTTCTCTTAACACAAAAATATGTAAAGTAGTTCTATAGTGAATGTTCCTCTAAACTTGGGTGAGCTCTCTTACTATTTTCACTACAAAAGAGTAGTGAAAGTGTCAAACATAAAGCCAACCAATATCTCTCTGACGTTAGCAACTGACCTCTACAACGAAAATGAAATCTCTCTACCAATAACCTTAGGAACAAAGTCGAGCAAAGATAAAATTCCAGCATCATCTAACCCCTTATAGCATGCAACACCATCCCACCCATTTTGGAACCCACCATGATCCCACTATTTTTAGCATCCAACATCATCCCACCCACTTTACAATTCAGTACAATGGAACCCATTTTAGAATCCATGGCTATTAATTTTTTATTTATTAATTAATTTATTGAAATTCCTCCAATTCTATATTACGCTTTTCACCACTACAAAAATAACCTTTGAAGAAACAAGTGTATTTTAACATGTTATTAATTCTACGTTCTTATTATATTTTATCTTATTGAACGTTTATACATACATATTCAACAAATGATTATATTTTATCAAATAATTATTTAGTAAATATTTATACATACATATTCAACAAATGATGTGCAAAGTATCATACTACATTTCATTTAATAATTCTATTTTAATAATTTTATTTCATATTTAAATTGTAAAAAAATAAACCAAATCTTCACCTAACAAAAAGTGAACCATACCTCACATTCCAAAAAGAGTAACGAGTCACATAAAAAGTAGTTATCTGAATCGACAAAGACGGGTACGTCATGCATGTTTTAACTTTTACCAAGTTTTTAACCTTTAACGAGTAATCAACGAGTAACCAGTGGTACAAACAATAACTCAATCTTTCACCAACGTTTTTATTATCTCAATCTTTCACTAACTTTTTTAACTTTAAGTAAGTTTAACACTATGGCCTACATTTCATACCTCACAAAAGTAGTTCACTGAATCGACAAAGACGGGTACGTCATACATTTTTTAACTTTTACTAAGTTGTTTTACCTTGAACGAATAATGAGTGGTTCAACGAGTAACCAGTGGTACAAAAAAATAACTCAATCTTTCACTAACTTTTTAAACTCTAACTAAGTTTAACATGATTTCCTATAGTTCGAAAGTCAAATGTATGACGTGTCTCTTGCACACATTTTAAAATTATTTAATTAAATCAACTCAAAATCGCATCGCTTCGTTTGAGCCCTCGATTTCGCACTCAGAGAAAGAATATGCGTAGCATATTCGCTCCCCATAAAATCTACCTATCAATTATTAAAAAAACACAAAATTCAATGCACCTCCTTACACCCAAAATTGATATATATACACCTATCGGTGAATTAGCTTTACAAAAACAATAATTAGAATCAGTTACATAAATGCTTTATCATCATCTTAAGATCCATCATATTATTTAATGACCAAAGTAAACTCCTTAATTTGCTTCTAAAAGGCTTTCTTCTACTTGCTATATTGATATTTAAATTGTCCATTGTAAACATCAAATTTCATTTCAATTTATTTTTTTCTTTTTACTTAACTGCACTTCATATTACGAGCCTTTTTTAAGCTGGGTTACTATTACACTCTTTAAAAATTTGACTACTCTTTTGAGGCTTGGTTACCGTTACGCCTTTTAGAATTTTGACTATATTTGTCCTTTAACAGAATGAATTATTTCATCCACAATGCTCATATTTATTTAATTTTGTTATTTTTTTTTTACAATATTATAAAAGCTTTAAAGCAATGTTAGTGACCGAACTCTTAAAATTCTTTATGATAAAGTATTAATTAAATACAAAGCAAGGATTGAAAAAATGCAAATTCTTTATGATAAAGTAATCAAATATAAAAAAATAAATGCAAATTATTACCAGCAAACTCTTAAATTCTTTATAATAAAGTAATTAGATACAAAATATCCATAAAAAGAATACACTTTCAGAATAATTAAATACAAAACATTTGAAAAAATAATGCAAACTATTACAAACAAATTAAGTGATTTATTTTATTTTTAAGGGGTAGTTTGATTATCATCAAATTGGTGTATGAGACCCCCTTGTTTGTGGGACAAGGGACCTCCACGCAGCGATTTCACTGCTAAATCTACGAAGGCATTCATACTCTACCCTCTTTTGTTTTGAACCTATGACCTCTTAGGAGGAAACACATGCTCTTAACCATTAGGCCCACTCAAGCTGTATGTAGTAAACACATGCTGTTTGTAAAATATGTAGTAATTAGCCTTGTAAGTGTGTATTGGGTATATATTAGTTTACTTAGAAATTTAATGATAATAGTCGAAAGCAACCCTATACCACATAAATATGAACTCAACCCGTTACTAATTCCTCTAAATACACATTAAAAAATTAATAATTAATTTTCAATTTTTCACACACATTCCTTTTCATACCATTATAATCCCATGATTTGGTCTAGAGAAACTTGAATTTAGTCAAATTCATAAATTTCGCGAGAAACTTGAATTTAGTCAAATTCATAAATTTCCCATAACATCTTTGAATTTTAACTTGAATAACTCAAACCTCATTTAGCTTGGAAAGCCCACTTTAAAGAGTGACCATGGATCGAAATAGATGAGATACTTAAGATGTTATTTTAACTTGAATAACTCAAACCTCATTTAGCTTGGAAAGCCACTTTAAAGAGTGACCATGGATCGAAATAGATGAGATACTTAAATACATATGTCAATGGGATACTTCTTCTTCTCTTCGATTGACCCATTTTCCCTTTTCATTTCATCTTTCTTTTGTATTAGTAAATCACCACATGCCAGCATTGATAAGCTACCCATGATGTATTTTTGACTTGTAACCATGTACATATGATGAATGGAACCTATAGTCAATTTTGTGTGGATATATGATGTATTTTTTACTGGTAATAGTGTACATATGATGAATGGAACCTATAATGAAGCATTGAGCGAATGGTAATTAAGTAAATAGTGTAGATTATTGGATTAATGGAACATAGAATGAAGTGTTGAGCGATGGATAACTAATTAAATAGTGGACAGTTTTATCAAGTCACTAGTATAAGAATATTATATTATAATCCATATATCTGAATTGTATTTTTAATTTTATTAGTATTATTATTATATATATATATTTTAATTAAAAAAAATTATGATTTTTGATGGAGTAAAAAGTTGGTTAATTTTAGTTGTTTTTGTTTTTGTTTTTTAAGTAAGTATGTTTTATTGTATTATTATTTTGTGTATTGTATTGAATTTGAACTAGTTAATCTATTAAAACATAATCTTTCATTCACTAAGGTCTTGGAGCCATTATGGACCTCTCATCATTTAAAATCATCTTTATTTTATTAAGAAATATGATTTCTCTAAAGAGTGAAGATTGTTGAAGACATCTTAGAAATGTTATCAACTTTATTTTATTAAGAAATGTGATTTGTCTAAAGAGTGAATATTGTTGGAGACATCTTAGAAATGTTATCATCTTTATTTTATTAAGAAATGTGATTTGTCTAAAGAGTGAAGATTGTTGAAGACATCCTAGAAATGTTATCACAAGATAATGACAAGATAATGGTCTTCCTTTTGATATTGAATTTTTTTATTTTAAGTATGATTGTTTATGCAATCACTTCCATGTGAGATCTATCTTAGGGTACTTTCTCAAGTGATTATCTTATGACACCACTTATGCATGCCCTAAATTTCCTAGTTATTATGCTTGAATTCGTAGGAGATGGCGTTTTGAACTCATCATCATCTTGTTGATTCATTAGTGATGATTGCTTACGTTAGACTTATATAATTGATGTTCAAAATTTGATTATTCATTATGATTATTTAATGATGGGTATTAACAATATTGTGATTCAAGAGTTTATATGTTACTAATGACATGTACATGCATTGTAATTGATATGACATCTTGTTGGTTTGTGATGAAATTGCAGATATATTGGTTTTAATGTAGTAACTTGTAAAGAATTCAAACATAGATTACAAATGGGGGAATCATATACAAGGATTGGGCTCACGATCTAGTGAGGATGAGCACCTTGACTAGTGTTGTAAGCCTTGGGGAATGGGAAAGGACCTTTAAAAGAAATTAAAGATAAATTGGGATGAAAAGGGGAGAAGGAAATGAGTTGTAATTTGCTTTTACCTTCCTTGTGACACTTGTGAATTCATTCTTAAGCTTAATTTCACCCTTAGATGAGTTAATTTGGAAAGTCCAAGAACCTATCTTGTATAAAAGGGACTATAGTAGATAACCACTTTAGAGTGATTTAAAAAGGGACTCCTTTGAGAACGGGTGAGCTTGAGGGGTAACTTATGGTGATTTCTATACTGAGTAAGGGATAGAGGTTTTTTTGGTAAGTGTACATGGAAATCTTATTATCGTTAGGGTAATTTTGAGGTCTGAAATGGGCATCTTAAAGAAAATAGTAAGATAAGAGTTCTGAATTTTTAAAAGAAAAGAAAGAAAGCTGTGTTTTCCTTGTTTTTTTGACTTATCATCTTATAGGTTTACTCAAAGTTCAAGTGTGGGAACTCATTGAATGTGGAATTAGATTATGCATCCCATGAGTACCCACTCTACGTACTTTTCGGTAGAGCCATATTGAGAAAAAACGAAAATACATGAAAACATGTGTTTCTTGAAATAAACACATTTTTATTTTTATTTTTTTATTTTATGTGTTTTCAATATTTCTTGGTGTGGGTCTACCTAAAAGTATGTAGAGTGGGTATTCGTTTGAAGATAAATCTAATTCCACATCCAACGAGTGCCTAAACTTGAAATTTGAGTAAACCTATGAGGAGATAAGTAAAAAATACTATTAAAAACTAGTTTTCTTCTTTTCCCACAAAACATATTTACCCATGTGGATGACATCATCATCTTCAATTCTATTGGTTTTTTTGATTGTGATTTTGTTAGTATATTTTTCATTTTGAGGCCCACTTTTTACCTTAAACTTCCCCTAGTGTATCATTTTGGGCAATTAGGATACCATTGTTAAGGGGCTAATGGTGCTAGTAAAATCATTACAAAACAAAGGGGCATCATTATTGGTAAGTTTTTTCCAAGGAGTTGATAGTAGTAGTAAAATCCTTGTACACCTAATTTTATGAGAATGAGAGTGTCATAAATCTAGAGACCTCTCCACCTCACTAAGGGATTTAGTTAGAACATTGATTGTGGATCTAGTTGTTGGATTATATGTATTGCGTATTATATATTTGTTTCTCTATCATCATCAAGGCTTGAGGCTTTCACATGGAGCATTTGTTGCATAAGGCACTTGCATTGGCAAGGAGGATTCCACATCACCTACCATGATAGGTGACATGTCAACTGCCACATCAACTCACTTACACCATGACACCATGTCATATCACCACGTTGACATGCCATGTCAATAATAAATCAACATGTCACATCACCCATAACTTTCAATTCTATCCACATCATCATGCACATCATCCTTCCATATCATGACTTGCATTCATATAGGGCCCGACAGTGCCAATGTGGGATTCACATGACCTTCGTAAGGCTTGTTGTATTGACATTTGAATCTATGTTTTCCAATTATAACACATTACAAGAAGTTTTGGATTTCTAGATATTTGGATCTTAATAGATTCTAGATCTTCGGTCCTGTCACATGACATATATTAGAATTCCCCTCTTCATTCATTAAAAAAAAATATAGATTCCCCTCCCTTCCCTAGTCCCATGTCCTTAACCTTGAGACCTCTTATAGCTAGCTCCTAGTCATAGCATCCCATCGGCCATGTTACTAAGAGATGGGACTAAAAATCTCCAATCCCCAAATTTTCTTAAGGGGAAATTGAAACTTCTAGAGGGGATTCCTTAATGTATCCAAGGACTAATGAAGATTGTAATAGGGGAATAATATTCCCCAAAACCATCTAATGACATATATTTCCTCACTATTCTTTAGAGACATCCAAAAAATCTACCGTTAATCACGAGTATCCTCAAAAGGAATAAAAGTTTACCAGAGACCCACTCCAAAACTTCACCCCAATAGTAATGAGGTTTTCGCACCTCTTTGGGGTTGAAAAATTTCAAGACTTCAACTCTAAATATTACAAACAAAATTTCTAGTAATATGGCCTACACAAATGATGAAAACAAGGTTCCAATAACTCCTTAACAACAAGATTCTGAAATACCATACATAAGGTCTTAGCCACCCATCTTAAGGTCTCCATTTAAGGGAAAACCTTCCAGACTTCCTATTTTTCTTCAAGGATGCAATATAGTTGTCTAATCCTATTATTGGCCTATTAAAGGCCAAACACATTAATAGAGTTACATGAAAGCCATAAGCTTCAAATTAGTGTATATGTTTTATTGCACACGACCACACATTACAGGTGCATCAGAGGTAGCATATTTTAAATATTACCTTTGCATATGCATTCATCAAAAAGGGAATTTTTAGAACTATTAATCCCAACACAATTCACCATAACTTTCATTCTATCATTATAAACATACTTAGTAATTCAACATAACAGTGATCATGAAACACTGAATAATAACATCATTTCATTAATAGAGATATTTATATATTTATCTAATTTACATAAGTTGGTTGGTAACTAAGGAAGGGAGAGCTAATCTCCTCCAACCATGAGCTTATTTATACTACAAGTTTCTTGTAGTTGGCCCAATCGAGCTAGATTTGATGACTTGGGAGGAAGTTTCACCAAGGGTTCAATGGGTTCAACCTAAGGTATAGGACATGAAGGCCATTGTCCTTCACATTCAAGAAATTAGGATTCTACATTTTAACCACTAAGCCTAGGATTGTTAGCACTCAAAGTATGCCCAACATGGGCCTAGATAACACAAAGGGAATCCTTCACTAATTTAAAAATTCCTTGGAGATTCCTTGTTCTTAGTTCCTTACATGGTTATTAAAGAAAAACTATTCAAAATATCTCATGCCTCCTTGACTCAGGGTAAGGGATTTCTGATCCTTAAAATGCCATGGATATTTTGTCACAACATATATCATAAAATTATATTTTAAATAATAATGTCTTTTGGATTAATCACATCATTATGATTTGGTCGACATTCGAACCAACTAATGTGGTTCATCCTCAGGACAAAGGTGAAAAAATCAATCAATCCTAAATAATAAATAGCAAGGATGCATCAAGGTCCAGAGCTAGCCGTTAGGAATTAGCTGTTAGTAAATTAGTTAATTAAAATAATATTTAGTTATAAAATAGTTTTTAGGAATTAGTTATTAAAATAATATTTAGTTATAAACTAGTTGTTGGGAATTAGTATTTATTTATTTTAATTATATATATTAATTAAATTAATTACTTTATAATATTATAGGAATTAAATAAAACTAATAATATTACAAGGGTTAAAAATTAGGAATTAGGAGAGAAAAATGAATCTACCTTGATAGAACATGATTATTTTTTTTGATAACAATGGGCGGCTCTACAATCTGAACTAGGGTTTTGCTTTAGGGTTTTGACACTGGTTGTTGGAGGTACTACACACCTAGGACCTTCATTACTGGCACATGCAGACACTTAGTTAGAGCATTCACTGACATGCAAGGCTTCAACATTGGAATATTCACCATATTGGTGCCATTAACTGTCCATGCATGCATGGGACTACATGCAAGATCCTTTCTACATGATTTACTCCATGATTTGCTCCTCCTTTCACTCCGGAAGTGGCCAGTTCTCTCCGGAACTTGCTGTAGGTGTCGAGTCCTCTTATTGATCACCACTATGGCGCACTACCTTGGGATCTTCACCCAATGATGCATATTACTTGACTCTCATGTAGTATATCATGAGCATTGTAACCTATTTTCTGTTAATCAATAATTCTTTTTGTTCTTTCGATTTTTTGTAGTGTTTTTGCTCTACAAATGATGCAGGAGCATCTAGACCCAGCTAGCAATGTGATGGAATGGTCACATGTTGTGGCTAATACAAGTTTGAAGGAAGATTTGGTTGTTAATCTTGTATTAATTTCAATTAAATGTAATTAGTTAAGGGTGGCTTGATTCTAAATTGAAATTGGATAAATGGCAAGTGGTCTTCCCTGCGTGGAGATCAAGCCACGTAATCCAGTTTTTTTAGACTAGGATAAGGAAGGAATTCTAAATATATATTTTAGATCTCCAAATATGGAGGAGATGGTTAAGTGAGTATATACGCAATCTCTTTTTTGTTAAAAAGAGAGAGAGCGAGAAGCATTAGGAAGAAAAAATTAGTTAAGATTGAGTGTGAAGTGTTGGTGTGTGAGCGAAAGCTCAAATTTGCAGAGTGAGTGTGGTTTGTGGAGCGAAAGCTCAGAATTGAGGAGAGTGGTTTTCGGTGTGGAACGAGAGCTCAGTTTCGAGAAAAGAACTGTGTTTTCTTTTTAACAAAGGTTTTCTCCTGAGGCAAATTAATCAAGGGTGGACTCTGTTTTTCTTAATTATTATGAATAAAAATGCTTGCGTCTGTTTGTGTGATACGTCCTGTAGTTGAGTTATGATGAGCGAATGTCCTGTGTACATTCATGTTTGAATTTATCAGAATTCTTGTAATGGAGGCATTTCGAATGTTTACTCTGCTCCAACAATAGAGGCACACTGAAAAAAACTTCTGATATGATATTCTTCGGAGATCCATTAATCCACTCCGATATAAATCTCTGATATCAAGATTTACCAGATGAGTCTAGTATGTCCGTTATCTGCCAGCTATCGTAAGTAGCACAGTTAAAATCGCTGATGATCTCGAATCTCTGATCCGATATCATCGCAAGTAGAATTTTAATGAGTTTTTGGGTTCCGCTTTCATCGGGATTTCAGAATATAGTGTGTTTGGCCACTTTTTGATATCCATTAATTCCTGCCACTCGTCACATTTTTACATCGATGCACTCGTGGAAAGTAAATACTGGTTGAATCCTTTCAGAATTTTGCACATCATGTCGAGTGAAGCATTAAGTGGGCGATCAGGTTCCAATTCCAGTGCCTGTGTCTGTGCGCGCATAGTTTGTGTTTAAACATATGGTTGATGTTTGTATCGGCGGTATCAACTCTGGTGAATAATCCGACTTCCAATTAGGATCGGATCGGAGCATTGAAGAAATCGAAAGAGAACACTGGAAGACAGCGATCACCAATCTCTAATTTTCGCATCGGAGGTTGATAAGGTACGACCGTTGTGATGGCTAAAGATTTTGCGAATTGAAAACCTCCGATCGTTAGTGCATTGGAGCATATTAAACGCAGATTCTCATGACCTATAAAATTTCAACGGATTGCCAGTGATTCGGGATTAGTAAAACAGATTTGAATGTCATTCGGTAATTGCTGGAGTTCAGAAAAATAGAGGTGGCAATTGCCGGACAAAGAAAAGGAAAAAGGAATCGCTACAGATTGAAGGCTCAATTCGATGGTCGTGTTGTTGGCAGGTTTGAGTTTGAAAAGGAAATCGAACGCTGTTTGATATAAAATGGAAACCGAGTGCTTTGATTGGAATCGGCATTGAGGAACATTGGCCCTGTTCTCTGGAACTATGTCAATCAAAGCATAAAGGAATGGAATCACAAAAACAAGGACGCAGAAATAGCCAGTTGGAACCAGTTTGGACTTTCATTGAAAATGAAAGGTAATTTCAATGTTAGCGCAGAGATTATTAAATAGTTTTTTTTGAATTGGGAGCGCTGGTATTTTTTTACCACTGGCCTTAAACAAGTAGGTTCTAATCTGGGAATGAAATGAAAGGCGTATTGAAATAAATACAACTTGGCAACCATTTATGCCTGTCACTTTGAAGTTAGCTAGAGAAAGTGACCGATTGTCAAGCAGAAATTTGGGATTGGTTTCAAAACACCATTTGAAATGTGATTCATTGGAAAGAAAAGATCAGTGGAATAGAAATATATTAATTGTGTGATAGGGCGTCCAACACTGTTTTAATTTGTAATAAAGAGTTCCTGCATGTAAATGGTAATGTGTAAATTTTGCCAGTTAATTGAAGGTTGATTTGGACATTTACGTAGATGCATTTTATTTGAGTTACAGTTTGTGATTCTGGGTATTGCAGGTTCTGCCCTGCGTCAATTTTTGGTATCAGAGCTTGGCTCTGTTGAAATTGTATAAGTTTGTTTTTTGAATGAAGCAGTGAGGAAATCCATTCAAAACACGGTGACAACATCAGAAGGAGTGAAGACTGCAGCACAATAAATCAAGAGAAGCTGTGAAAGAAGAACTAGATGCGTTCTTAAAAGCAGAAGTGGCAGTGAACTTGAAGAATCCAACAAGAGGTTGGACAAAAAAGACAATTGAAGTGTTCTGGAAAGAGAGTGAGAGATTGCAGAAGCCTAGAGGGAGCAAAGGTGTGCTCAGGAGAAGATTCCAGATAGGGGATCGTGCTTACCAAAAGACTGAGTGAGGAGAGCTTAGTGAGGTAAGATTGCAGTAAGAAGGACTTACTGTTGCAGAGGCTTGTTGCAGAGGTGCGAGGAGCTCATGGAAAGAGAGGAGCAGAAAATGACTACAGATAGTCATAGCGGAAGTTCACAAGGAAGCCACAACAGAAAGGAAGATGCCAAAGCAAGTGGCATGAAGATGAGTCAAAAAGAGTTTGACCGAGAGAAAGCTGAGATAGATTTCCAGATTGGAATATTGATGAAGATGCTGCAGAAAAGTGGTTGGACCATGAGGAAAAGAGTAAAGTGGCCAAGGCTACGAGAAAGGAGAAATCAGCAAGTGAAGTCAGAGATAGTAGAAGAATTGAGAAAGATTGAGCAGATATTGAGTGCTCAAGAGGAATCAGAGAAACTCAGAGAAGCAGAGGTAGAATTGGAAGTTTCCATTTGCAGACCAGAACAAGGTGAAATGTTGGGAGAAGAGGATAATGAGAGGTCAGCTGAAGATCTCATGGACTACTGGCAGAGTTCAGAACAATTTGAAGATATGTTGACAAAGGAAGCAGATGAGGCAATGAAGCCTTGTGATTTTGATTCTTACAGTTTGTGTATGTTTGCAGGATATGCAGAGAATGATGGACAGTCGATTGAAATTGTCACAACCAGGAATGAAGCTCTTGAGGTAAAATATGATGAAGAATCCTTTTTAGAGGAAGAAGGTGTTGATCATTTGCAACAGAAGAAGTTCATAGATGAAATCCTGTTCGGTGTGAAACAGTCAGATGAGGTTGATATAAACCAGCAGTTTGAAGACAATTCCATAGTGGGGCTACAAAAAGGTAAACCAATGAATTTATTTAATGAAATTGATGAAAGATGCTTGCAATATGATAATGTGGAAAACAGGTCAACTCAGGAAGATTGCCAAGAAAAGAACGAAGCTGAGAAGGAAAATTGTGATGATCTACTGGAGAGATTTTACAAGGAGATAAAATTCTTGGAAAGATTACTCGAGGAACCCAAAGGAAAAACAAAGCCTACAGAACCTGATGGAGGAAAAGGTGCGGAAGACAGCATTACTAAATATGATGCTGAAATCAGAGAAATTGAGCACCAGTTATATGAAGGTGAGATGAAAGATCAGAAGCAGCAAGGAGGTTATGTCCTCAAAGGCATACAAGAGACAAAAATATTAACTCAGCAAGATGAATGTGGAAGTAACCAAAAATTTGGAAGGAATGATCAGCTACATGAGAATGAATTTGAGGAAAGCATTAAATTGCAAAAGTGTAGAAGTTGGCAGCAGAATGAAGAACCAAAAATCGGTCTGATAGTACAAAGAAAGATAAGTGAAGATCGAAGGTACAGATGGAGACTGAAGAAAAGGGTGAAGTGGAAGCTATTGCAACGGAGGTGGAATGGCAAGCTGATGAATAAGTTCAGGAAACCTGGGCAAATTCATATTGATATGAAGTCACAACAAGAAGGATCTGCTGAAATCCAAAAGATCTATGGTGGAGGATTGGTGCTTGAAGCATCAAAAGAAAATCGAAGGTATTGTATTTTGAAAACTAAAGGTTGTTGTGTGTTTGCAGGTCACATTGACTTAAGGAAAGATAAACAGTTATTGAAGACTGTTGAAGGAATGACTACTCATAGTCATATGCAGACTAAGGAGGATGGAAAAAGAATTTTTGAATTCAAGGGATACACTGAGTCATTGAAGATCATTGATATTGAAGAAAGCCAGAGTGCAGGAGGATTAAAGACAAATATTGCGGACAAAGCAGTTAGTAAAGATGATACAAAACTTTTGAGAGAACTTCCAGATAAGATAGCAGATTTGTATAAGTCGAATCTTTTGATGAGGAAGCCAGCAAGGAATGAAGAATTGCAAATTAAAGTAAGTAAAACAGCAGCAAGGTATGTGAAAAGGACAGCAGCAGATAGTGAGGCATTGCAGCACAAAGGCGAAAGACTTGAGGAACAAACAACAGCAGCAGTAATCAAGAACAGACTATCAAATCAAGTATGGGATCCAGGAGGACGCAAACCAGAAATGCATGATCAGGAGATCATGGTTAATTTAAACTTTGGGAGTCTGATGCAGGAGCATCTAGACCCAGCCAACAATGTGATGGAATGGTCACATGTTGTGGCTAATACAAGTTTGAAGGAAGATTTGGTTGTTAATCTTGTATTAATTTCAATTAAATGTAATTAGTTAAGGGTGGCTTGATTCTGAATTGAAATTGGATAAATGGCAAGTGGTCTTCCCTGCGTGGAGATCAAGCCACGTAATCCAGTTTTTTTAGACTAGGATAAGGAAGGAATTCTAAATATATATTTTAGATCTCCAAATATGGAGGAGATGGTTAAGTGAGTATATACGCAATCTCTTTTTTGTTAAAAAGAGAGAGAGCGAGAAGCATTAGAAAAAAAAAATTAGTTAAGGTTGAGTGTGAAGTGTTGGTGTGTGAGCGAAAGCTCAAATTTGCAGAGTGAGTGTGGTTTGTGGAGCGAAAGCTCAGAATTGAGGAGAGTGGTTTTCGGTGTGGAGCGAGAGCTCAGTTTCGAGAAAAGAACTGTGTTTTCTTTTTAACAGAGGTTTTCTCCTGAGGAAAATTAATCAAGGGTGGACTCTGTTTTTCTTAATTATTATGAATAAAAATGCTTGCGTCTGTTTGTGTGATACGTCCTGTAGTTGAGTTATGATGAGCGAATGTCCTGTGTACATTCATGTTTGAATTTATCAGAATTCTTGTAATGGAGGCATTTCGAATGTTTACTCTGCTCCAACAATAGAGGCACACTGAAAAAAACTTCTGATATGATATTCTTCGGAGATCCATTAATCCACTCCGATATAAATCTCTGATATCAAGATTTACCAGATGAGTCTAGTATGTCCGTTATCTGCCAGCTATCGTAAGTAGCACAGTTAAAATCACTGATGATCTCGAATCTCTGATCCGATATCATCGCAAGTAGAATTTTAATGAGGTTTTGGGTTCCGCTTTCATCGAGATTTCAGAATATAGTGTGTTTGGCCACTTTTTGATATCCATTAATTCCTGCCACTCGTCACATTTTTACACCGATGCACTCGTGGAAAGTAAATACTGGTTGAATCCTTTCGGAATTTTGCACATCATCTCGAGTGAAGCATTAAGTGGGCGATCAGGTTCCAATTCCAGTGCCCGTGTCTGCGCGCGCATAGTTTGTGTTTAAACATATGGTTGATGTTTGTATCGGCGGTATCAACTCTGGTGAATAATCCAACTTCTAATTAGGATCGGATCGGAGCATTGAAGAAGTCGAAAGAGAACACTGGAAGACAGCGATCACCAATCTCTAATTTTCGCATAAGAGGTTGATAAGGTACGACCGTTGTGATGGCTAAAGATTTTGCGAATTGAAAACCTCCGATCGTTAGTGCATTGGAGCATATTAAACGCAGATTCTCATGACCTATAAAATTTCAACGGATTGCCAGTGATTCGGGATTAGTAAAAATGATTTGAATGTCATTCGGTAATTGCTGGAGTTCAGAAAAATAGAGGTGGCAATTGCCGGACAAAGAAAAGGAAAAAGGAATCGCTACAGATTGAAGGCTCAATTCGATGGTCGTGTTGTTGGCAGGTTTGAGTTTGAAAAGGAAATCGAACGCTGTTTGATATAAAATGGAAACCGAGTGCTTTGATTGGAATCGGCATTGAGGAACATTGGCCCTGTTCTCTGGAACTATGTCAATCAAAGCATAAAGGAATGGAATCACAAAAACAAGGACGCAGAAATAGTTAGTTGGAACCAGATTGGAATTTAATTGAAAATGAAAGGTAATTTCAATGTTAGCGCAGAGGTTATTAAATAGTTGTTGAACTGGGAGCGCTGGTATTTTTTACCACTAGCATTAAAATAAGCAGGTTCTAATCTGGGAATGCAATGAAAGGAGTATGGAGATGAATACGACTTGGCAACCATTTATGCCTGTCACTTATAAGTCAGCTAGAGAAAGTGACCGATTGTCAAGCAGAAATTTGGGATTGGTTTCAAAACACCATTTGAAATGTGATTCATCGGAAAGAAAAGATCAGTGGAATAGAAATATATTAATTGTGTGATAGGGCGTCCAGCACTGTTTTAATTTGTAATAAAGAGTTCCCTCATGTAAATGGTAATGTGTAAATTTTGCCAGTTAACTGAAGGTTGATTTGGACATTTACGTAGATGCATTTTATTTGAGTTACAGTTTGTGATTCTGGGTATTGCAGGCTCTGCCCTGCGTCAACAAAGCTGTGTGTTCAACCTTTACTAGCTAGATTCATCTGTGCAAGTTTTCTAACACATTTACATGGTATCAGAGCCCACAAAAGGCATACTAGTACTTTATTTTGCAGGTATTATAGCTTGGATATCAAAGATCGACAGAAAAATGGAGTTTCCCAAGCATTAATCCTAACACCGTACAACTATCATGAATGGAAGGCCAAATGGCTCGATATCTTTGTCAGAAAGGGTTGTACAGGATTACCATGGCTGTAGAAGTGGAACCCACTTCAGCCATAGAGAAATCCAAGTACCTCAACCACATGGATGAGGCCCACGGATCCATATGCATGTGCACCTCACCAGAGTTGTAGTTTCATCTATCTACCTGCAGTACTTCTAATGAGATTTGGAAAAAGGTTGAAGAACTCTACGGGAAACAAGATGAGATGAAAGGACATCTGCTTGAAGTGGAGCTGCTCTCATTGGATCCACGGAACTATGACAGAATTCAAGACTTCTTCACTAAATATAATGATCTATTGCTGCAACTCAAGGGTTGTGGAACTGACAAATCCAAGGAGGAGAGTTGCCAAGTTCTCTCTATTATGTCAAAGCTCGGACCAAAATACTCCATCTTTGTGTCTACATTTCATTCAGTGAGGCTTGTAACAGGTAAATCCTACACTATGCCTTCTCTCAAAGAGTACATGGAGTCCCTCACTTTTGAGCAAGATAAACTCCTTGGCATGGGGAAAATCAAACCTCCAAAAGTGCATGCAATTGCTGTGCATGATGGTAGCCACAATAAAAATCATAGATCTAATTCAAATCAGAAAAATTAGCAGCAAAAAGGCAAGGGAAAAGTGCATTCCCACCCAAAGAAGGAAGGGTACACCAAGCCCTTCAATGACTCCTCCGACTCCATAAATGAGAAAGGGAAGAAAGGAGACAAATGCGCCTACTGTCACCAAGGATTCCATCCAGAATCCTCTTGCATGAAGAAACAAATTGACCAAATGGCATAAATTCTTCAGAAGCACAACATTGGGGACCACATCCCTTAGGGCGCCAAGAAGAAAACTAAGGATCTGCCACACGAGAAAGGTAACAATTTTCATGCTTTAGTTGCAATTAACTCTTCCCTTGATGCATGGATTATAGATTCTGGTGCATCACATCATATGGCTACTGTAAAGGAAGTCTATTCCTCTTTGGATGCATGAAAAGGACCTCCCATCCTCATGGGAGATGACTCACCTATTGAGGTCATCGGAAAAGGTAGAGTTGAATTTTTACACAGAAGCTTTGAAGATGTGCTTCATGTTCCAAAACTTTCAGTAAACCTACTTTCAGTTTATCAGATCACTCATTTTGACACCAGAAAGAGAGTGGAATTCACTCTAGATGCAGTGAACATATATGACCTACATAGCAGCTCCAAAATTGCAACCGGTGAGGTAAACAATGGAGCTAGACTGTATACATTTTCTGAATTTATTGAATCTGAATCCTCCTTATTGCTTACACATGCTGATGATAGTAGTAGGCTTTGGCACGAGAGGTTTGGTCACTTAAATTACAGGTATATGCAGCAGCTAAGCAAGCATGAGATGGTGGAAGGCTTGCCAAATATCAGTTTCTCCAAAGGAGTTTGTGAAGGGTGTGTCCTTGGAAAACATCCTAGAGAAACGTTTGACACCGGCAAGACTCACAGAGCATCCTCTCCTCTAGATCTGATCCATAGTGATCTCATGGGGCCTTTTCCTCATCCTTCCATCAACAAAGCAAGGTATGTGCTTACATTTATTGATGATTTCTCACAGTATACTTAGGTGTATCTTCTCAAGGCCAAATCTAAAGTTTTTGCGCACTTTGAAGATTTCAAAGCACTAGTTGAGACATAGTCAGAGAGAAAGATCAAAGCCCTCCATACAGAAAATGGGGAGGAATATGTTAACAAAGTACTTAAGAACCTTTGCCTTGAGTCTGGCATACAATTGCAGCACACAGTTCCATACACTCCGCAGCAGAATGGAGTTGCTGAGAGAAAGAACTGATCTCTCAAAGAGATGGCTTCCTACATGTTGCATGCTAAGTCACTACCTCATAAGCTATGGGTTGAAGCACTTAATTGTGCTAACTACATCCAGAACATATCTCCTCATAGATCTATCAAGGATCAGACCCCCTTTGAGGCTTGGAGCAGCACTAAATAGGAGGTCACCCACTTCCGTGTTTTCAGCTCCCGAGCATGGGCTAGGATCCCCTCTGAAAAGAGGAAAGCTATTGATCCATAGAGCATTGAGTGGATCTTTATTGGATACCTTGATGGTGTGAAGGGATACTGATTCCTGATTTCCTCTATGGAAAAGCTCATCATTGAGCGAAGTGTCCAATTTGAGGAAAGTCTCTCAAATGCACCTCAACTGCCGCATGCATACACCTTTTATCTACCTCATGACCGAGTTGATGACTCAGTACACTCAGATGCAGATACAGAGCATGTAGATGCCGAGGTAGAGCATGCAGATGCAGAGACAAAGTCTTCAGATACAATCTAGTGCATGCATATGATGATCCACATCCAAGCCTAGATCGGGCTTCCAACAGTGAATCAACTTATCCTGTCATAAATCAACAACAAGGAGCTTAAGTGAGTATATGCATAAGACCACCCAGTTGCTAGAAATGGTCTTGAGGGGGATAATTGTGATTCGTGGAGGACTAGCTTAGAGTTTATTGAGCCTCCTCTTGCCCTCACTGCCACTGAACCAACGCCATCCCAGCATTGTCATTTGGTTCAGTCTTCTGATCCGCAGTCTTATACTGAGGCTGCTGGGCATCCCTCTTGGGAGTCCACCATGAAGGAGGAGTACAACTCCCTCCTCGAGAACTAGAGTGTTAGAAAAATATTATATATGACAGAGAAATGCAAGACATATAATATGTGGAAAAACACAAACACATAAAACCAGAGAGACACAGATACACGTGGTTCACCCAGTTTGGGCTACGTCCACCTCGAACAGCCAGTCCTTCCTTTCTATTATCCAGCAAAATGAAGAGACACAACCTATAGCAAATCCGGTGTAATATCCTCTATTTTCTCTGACAGTCTCACCTATCTGTTTCTCTTTCTGAGAATACACATCTATTTCACAGCCTCAATACAATACCCTCATACAAAGAGAGGGGTTTCCTTCTAGGGCAAAAAACCCTAAACTAAACATAAGTTCTACCGTCAGATCATCTGCCTAATGAACGGCCCCGACTGACTAGAAATTACGATACTTTTACAAGGAAATTTTACATCTGCCCCGCCGGGGGACTGCTAGCCCCCAAACCCCCCAGCTGGGGGGGATTAGCCCCCCCGCACCCCTTCGCGTGGAGGGGTGTACAATCTTCTTGGGGTATACATCTCGCTGAAACAAAGACCTCTAAATAATCATGCTCCACACCCAACACAGACCTGGGATTTGGTCACCCTTCCTTCTAGAAAGAAACTTGTCTGATGCAAATGGGTCTATAGGACCAAGAGTGCTGCAGATGGGCAAATCACTAGACAGAAAGCCAGGCTAGTAGCCAAAGGCTTCTATCAAGTGCATGGCACTGATTATGATGAGACCTTTGCTCTAGTAGCAAAGATGGATTCCATACGCCTTGCACTTGCCATTGCAGCTGCCCAGGGGTGGGAAGTACATCAGATGGATGTGAAGAATGCATTTCTTCACGGAGACCTATCTGAGGAGATCTACATGGAGTAGCCACATGGTTTCATTCAAGATTCATCTTTGGTCTGCAGACTGAAGAAGTCTCTCTACGACCTTAAGCAGGCCCCAAGAGCTTGGTATGCGAAGATGGATTCTTTTCTCTTATCACAAAATTTTGAAATAGGTAAGTCTGATCCGAATGTTTACATGCTTAAGACACATGAATCTCTTCTTATCTTAGTTTTGTATGTGGATGATCTCCTAATCACCGACAGCTCGACTTCAACCATTGCTGCAGTCAAGAGGACCTTGCATGATATGTTCTTGATGATGGACATGGGTCCATTACGCTTCTTTCTTGGTCTTGAGATCAGCCAGGATGCCACAGGCATCAAACTCTCTCAGGCTAAGTATGCACGGGATCTCCTCGAGAGATTTCACGTGACTGACTGCAAGCTAGTATAGACTCCTTTTCTGTCTGGGGTCTGCCTTGAGGATGGAGGTGACGCTCCATTAGTTGACAATACTATTTACCGACAACTAGTGGGGATCTTACTGTACCTCAACTATTCCAGACCAGATCTCTCATATGCAGTAGGGGTGGTTTCCAGATACATGCAGGAGCCGCATGAGCTACACTAGAAAGCTTCCAAGCGCATCCTCTGATATGTGCAGGGCACCATCACCTTCAGGATTCACTATGCAGTAGGCACTACATTGAATATCCTTGGCTTCACAGATTCTGATTAGGTGGGCGACAACATTGATCACAAGTCCACCTCCAGATATTCACTCAGTTTAGGGTCTAGCCCTATCTGTTGGTAGAGAAAGAAGTAGGCTACTATTGCTCTCTCTTCAGCTGAGGCCGAGTACAGAGGAGTAGTAAACATCACCATTCATGCTTTGTGGCTACAACACTTCCTCACTGAGTTGGGCGTCTAGTTCCACCAGCCCACTGTCATCTCGTGTGACAACCAGAGCACTCTCAAATGTTGCAGGGATCCAGTACAGCGGCAGCGGACAAAGCACATAGAGATCCATATGCACTACATCAGAGACTTAGTACATGATCGGGTCATTGATTCGTAGTTTTGTCCTTCAGCAGAACAAACTACAGACATCTTCACCAAGACATTCACTGAGTAGAAGTTTCACTCTCTGCGCAATTGTCTTGGAGTGAAGGACACAATTGCTTAGAAACTGCCTTTTCTTCCTCTTTTCTTTTGATTACATTGTATTTTGAGGGGGGGGGGGGGGGTTCCCACAAGGTTTTCCATCTTTCCTCAATTTTAATACAAGTTGCATTGTATTTTGGGTGACCTTTGACCTTAGTTTCTAGGGCCCATCTTATATTTTTCACCATAGTGGTGTTTAGGGGGGGTGTTGGAGGTATTACACACCTAGGACCTTCATTACTCACAAATTCAGACACTTAGTTAGAGCATTCACTGACATGCAAGGCTTCAACATTGGAATCTTCACTAGATTGGTGCCTTTGACTGTCCATGCATGCATGGGACTACATGCAAGATTCTTTCTGCATGATTTACTCCCTGATTTTCTCCTCCTTTCACCTCGCAACTAGCTAGTTCTCTCAGGAACTTGCTATATGTGTTGAGTCCTATTATTAATCACCACTATGGCACATTACCATGGGGTCTTCACCCAGTGATGCATATTAGTTGACTCTCATGTAGTATATCTTGAGCATTGTAACCTATTTTCTATTAATTAATAATTCTTTTTGTTCTTTCGATTTTTTTTTTTAGTGTTTTGCTCTGCAAAGCTGTGTGTTCAACCTTTACTAGCTAGATTCATATGTGCAGGTTTTCTAACACATTTACACTGGTCATCATGGTGGGGCACAAAGGAGGGATTTATGCTCCCTCCTACAGTCAAGTGGTTGCAGACAGAAGTAGGGGAGTTGGATTGCATCGCTTCAAGAAACCAACAGAGGTGGTAATAGAGGCTACGAATACAGAAAAATTGGAAACCATCAGACCTCAAGGACAGGAAGAGAATCATGAGGAAGATAGTAAGGAGAAGAGGACAGAGGTTAGCAGTCATAAAGTTGCTCCTATGAGTACATCAGGGGTCTATAAACCCAAGTCGACCACTATTCCTCGAGTCGTTTTAAGTGACCTAATGTTGTAGGTGCACTGAGAACACATGAAGGAATATGTTGTTATTTGTAAATTTATGGGGATTTGGCTGACGGAGAAGGCTTTGCAAGCATGGATAAGGAACCACTAGAAACTAAAGGGGAAAATTGACCTTCAACTTGGGTCGAAGGGCTTCTTCACGGTGGTGTTCACAATCTTAGAGGATAAAGATAGAGTGTTCGAGGGAGGACCCTATTTTTACGCTTCTGCAGGCCTTTATATGAGACCATGGGTAATGAAATTTGTCCCAGAACGAGAAAATTTCGCCTCGGTGTTGGTATGGATAAGACTCTACTCCCTTCCTTTAGATTATTGGCTGTTAGAGTCTCTAAAGGCTATCGAAAACAAGCTAGGGAATTTTATAAAGATCTCAGATGCTACTCTTAGAGGCAAATACACTTCCTTCACCCGGATATGTGTGGAAATTATCTGGGGCACTTCTGGATGTAATAATTTTAGAAGTGTATGATGAGGAATGGGTGTAGGTGGTGGACTATGAACACGTCCCATTTAGGTGTCGTAAGTGCCATGAACACGAGAACCTATACAGGGAACAAGCTGGAGAGAAATACGAAAGCCACTATAGGAAAGGACCCCGAAGGCTTTACTAAGGTTGGGAGTAAAGGAAAAAGAGGCAAGCAGTACGAAAAGAAAATTAATGAAGATGGACAACCGAGCCACAATAGTTTCAAGATCTTAGAATATGAAGTCGAAAACAACGGGACAAACCAGGAATCGGAGAATATTCCCACTGAGAAGGAAATGGATTCTAATATAGAGGATATACCAGAAAACAACAAACAAAAGGATGATATATCGAGCATGAAGGAGCTCAATAGGGACCATAAGATCACCCCAAATGAGGCTGGAACAGAAGACCATGAATTGCAGGAGATTCTAGAGAGGGAGAATTTAGAACTTGAAATGTTTTTGGAGTAGGGAATCACCAAAGGGGTAGACTCTCTGCCAAAAGAGGAGTTTGACAGGGTTCAACAAATCTTCCTCTGGAGATCACAAACGAAGTGTTCTGGAGTCAAAAGAAACCATGATAGCCAAGAGAATAGGGGAGTGAAAACGATGGAGGATACACCGATGCATTCTTCCAAGAACCTAAGTAAGAAAAGAGGAAGAAAAAAACAGAATGAGCTAGTGACCGAATGTGGGAAACTGATGATTAACTCAGGTAAGATGAGGGATCTTACCAGTTACTCCTTTACAAACCTTTCTTAATGAAGCTTACAACCTGGAACATTAGGGGTCTAGGAAGTAAAAGGAAACAAAGAACTCTTAGCAGTAGAATAAAAGAAGAAAAATCAGATATGGTTTTTATTCAGGAAACAAAATGTTCGATGGACAAGATTAGAGAGATACACAACAAATGGTTAATCAAGTATGAGTATCTAGAGGTTAAAGCGGATAACTCGACGAGGGGGGTTCTTACTCTGTGGGATCCTCAAAAACTTGGAATCCTAGATGCTGAAGCTTCTAGGAACTATCTGTCACTGGTCATTCAACCTTTGGGTGATAAGGATATCTACATGATCACTAACGTCTACGACCCTCAAAAACTAGAAGACAAACTTAAGCTTCTCACCTCCCTTGAGAATCTGAGAGAGAGATATCCTGATATGCCCTGGATTCTGGCAGGGGATTTTAATATGATCAGATCTCTTACAGAGAAAAAAGGCGGTACCAAAAAACTAGGAAGAGATTCCATTGGCTTCCAGAACTTCATGAATAACATGGGGCTAGTAGACACCAAAACAGTAAATGACACTTTTACTTGGAATAATAAGAGGGGAGGGGCTTTTCAAGTCGCCTCTAAACTAGATAGATTCATAATCTCAGAGGACCTCTTTCTTAAAGGCCTTGACATGTCAGCTTCAATCCTTCCCTTCAGAGGCTTGGACCACTGACCTGTCCAACTTGAAGCTACTTTCATGGGTATACCGAGGAACAAACTTTTTAGGTTTGAAAATGTCTGGCTCTCTCACCTTGACTTCACCAACAATATTGACAAATGGCGGGAGGAAGATATGTCCATTCAAGGCACTAAAATGTTCATGCTGTAACAAAGACTTAAATATATCAAATCTAGGCTTAAAGATTGGAACAAAAAGGAGTTTGGGAATATCTTTAAAGCCAAAAGGGAACTTGAGCAAAAACTCCAGGAGATCAATCAAATCATCATCTCACAAGGTTTTACCGAGGAACGGAAAATTCAGGCTGACTCTCTTCAGAATGAATGGGATGATCGATGCAAGCAAGACGAGATTTTTTGGAGACAGAAATAGAGGGTGCAATGGATTAGAGAAGGAGAAAGAAACACAAATTTTTTTCATAGATCAACCTTAGATCATAGATCTCATAACAGAATTTCAAAACTTGAAGATTCTCAAGGGAAAGAGCTCATCTCTCACAAAGAAATGGAATTTGTCCTAGTTCATTACTTCCTTAGCATAGCAGAGGAGCCTCTCATTGATAGATCTCAGTTCATTAACAAATTCACCAAGCTTATTCCTAAGCTTGTAACTAGGGAAAACAACCACAATCTTAATAGGCCAGTATGTGAAGAGGAGGTTAGTGAAGTGATCAATGAGATGAAAAATGGGAAAGCTCCCGGCCCTGATGGCTTTAACGTGGACTTCTTCAAAGCTTGTTGGAAAACTGTCAAACAAGATATCCATGATGTTGTGGAAGACTCTAGAAGATCCAAAACTATTTTGAAAGCTCTTAATGCCTCTTTCATAGCTTTGATTCCAAAGCAGGAGAAAGCTATGACACGGGACAAATTCAGACTCATAGCCTTATGTAATGTGGTGTACAAAATCATTTCCAAACTGATCACTAATAGACTCAAGCCTCTTCTTCCTACTCTCGTCTCAGAGGAGAAAACTATATTTGTGGAAGGAAGACAGATTCTCAACAGCATCATACAAGCTCACGAGGTGGTACACTCTCTAAAGAGAAATAAGCAAGCTGGTATGATCATGCAGCTTGACCTAGAGAAAGCTTATGATAAGCTAAGCTGGTCTTACATCAAGGCAATGCTAAGAGCTTATGGCTTTGACCACAACTCGATAAGATGGGTTATGGCCCTTGTATCAACGACCAGCTTCTCCATTTTGCTCAATGGCTCTCCCTCTATAACCTTTATTCCTTCTAGGGGTCTCAGACAAGGCGATCCACTTTCCCCCTTCCTCTTTGTTCTCATGATGGAAGGACTAGGCAGAGCGATCAATAGGGAAAATTCTGAAGGAAAAATCCAGGGTTTGAAACTTACTCCGGATGGTGCTACTACTACTCATCAACAATTTGTGGATGACACAATGCTGCAGGGCATTCCTACGATCAAGGAGGCCAGAACCTTCAAAGAAATCTTGAACGACTTTGCATTGGCCGTTGGTACAGAGGTAAGCCTTGACAAATCAAAGGTGTTCTTTTTTAACACTAACATTGCTATTCAGAGGAACCTTACCAGAATTCTTGGGTTTCAAAGGGATCAGTTACCTTCTAAGTACCTTGGAATGCCTCTTACTGACAAACCTCTGAGCAAGGGAGTGTGGGAGCCGGTAACTAATAAACTTCAGGACAAAGTTAGGAAATGGACCTGCAGGTCTTTGAATATGGCGGGGTGTCTTGTGCTTACTAAGGCTGTCCTGCAGGCTATACCCATTTTCATGTTTTTAGCTCTTCTTGCTCCTAAAGGAGTTATGCAACAAATCAGGTGTATTCAACAATATTTTCTTTGGGGCAAGGCAGAAAAGAAAAAGAAGTGGGCTTTGGTAGCTTGGGAAAAGCTCTGTAAACCTAAGGCCCATGGTGGTTTGGTGCTACATGACCTTGAAATCCTCAGTAGAGTTTTAGGAGCCAAACTTTGGTGGAGGTGGCTCAAGGAATCGACCACCCCTTGGGCCAATCTTTGGAAGCAAAAAAATGCAAATAATTGGCAGGAGAGGGATCATATCTGAATGTTTGGGCTCATCAAGGGCTCCCACATTTGGAACCTTTCTTGGGAGGATAGAGCCATTAACCAGAAGCATATTTTCTAGGAGATCCGAGATGGGAACCTTGCACGGTTTTGGGAGGACAACTGGCAGCAGGAACCAAATTTGTTTAGGGAAGGACTAACTGCTCTCAAAAATGACACTGATAACAAAGGTTTACTTATGGTAAGTGACTTTTGGGATCAAGCAAGGAACAATGGTAAATGGAGAAGGTGGAGGGATCTTGGTTATCGTGAAGAGAGTCCTTTGAAGGCCCAGGCGGAATCTCTTGCTCTTGACTTGGAGCAGAGAAAGATTTTGGCGTCATCCTTGTTTGTAGATCCTCCTTCTGCTGGTTGTTTACTGTGATATCCTCCATTTCAGTTTCTGTTTCCTGCTCCTTAGATGCATTCTCCCTATCCTGTACTGTCTCCACATTCTCCTCTACTTCCTCTAGGGTTTTGAAACTATTGTGTCTTGTGTTTCTGTCTTCACTGCTTTTCTTGTTTGGCCGTTTACCCCCTTTCCATTTGGCCCCAACCTTGGTAAAATCCCGATGATCTTTGTCTGGATAGGTTCTCCCATTACCATCCATATTGTTTATTGGGCAGTCTCTAAATATATGGCCGTGTTCATGACATTTGCAACACCTAAAAGGTATGTGCTCATAGTCCACCGTTTGCACCCATTCTTCATCATATACCTGTAAAATTATTGCTTCCGGAAGGGATCCAGATAGATCCATTTCCACATATATTCAGGCAAAGGAGGTATATTTACCTTTGAGAGTTGCCTCTGATATCTTTAGAAAATGCCCCAGCTTGTTGCCTATGGTCTTCAAGGATTCTGGTAGCTATTAATTCAGAGGTAATGAGTATAGTCTAATCCAAACTGGTACAGATGTAAATGTTTCACGTTCCAGGAAAAAGTTCACCATCCATGGCCGCATGTAGAGTCCTGCCGCGGCATAGAAATAAGGCCCCCCTTCAAACACTCTGTCTTTGTCCTCTAGGTTCGCGAACACCACTGTGAAGAAGCCCTTAGAACCCAGATGTAAACGTGTTTCCCCCTTTGGCTTCTAGTGGCTTCTAATCCAGATATGTAATGCCCTCTCCATTGGCCATAACCCCATGAACTTGCAGATGATCGCATATATGGTCCATGTGTGCTTGAATCGCTAGGTCACGCAATATGACCCAAGGAATGATGCTCGATTTGGGTTTGCATACTCCCTTGGTTCTTGGGAGCCATTTTTCTGCCGCCATATCCCTTTTCCTTTTCTTTACTTTTTTCCTGTTGATTCCCTTATTGATCCTGGGATTCATTTCTTCCAACTGTCTCCTTGCCTCTTGCTTCTGGACTCTTTTCCGACAGTTTTTTGAAATGCTTCCCTCCTGTTTCCTTGCCTCCTTCTGTGACTACCTGACTGTAGGAGGGAGCGGCGCTCCCCCCTGCATGTCCCGCCATGGAACCCTAATGCAAAACCCTAGCGTCAACTTCAATCCTCATTCAGGTTGCAGTCGCATGTGATCAGTTTTTTGTACAATATTATACATACATAGTCTTCTATATAAAATTGAAATTGTGTAATTCTAAGATTGAACTTAGAAGAATAAGTTGTTCATTGATGCCAAACCTAAAAGCTACCCAATGAGGTATGAATCCCACAAATTGCCAATTGTGCAAACTAAATAAAAACTATAGGCTACTCAATTATGCCAACTAGATTTAAAGATCAAATGGTAACAATAAATGAATCATTCAATCAGAGAAAAGCGTAAACCCAAATTCTAAAGCCTCAATTGATTAGGTCTAATGACTAAAATTTACAAGAGCTATGTAAGAAATTGATCACAATATGGAGATCTTGGACTCATGAAACCATTTAAAACCTTAAAATTATATACTTGTCTCATATTTTTAACTTTAAACAACAAAATTTGCTTATTTGATATTTAATTGTTTAGATTCATATTGATTACATGAATATATATTTGTAATTAAAATTCATGTACTCTATGTAATTTTTTAGTTCTTTGGATAATTCCAATTTAGATTGAATCAAACACTCACACATGTTGGACTAAAAATCTCCCTCCTGCACTGAGATATTGAGTAAACCACTCAACATGTTGCTAAAATATTGTGTGTAATTTGTTGGATAAAATAAAAAACTACACCAATATGTTCAACTAAAAAACCATTAATCTTACTTTTAAACAATACCACATTTTTAAATTTTAATTAATGTAACTGAAAAAATATCATTCTGTAATTCTATCCTTTTACTTTTTGAATAACATTTTTTCCCACAACTTATTTTCTCTCTTTCTTTTTAAATAATATTCTTTTTGCACACCCTCTCCCAATGTAATATTTTTTTCCGACAACTTCTGAAACCTCTCCCAACTATATCTCTCACTATAAATGAGGTAGTTGTGAACTCCTATTATTAAAAAGACTTCCCAAATATAAAATGGGTAAAAGTCAGCGCGTTACTATTATAAATGTTCTCGCCTCTTCATAATGCATACCCAGATCAAAGTGAGCCCCTATTATTAGAAAGGTTCTCTCCCCTTCAGGTAAAATCAGGCCTTAATAGGCTCTTTCCCATTCATAATGCATAACCTTTCCCTTAATAATTCATAGCCACGTAAAATTGATCCCACTATTATTAGAAAGGCTCTCCCCCTATTATTATAAAGGCTCTCCCAATATAAAATGGATAAAATTTAGCCCCTTATTATTGGAAAGACTCTCTCCCCTTCATAATGGGTTACCTCTCTCTTCTCTCTCTCCTTCCTAATGGGTAATAAATTATTAGAAAGACTCTTTGAACTACAACAAATTGATAAGATTTCATTTAAATTGAAAATCCCCTTTTTCTCAATGCATTTTTGATTGATAACGCAAGGTATACTCAAATGACACAAAAGCATATTTAATGGGATATGTTGAATTTACCAATTAAGCTATCTAATATTAGATTATATAAAGTAGAGGAAGAATCTCCAATCATGTTATAATAAGATAAAAATGGGGACACTATCTATTAAAAATATTCCACAGCAGGCACCCTAGATACTTATCAGATCACATGCATCAATGATTTAAACCAATTTAAAAAGAATTGAAGCTACATACCAGGAAGGTCTTGCGGTCATCAATGCTCCAGCTCAAGCCTCCCCTCAAGCCAACTCTATTTCCACATCACTAGTCATAATTATGGACTAAAGAGTCCAATGAGAAATCTGGTTGTTGGCCTATTAATGAAAATTGGGCTTCTCTTGGGATTGCTTATGTTTTTGTCTCTTTTTTTATACATATATGTATACCGTACATAATTTACTTTTCTTGTTTAGTATATAGTAGTAGACTTGCCTAAGTTTATAGTAGAAAGAGTGTCTAGGTACAAATACCAGTCTTTCGCTCCTCTATCCTTTTGTTTTTTCATAGATCTAGACATTGAAGAAATGGTGGAAACGTAATATTTCAGGTCAAATGTAAACTTTTTTTCTTCGCTATTAATAGAAATCTATTGATTAATTTTAGAAAAAAAACAAAAACAAAACATTTTTTTATATAAAAATGTTTGAAACCTTTATGATGCAAAATTGACATTCAAAAAACCTTAAGCTCATGTCTTGCCTTGAAAAATCCTCTGAATGTATGAGAATAATTTTTAAGTTAAAAAAGAAGTGAGCAAAGGATTTATATTTTTCCATCAACTTTACAAACAATAAAATTAAAGATATAACCTTGAAAGGCGGAAAGTACATTTCCTTTGATTCACTTATGCTAAATGACTCACTCAGTTCCCAGATAAGAATCAAATATTTTCATAGAATTATGATGCACTTTAATACATTATAAAAAAATAGCATAAATTCATCCAAACCCAACCTAGGGTATATTTAAGATCTATTAAATAAAGAATAATTAAGACAACAACAAGGCTCAACTTTTTTATCCACTTAAAGATTCAAATATATATATATATATATATATATATATAAAACGTAAATTTGTTGAATTTACATTTCTTTTCAGCCACTCAGACATCATAACATGCTGGAATAAGAACACAATACATAATACTTATGTTCTTTAATATGACTTAAACACAATGTATGATCATGATTCCACAAGGCTTGGTAAGCACAATACAAAACATTATTTCTGTATAGTTAAAAAGAGACCATAGAAATATTTGACAGAAGTTAACGAGACTGATGGTCCCAATGCACAATTATTTTACCAAATTAGAAAATACAAAATTGTGGGGATGCACACTACTGAAAATCTAGAAATATTTACATTATTTACATTAATCTAGGTGAAGAGAGAAATTCGCATAGTTAACCAGATAACTAACTAACTAACTTTCAAAATTCTTCTCTGGCATCTCCATCACCATATTTAGAATTTGAAGTTGGCGTTAGTATACTTCCTTGTGTCCAATGTTTTAAAATATCCAAGGCTTCTTTTAGTTGATCCTTTGGGACCAAATGACTTGCATCATGAACCTGGTGCGATAAAATAGAAGATTCCATCCATAAGGAAGAAGTCATGTACTCACACAAAGAAATCAAATATGGTCATCGAGTGCCTTTTACCTTGAGAAAAATGAGTGGTCCATAACTTGTTATTAAACCTGCTTCCTTATCATCTACAAGGAAGGAATTTGTAGGTGCCTTCCTGAAATTCTCATTTCCTAATGTCACATGTATAGGCCTGCAACTAAAAATTAACACACACAACATAAAATGAAATCCACAATACATATTCACCTAAAAGCTCATAAATAATCCATTAATAAATAAAGTATTTACAGGAGAACTCTTGGCCTACTCATTGGCCTCTCATTCCTTACTTACTCTTACTTACATGTCTCATGGGCTCACCTAGATTTATAAAAGTGGATCTGAGCCTAAAGCAGGTTCTAGATCCAAAAAAGCCTCCCAAAATGTCTCTCATGATCCATAAAATCTCTCATCTAATCCCTTATCTCTAGATAAGATATAACTAACACACAAATCTCTCAATTCTTCCAAAATACTCTCGAACCTTCTCCTATTTACAATAATTCTCATTCTCTCCTAAAACTATAGGAAAATACATTAAATAATTAAATCCTAACTTAAGAAACCAACTGCGTTGGTAAACATTTGTCCCTAGGTTAAATGCATCTGCACCAAACTCCCCAGGTAAAAGAAAATGATGGTCTCCCGACCATATGTCTTTATAAGTTGATAAAACTCCTCCTTGATCCCAAACTTTAGTCTATTGTTGATCATCCATTCTTTGTTGTTCTGCTTCAATGATTGCGACTTTTAGTTCATCAGGTTTCCAAATTTTATGTTGCAATTCTCTTCCTTTTTCTCTGATGTACACTAGTGTAGTCAAATGTATCTTGTTGTTGTATTTCTGCCTCTTCTTGCAATATCTTGGTTTATGTGCTTTTTCTATCAATTTCTTAATTTTTTAATTTCAATATTTAATCTAGTTTCTAGCTGAAATTTACTGTTATTGGCTTGGTGTTAGGTCCCTATAATACTAGTGATTCCCCCATTACTATTGTCATTGTATCCCTTATTATTATTGTTGTGCCCCTATTTTCTCCATATTGTTATTAGTGTGCCCCATAGAAGCTCACTATTTTTATTGTTGTGCCCTTATATTATTATTGTTATGTCAGATTTGATTATATTGTGACCCCTTGGACTCCTATATATAGAAAGGAGGTTTTGTCATTTGTATCATTCAAGAATTGTTCATTTGTGTAATGTAAAGGAGGTTTTGTCATTTGTATCATTCAAGAATTGTTCATTTGTGTAATGTAAAGGAGGTTTTCCCCTCGAAGAGGCTGCTTTTGAAGTCATTGATCTATATTTTCTTCTATTTTATGAGCTCGCTGCATAACATTTGGTATCAGAGCTTTGGATTCTAGGGTTCGTTGCTCCAAACAGGTCATCATGGCATTTTCGCTATAACTTTTTTCTACGGTTACGGCCATATAAAAAAATGTCCCTCAATCAAGCTAAGAAGGATAATAAATTATCACTAAAGTATTATGGTCCGTACAACGTGTTGCAAAAGATTGGTACTATGGCATACAAATTGGAGCTTCCTGTAGCTTCCCGAGTGCACCCAGTTTTCCATGTTTCATACTTAAAGAGGGTTATAGGTGACAAGCTCCCAGTTCAAACAATATTTTCAGAACTTGACGAGGAAGGAAAAATCATATTGGAACTTGAAGTAGTCATAGAAACAAAATCTCGACAACTACAAAATCATCAATTTTAGAGTATCTCATCAAGTGGAAGAACTTTCCCACTGAAGATTCCACATGGGAGGATGAGAATTTTATACAGAAGAATCTAGAACTACTCAAGCATTGAGGACAACACTTTTTTGAAGGAGAGGGGCATGTTAGGTCCCTATAATACTAGTGATTCCCACATTACTATTGCCATTGTATCCCTTATTATTATTTTTGTGCCCCTATTGTCCCCATATTTTTATTAGTGTGCCCCATAGAAGCCCACTATTGTTATTGTTGTGCCCTTATATTATTATTGTTATATCGACTTTGATTATATTGTGACCCTTTAGACTCCTATATATAGAAAGGAGGTTTTGTCATTTGTATCATCCAAGAATTTTTCATTTGTGTAATGTAAAGGAGGTTGCCCCCTCGAAGAGGTTGATTTTGAAGTCGTTGATCTATCTTTTATTTTATTTTATGAGCTGGTTGCATAACACTTGGAATATCAATTCATCATCATTAAATTTCAAATTACATTCAAGTTCCACATTTTCAGTGATTGAACATTTCTTTTTCTTATTTGCAACTTGATTAGATTCAAGTTCCATCGCCATCTTTTCTAGCAATTGTAGTTCTTCTTCACATTTCATCAACATTTTACGATCACGCTCATAAATTATTTAAGTAGATTGGTCTTCATCCTTGTATGAAACAAAATTAGTGTATCGTCCATCATTTGTAACATATCTTGCATCCAAACACCAACTGTCATATTTAAAACCAACATGATTGTTATCTTCCATCGATGATTCAGTCATCATATGCATATCCTCTAAACAGTTTGTGGTGCCATTTGTGGGAATAAAACTCATGTTCATATCATCATCATCCTCACCAATCATCGGTCCTTGTTTTGGTTCACAAATGCATACATTCATCTCGGTTATCTAGAGTGTTTCTACTTCCTTTAACAAAACTTTCAACTTGCGCTTTTGTCTGCTTGCCATCAACTGCTTGATAGGCCATCTAACTGTCTTCTTCATTATCCATCCATGTTTCTTATTGTGTAACAGCTCCATCCACATGTCAAATCATGCCTCCAACTCAACAATCTCTTTCTCAAACTCTTCATCACTTACGTCAATTGCTATGGCATCACTGTGGCTTTTTCTGGATTCTGTAAATGACTATCCATAGTCATCTTCATCTCCTTCTTTCATGAATTTCACCTTGTTCATTGCAATTGAACTAACACTTTACCAAGTTACTCGCTTTGAACTTGGTCAATGGTTCACTTCACTTGAACCTTCTTTCTGATCACTCCTTCGTACTTTTCTTCATTTGTTGATAACAACTGCAATATCCCTTGTCCAAACTCTGGGTGGCGGGCTCTACCGATCATGCACCCATTACATTCAATGATTCAAATTTAAATGCACTTTTGACTTGACTTATGACTCGTTAACTCCAGACTTCTAATTTGACATCAATTCTTTATGTCAATAGACCTTTCCTTAAAAAAATCACTTATCGCTCCGACAAAATATTACAAATTAAAAATCATACGTATTCCTCCAAATATTACAAAGTAACAAATCAACCTATCACTTATCACTCTAAAATAACATTATATTAGCTTCTTACCACTCCATCACTACAAAGAATATTTTAATAAAATATCATTTCTACATATTTCGCACAAAACATTGCTAAACCCTTATGTCTCCCTTCAAGGCACATACAATTAAAAATGTGAAAAAAATACACCTTTTTCTATTTTTAATCACTTTCTCTTATGAATCTCCACTTACATCTCTCCTTTGTTCATCAGCTCACATACTTATGACTTCATATACGTCTACAATATGTGATATCTGAATGCCTCAAAACTTTGAAAATTCTTCAGATTTCCAAAAATACACCTAACTTTAATATATCATTAATATCTTTTATCGCTCCTCTCTCGATGTATTAACATGAAATTACAAAATCCCATTACATAACTATAATTTAAAGATCATTTCCATTGGTCGCTTCAACACTGGAAAGTAGATCTCAACCTCTGGTCAATGCTTCTTCAACACAACTTCACGTACACACGCTTCATGGCGACAAGCGACTTGACACCAACTTTAAGTGGCTCAACAAGGAGTTTGATTTTTGTTTTTTATCACACAACTCTGGCATGGGTTCCATGACTTCACATTTTTGTCACCGGTTCTCTCTCTTCAATGTTATTTAAAATTGGACTTCAACAAATTTCAGATGCTCGGACTTCAATGATGATATCTAATGCAGATTGGTTACAGTTTTGTAAGCTTCATTTGCTTCACGCTACACGAACAAATTTCCACATGTATCATACTCCAATGCTCCACGGTCAGGATGGTCAATGACTATGCAATGTTTCAATGCTTTGACTCACAGTTTCCTCATGGCACACGAATGCACCAGACTCAGCGCTGGACACTCACATTTTTCACTAGCTGATCACGACCCTTGTTGATCCTACTAACAACACGTAGCTCCACACAGTTCCGTGATGCAATAAAATAAATCTTTTACTAATCGGCTCGTGCAATCTACCCGAATCTTCACGCTAGCCGCTCAATTTGTTTTTCATCAGCGACTTCGGTAACAACCGTATCAATAGCAACTTTGACACAAAACTCTTCAGATATTCAACGCAGCTTAGTAGCACAAGAAGGCTCTGTCATTCATGTAGAAATTATTCTATCGATGGTTATTTCCATTTCACGGCCGTTGGTCAGGCTCTGATACCAAAAATGATGTCACAAGTATAGGTTTGCAACTAAAAATTAACACACACAACATTAAATGAAATCCACAATGCATATGCACCTAAAAACTCAGAAATAATCCATTAATAAATAAAAAAGGTTTGCAATTAAAAATTAACACACACGACATAAAATGAAATTCATAATACATATGCACCTAAAAACTCAGAAATAATCTATTAATGAAATCCACAATACATTTGCACCTAAAAACTCAGAAATAATCCATTAATAAATAAAATATTTATATGAGAACTCTTGGCCCACTCATTGGCCTCTCATTCCCTGCTTACTTTGGCTTACATGCCTCATGGGCTCACCTAGATTTATACAAGTGGATCTGAATCCAAAGTAGGTTCTGGATCCTAAACAAACTCCCAACATATCTCTCATGATCCATAAAATATCTCATCTAATCCCTTATCTCTAGATAAGATATAACTAACCCACAAATCTCTCAATTCTTCCTAAATACTCTCTAACCTTCTCCTATTTACAATAATTCTCATTCTCTTGTAAAACTATAAGAAAATACATTAAATAATTAAATCCCAACTTAAGAAACCAACTCTAGTAAAAATTTAACCCTAGCTTAAATGCACCCGCATCATTTCCAGACCAATCCATGGAATTGACCCTTCTTGAATTGCCTGAAAGACACATATTTTGAACAATTAACTCTTCAATTTTGAAGTTTTGGCTGACAAAACTGAAAAACACCACTTAAAAAAAGTCACTATCCAAAAAAAAATATGTTCTATATATACAACATCATTACCTAACCAATTGCAAGTGAGATCATATTCTCGTGCATAAACTAACAACTTGACACCATCCTCCAAGAGTGTTGGAATGCTAACTTCCATATTCCACATCTAGTCAATAAGCATATCTTTAAAAAGAAGGCGGCTATAGGGGAAAAAATTTCGGCTACCAACCCCCAGGGCATCCCTAACAGAAGCATTTTTTAAGCACTTCTCCATATTTGAGAAATCATCGTACATGTCACCAATGCACTCCTTCCGAATATCATAGTACTGCAAAATATAAAAAAAATGATGAAAAATACATTTAGGATATAAAATGTTGATAAAATAAAAATCATGTCGTTCCAGTGTTTAGAAGTTAAGCGATAATGTCTTACATTGATATTCCAAGCTAATGCCAAAATGGAATTGCAAATTGAGGTGCACACCGAGTATGATGAAATGCAAGTGTCAGTCCCTTTGGTACCCGGAAAGATATCACACCGATTATAATCAGAACCTACATTAAGAACCTTCGATGAAGAATCCAGCATAAGATCACCTGCAACATGTTCCTCGAAACACTTCACAAATGGTTTTTAAGGATCATAAAGAAAACATCATTTAGTCATCAAGATTCTCGCAATTTAAAACATAGTAGCAAGATTTGAATATGAACAAAAATACAAATACAATTCAGCAAGTATATATCTCATAAATATGAAAATATGCATTTTGTTCCAAATTTTAATAGGGTTTCAGCGTCAGGAATGACCAATAAATCTGGGAAAAAAGGACATTCCTTAAAATTTGATGAATTGGTTTATATTCATAGGTGTATTTTAATTTTTTTTTAATATTTTTTGAGGCTTTTGGGCTCTTTTTATGGTTTATAGATCTACAAATATCAAATGCATGAGATATATTATGAAAGACCATCAAAATTAAGTTGACCATATTGTTAAATGTTTATAAAAACACATAATAAACAATAATGAACTAACTAGAAAAGTGAAAATCATCATTTCCGCCAAATAATTTGAGATACATATAAGACTTTACTACTGTTATGGTAAACACTTGCACAAACAACTTAAAAAATACATTGAATGTTTCAAAAACCACATCAACAAACAATTTTTCCACTGAGGAAAAGTGCTAAAAGCCCTCAACAAAAGTTTTATGGATAGTTCACAAGCTGCATTGGTCCAACTATGTTGTCCTCCCAATCAGGGAAAAACTAGCAAAAATCCACTCAAAAATATTACCAAAACAATTACATGATAAACCTAACTTTCCATTAAGGGTGAGCAATAAATGTTAGGTTTTAACTCACCATAAATTTTTATGGACTGTTCACATACTAGATGGATTTTTTTGATCTGATTGTAATCATCTTCCCTAATCAAACCCATCTCCAATGCATAATCCATGTATTCTTTATACTAGATTGCTGGATCAGTAAGTCCATTACCAATTGCAAATACTCGTAGGAAGTTTGAAATACATAGAGATGAAAAATGATCTTTTAAAAGCTTCCCAATAACACCTGACTTGTTTATAAAAGTTACTATAATTGAAAAATTTTTGGTTAATAATAAAAATAGAATGGATGCACATGCCCATCAGTTATATTTGTCTCTTAAACCTCCATATAGAGGAGAACAAATGTGATAAGCCATATAACACAAAACAACAAAACAAAAGAATCTGACACACTATACCTTCAAATTTATTGGAAGACCCTCATTGTTTTTGTTTCCTTGGTAAACCCTGCTTGTAGCTGTCGGAACGTAGTGTTCACCATATGAATCCCCAGTGACAAAGAAGTCATTCTTTTCATACTTCGGGTGTTCTTTAAAAAATGCCTAACAAAGATTGGCGAAACTTATTAGAGTTGAACTCTGCATTCATTGACAAGAAACTACAAGTTTGTTTTGCTTACAAATTGACAAGTTGAACTTGTACGTGGGCCACCCAAAAAATGGTTAAATTGCTAATCGAAAAAAGAAATTTTCCATCTCTATACTAGGTATGTAACAAATACATCACATGTGGAAGAAATGAAAAATACTTGTATAAAGTCATTCATATCATTGCTAACACCCTTGTCATTGTGACGATGGTCACATCCGTTAGTGTTGTAACTAAAATTAGTTCCAGTAGGTTGATCCACAAAAATGATATTTGATGCCTACCAAGTTACTAACATATTATACTCAACATCTGGAATCTTTACAACACTAAATGATCCTTTTCAAGTTAGAGGCAAGAGTGCATGAATTCAAAAATTTTAATACCAAATTATTTATATAAACTAACATAGAAACACACCGTGATTTGTCACATAACTTTATATTTAAAAATTATAAAATAATAGTTACATTAACAAAATAAAAATAGTAATAATAAAAAATAAAGAGTTAAATAAGAGAGATATGTAATTTCTTTAATTTTATATAGAGGAAAATAAAATAATTAAATTAAAACTTTTTTATATTTTCACTTTTCATTATGAGGGAGGTGTAAATTGTTACATTCTTAATATGGAGTTGATATATAATACTAAAAAATATTAATAACCTATTGACAGTGCTGGACCAGCCAACATTCAGGGAATCTCCTAGATGTGAAGTCCCAACTAGACCTCACACTATTTGGAGGAGTCCTAACAGTGGGCGGTAATGTTGTGCCTTGAATGCGAATATGCATTGAGTGAAGTATGATAACTTTGGTGAGAGCAAGTGTCTGACCCTGCGGAACGTCAAGTGTGATGCATGAAGGTTCCAACACATGAAGGGAAAAGGAAGTGTGTCCTTTGAAAGCCTATAATAGTACATAGCTTGAAAGGAACACACGAGCGTAATGACATCACAATCTAAGATGCAGAATAGTCCATAAGTTAAAGTGATGAATTAATACAACAACACACATTCAACAAGATTCATACAAATGAAAATGAATAGTTCATAAGCATAAGGGTAAGTTAAATAACATAAATTTCAAATACAACAAGAAGAGTCCTACTATATTCAACTCATATTCATGAAAGTGTGTCGGCTTTGATTTTATCATAAGTGAAAATTTCATTCATACATACACCATTGATGGACCACTAGCACCAATAGTGGAACATTAAATTCAAGAACACCTACTCCTCCAAAGAAGTATACTCTCTCTACGCTACAGAGAAGCCAACGCTCTTCAGAAACTCCCAAGATCCTTCTAAGCCTAAGCCTAGCCAAAATCTTGGCTCCCAAAAGCCCTTTACATGAGTTATGAGGTTCCATTTATAACAAGGGGGTGGATGACCTTTCAACTCCCCTTTGTGACCTTTGGACTATCCTCATGACTCTTCAAATTATTTCAAATGACTCATTACATTACATCATGACTCTTCACATTCCAATATTGAGACTTGGAATTTCACTTTACAAAATAGTTACAAATAATGTTACATTTTACACTCATACCCATATAAGACAAAATAGGGTAGAGACAACTTATCGGCCTAACAAGACAATATACTATGATTCTTGAGTTTGGAGAAACACTAGCTTAGAAACTTCCACTTGATGCTTCTCGGTCACATATTGGTGCCAAGCTCAATATTGTGCGATGACATCCCCAAACCGCGTGATGGTGTCTGGCTAGAAGTAGACTCTAGCCTCCATGGCATCCATGTACAATAACTTGGAACCAATTTCAACTTCCCTTTGAAGCATGAGCAACATTGTTCTAATTTGGATAGGACCACCAATGTAGTTATGCATGTTCTGTCTATTCAGCTCCAAATCTTCGTTGGTGTCAATCTATCTCAGCTGCTTCAAGTACTCTTGATCTCATGCCTGACCTGGTTCTTGGGTTTATCTCCGGTGAGCAAACCAACTAATTTGATCTTGTGTGCATTCACCAAGACATCCAAACTGTTGTATAACCATATATATGAGGCCTGAGTACTACCAATGAAAGAGGTGAGATTCCTATTGTTTTGAATCAACATTCAAAACATTGTTTTCTCCATCTCTGTCTGTGGCTTCATTTTCTTTCGCAAGTTAAGTGATTCTCCTTTTTATCACATTGTGCATTCATGCACAAATGTGATGGAAACTTGTATATTCCTAAGAGTTTTGACGAAGTCTTTTCTCTGCTGCTGCAAGCCATGCAAGTGAACAACTTCCTTATGTATGGTAATGAGCTCCTTATAGAGGTCCCACATGGTCTCTCCAAGTGTTGATACTTCAACAAGTATCGTTGTTATCATCTCCTCCAAGTGGACTCATGCAAAAGCTACATTTGTTGCTGTTGCATGGAGTTGTTTTGCCTCTCGCCCGACAACCTATAAATCTTGTGCTAATTTCATTTTCTTGGCCATCAAATACTGAGTGTTTGATCTTGCTGCACCTGTGAAGCCCAAGTTGGCTTTGACAATGGAATTTGGATTCTTCCTAGTGTCCGCCACTATCACCCTTTCTCTAATGAATGTAGGCGATGCGAGGCCATCCAGAAAATGATTTCTTTGTGTTTGCACAATATTCTTCTATATTTCATCATATGATAGATTGTACAAGCCCATTACCAGATCATCATCAAGAGGAAAAATTTCCCCTTCCTTGGTAGGAGTAACTTTGCTGTCGGAGGTGGCGAAGACTAAAATATGACCTACGGTGCACTTAGCATTAGGTCAACATATTTATTCTATGACTCCAATTCTACCTCCATGCCATATCCCTAAATCAGTTCTTCAATCTGCTAAGCAAGCTTCTTATCCAACATCTGTTTTCTCTTATCTAATGTTGTTGGTCGGTTCTATTCCTGCTCTTCAACTTTCTTTTGTGATATTTCTACTACTATTGTGAATTTCCTTTCTTCTTCTTCCTACTTTTATTTTACTTCCTCCATTCTACTCCACTGTGCTTCTCTCTTCCTTTGTTCTCCTCTCTACAACCTTTTTTTCCTCTTTGCCTCACTTTCTAAATCTGCTTTCATAACAACATGATCCACTTTCATCTTATGAATTATTTTCTTCCATGGGAAGGTTAGATACTTGCATGCAATCCTGTGTAATCACGACTGCTGAACACTGATGTAAACCTACCAGTCCTCTAGATCTTCTTTGAAGCTCCTTGCTGAAAATCTTCTTTAACCTTGTTCCATGTTAGATTTGAATAATTTTCTAAAAACAATTGAGTGTCCACATACACTAGCAAGTCCACTAGCGTTTTCTCAACTTCTTCCCTAGTACTGCTCTCAATGGTATCTTTTGAAGCAACTCTCTTGGGTGCCATGGTAACAATGACTGTTGGAGAGAAGTGCTCAAAAGCCGTGGAACAAAAAAGGCCCCCATGGAAAGAAAACATTAGCTTTTGAAAATCTAACTTCAAAGCACTATCAAGCAATCAAATGAGAAACTAGTGAGAGTGATTGCGTCATTTCCATGAAAAGGTGAGGGGGATTGGTTGTGGGCACTGTGCATTGAGCAATCCCAACAACCAAGGATGCAACTTGAGGCTTGAGACTACACAATGCACAATTCAACCTAGCAGAGACTAGGAGAGATTGCGCATTGCATAGTCTCAGTGGCCAAGGGTAGCAGACTGGGCCTTAGAAATGTGCAGTGTGCAGTTGGGGCAGCCTGTATTGCACCTTGTGAAGTCTCAGAGGCCAAGCTCTTAGCTTGAGCCTTAGGATTGCGTAATGCCCAGTTGGGCAAGGTAAAAACTAGCCAAGGAAAGTGTAGATCTTCCCAGTGAAGGTGTGGGAAAAAAACAGATCTAAGTGATGATGTGAGCTTGAGTGTGGATCTAAATAAGTACTTATAAATAAATGTGAATCAAGTGCAGAAACTCAATGAATGCAAGGAAAAATAAATATATGAGGAGAGTCACTGAAATGACGACCAATGGTGCGAAATAAGAAAATTGATGCGAAACTTGTGAAAGGAAAATGAAAAATTGAAACAACACTTCTACAAGCTAAAATATGTTGAAACGTCAGCAACCATGAAGAATAAGGAAAAAAACACTCACACAAGCGAAACGACAAAAAATGGCAAAAAAAGCAGCAAAAGACGATAAGGGAAAAAATCACCCGGAAAAGCGACGACAACTCCACCGAAGGTTCCTTGATCTCCTCGGGAATGCTATAGCTCCAAGATCTAATGCACAAATGAGCTCTAGAGGCATTGATTAAATAGATTTGAGCAAAAGAGGGTTAATGACGTGCATGCCTAAAATCAAGGAAAATGCGGCACTTGGATGAAACTTCAAAAAATAGAAATGTGCCAGCTTCGGGAAACTAATAATGGATCCCTACTTTTTAGGGATGATTTTTACATTTTAGCTTTTCTGTGGAAACTTTCCATGCACATTGATGAGAAATATTACACAATTCTGGGGAACTGGGAAACTTTCCGGCTTAGTGCACTGCCCAGTTTCTGAGCTCTGTAAGGGATTGTAAAGTTTCTGTGATAAGTGTTGGGTTTCCTTCCATGACTGTGCAATATTTGAGCTCAAGGCTGACTGCCAGTATGAATTGCACAATTCCAATAATTAAGGGTAACTACCCTCAAGGATTGTTCTTTTTCTAGATTGAAGCCCATAACTACTATGTGACCAAGTTAGGAGGTTAGCTTGTGACTTAGAAAGATCAACTAAGTAAAATGAGCAAACACAAACACAAAAGAAAAAGTTAAGTCTTAATCGAAGCATGAAAAAGATAAGTCTTAATCGAAGTAGTGCCTTATCTCACCAAGTTTTCCAAAGTAAAGGAAGAATTGGATGGTGTGCCCAAGAATACTTTCCAGGTTAGGAGAATTTAAGGGGTGAATGCATCCAAGAGGAGATTCACATACAAGCTTAGGTTGGATTCATGTTAAAAGTGAGGAAGATGAAGAAAAATTCGCTCTAGTTAGCAAAGGGAGCAAGTCCAAGGGAAAAAAGAGCAGTAGTGGTGGAGAGCCGCGTTCTAAGTGTGAGAAGAAGAAAACGGATCTGAGCAAGATAAAGTATTTTCCGTGTCACCAGTTTGGGAATTATGGTACTAAATGCCCTACCTGGAATAAATGGTCCAAGAAGGACCAAGTAGCAACCTCTATAGAGATATATGAGTTCTCTTCTCATATGGAGAAAGAATTTTCACTCATTTCCTATATGGAAAGTTCAGTGGATACCAATTTAAGGTATGTGGATAGCAGTGTGTTTTATCATATAACGGGAAACAAGATGTCTTTTAACAAACTATAAAAAAACGACGTGCAATTCAACATCAAGATGGGAGATGATGGGAAGTATCAAGTTGATGGTATTGGTACAGTTTGTTTTGAGAGGGAGTCTGAGGACCCTCTATATCTTAGAGATGTTCTTTACATACTAGGACTCAAGAAGAAACTCATTTCATTTTTAGCTTCAGAGGATGAGGGGTATGAAGTGACCTTCAAGTAGCGTAGGGTTTTTATAAAATCCTCAGACTCCAGGGTGTAGAAGAAAATTGGGGTGAGTTGAAAGAGGATGTAAAAATTATAGTTTGATACAACCACAACATTAACTAGTAGAGGATGTCGTGACTCATGCAGTGAGGTTGGAGAGTTGTGGCATAGACACATGGGGCATTTGCACCATGGAGCACTTAAGATTTTTAAGGAGATAGCTACAGGGTTTCCACATTGTATGATATGAAATTATCATAAGTTAAAACTGATGTAGAATTGATTAGCCATTAATGAATTGAATGTTAGTTGAAAGTGCGGAAAACAAGGAAATTGCTTGAGAATAAAGTCTTTACGACAACTGATTAAACATAAGAAAGATGCATAATAGAAGTGAAAATAGTAAAAAAAAAAATGATACCAGACAACAAAGTTGATTACGGAGTTCGTCCATGATGGACTATGTCTCCGGGTTTGCTTTCAAGATGGGCGACCGCTTTATTAGTATTGAAACCAAGGAGTTTGATTACACAGAGAATAGACCAGACTGAATGTGCACATAGCCACTTTTGATCACTGTCAAAAGGAAGCTCTCTGAGCCAGTTTTCCAATGCCTGTCACGTTTCCCAATTATGACTTTGGATGCTCTTGTTACACTAAAAACAAAACTGCCTATGACCTCCAGATTCTGTATACAAAAACCAAAACCACCAATCTCCACTTCAATGAACAAAAACCACCTCTTATAGGCCTGTAGGTACAAAAAAACCTCCTCTGGCCTAAACATAGCTTGAATTTAATTATTTAGGGTTCTTGGGCCTTGCTCCATTCACCTCTTGACTTCTTGCCATGCTCCTCACATTAGTTGTAACCAAAACTTAATGATAAAAAACCCAAAATAACATTGTGTTATAACATAACTACTGGCGGCTTACATACTGGGCTGAGGAGGTTGGCGGTTGCATGTGACCAATTGAGGTCTAATCGCATGCTGCCACCTAGTGTTTAACCTCCGATGGTTCCGCTATCAATGCCCCAGTGGTTCCGGTTGTGTTCACATGCTGACAACTATCCAACAATTATCCTCCATGGTTTGCTCCACCACGGTTACATTAAATCTGCGGTTACGTAACCTGTTCACAAGTTATAGTTCCGCTAACGATTGATGCTGTGGTGAACTCTCCGCTTGCTGACTCTGCTAACATTGACTCTGTTCACATGTAATCACTGCAGTTAGAACCCCGTGCAGTTTGAAGATTGATGGCTTATGACTGCGGTTGGCTAACCATCCTGCTCATTCACATGATTAACAATCCCGTTGTGGTTTGAGAACACGGTTAGGGACTATGTTAAGTTTTTTGTAATGTTTTACAATGTGTTAATATATGAATATACCCCGAGAGTTATATGAGAAAAGGTTTAGGGTTTTAGACTTAGGAAATGAATTTTTTTTAAATACATAGTTGTAATGTATTGTGATAGGTTTGGTAGGACTTAGGTAAGGTCTAGTTAGGTTTTAATGTATTTTATTACATGGTAAGGTTTAGACATTAGGTTATTGTTTTAATAGTTTAGGTTTTAACAACACATTTGTCATAGTGTGACATAAAACCAAATGAATATCATTGACACAAGCTACATTTGCGACGACAACCCCTCGTCGACACCCAAATCCTGTGAAGGCAGAAGACAACCAAATTTTGATGACCAATCCTAGTGGAACTGTCGATGAAAACAAGTCGATAACCAGGTACAAAACCATCTCAACTCAAATCCATGAGAAAACCATAAACATTACCTGAACAACTTGATCCATAACCAATATTGTCGAAACCGTCGAAACTAAACTAAATGCTAACAATGACACGAAACACTGACGATGAACCTGTGCAACTGATCTGACGATGATCCTCCTAGATCAATCCTCTCCACTTGAAAGATTTTGGACCACAAAAGTTTGACTAAACAAATAGTCGATGAGGGCAAAGCACCCCCACTTTCCACCTTGACCTGATGATGTACCAATACATTCGATCAATCACCTACAAGTGATGACCCTGATGATGTTAACCATGGTACATTTTGAGTTGGCGACCCGTTCCCTGCATATGTAGTATGAACAACTTGCGACGATGGGCAAACAACCTGTTATGAACATGGCAATTGAATTCTTTCCATGAAGAACCATGAGTTAGTGATTCATAATCATCTTCGAAAACAATCTCTACTGGATATTGTTCAATCCCATCAACATGTATTAAAAATCTATTTTGTGGAATGACAAAGACAATTAAAGATACTTTTGACAACAAACCAGCTACTGGATTTAACATACTTTCCTACTTCCTGATTACTAAGTGAATTTGCTACAATGAACCCATCAAACTGTAAGGTGAAATTTGTTGCAACTTAGCTTGATTCTGAAAGTATTAAATTAGCTGTTGATTTGTTTGAATCACTTTTTCCTTATTCATTAAATGATGTTTCCATTGATTAACACTTTCCCATGATGCATTAGTTTCCCTTAGATACTTGGAGATTGCTTTAGTAAAGGATTTTATATGAAAACAAATGGGCTTCCTCTCCACTTGAAAAGAGGTTTCCAAACTGTTCGAAACGTGAAATGGTTACACAATATAAGAGAAATTGAACACTGGCTTTCCCCAATACTGACCTATATCCCTATAACTGTTAATTTCCAAATTTGGATTGAATTGATTCATTCTGACATTAGGAAGAGGAGATTTAGGCACAAACTGTAATTCATGTTGTATTCCCTGCTTATGAGTAAGATGTTTGGTTTTACATAGAACTGGAATAGTTTCTATCTCTTTGACCAAACTATCTTTAAGCCGAGTCTCATAACTTAAACAAGCATCATGTTGATTGTTATGTTTCTCCTTTACACACATGATTACAAATCTCTTATTTGAACTTATTAATTGCTTCATATCTGATTATCAACAACTAAATTCAAGTGATTTTTACTTTGATGTGCCCTAACAATAAGTTCAACCCCATCTTTCTTAAGGTGATATTTATATTCCCTCCTATAAAATACTGCATCACAATCATAAAGATAAGGGCTTCCTAAGACAACTCCACATATGTCAACTGGAACCACATATAATTCCACTTCATCAATGTAATTAGATGTAATGGAAAATCTTAATCGACACTGTTTGGTGACTTTTATCTAAGTTGATTTATTTAGCCATCCTAATGGGTAAGGTCTTGGATGATTCCATGTTTCCAAACCCAAACTCTTAACTAAATATTCAGAGATTAAATTTGCCTGTGATCCACTGTCAAACATTGTATTTATCTTTTTATGGTTAGACGTTATCCTTATGTTAAACAATTCAACTCTTTTATCCTCATTTGAAGGATTTATGTTTGATGAAGATGCAATAATATTCGAGCTTGAATCAGTGTCAGAAGTTTTACCCGTTGTAACCATGGAATTTATCCTCCTTTCATCACCTGAATCTGAACCTAGATCTTGCTGGACTGCTGCAATTGCCTTCTTTTCATCCTTCTCCTTAAGGAAATTTTTGGGTTTAAGTTCTGCATGAAGTTTCACTTAGATTCATCATGACCGATTCTCTGGTAATGAGAACAAGTAGGTCTTTCCTTCCGAGCTATCGCTGATTTCTTTCTCTTCGAATTGTTCTTCCCCTTACTGTCATTGGAATCTTTGGTTTCCAACTCTTTGGATGATTGCGATGAAAACTTGAATGGTCTGCCAACTGATTCAATATGTATGGCCTGAACAAACACTTCACCAAAATCATCAGGATTAAACATCAATAAAGTATGCTGCAAATATGAATGTAAACTGACGATGTATTTTAACAAAGTTTCATGTGTATCCAATGAAATACGAAGTGCCAATGCTTTCTTTCTGAATTCTTGAGTAAATTCCTAAACACTCTACCCTTTACCTTGTCTCAGATGCTGCCAATCAATAACAACTTGCGGCATGTATCCTAAAGGATATAATTGTTTCCTAAGAGCTTTTAAAAACTTAGACCATGAAGAGATGACTTTTCCTTTACACTTTACATCTATCTGAGTTTTCTTTCCCACCAGATTAAAGTTGTTCCCCCCATTCTAAGTGTAGTTAACTGAATTTTCGTTTTATCATCAGAAATGTTCTAAATACTAAAATACACTTCTAACTGCTTAATCCAGTTATCTAACTTTTTAGGATTCATTTTGCCATCATAAACAGGTAACTCAAATTTCACATCAAGTTTCAAAAGAGATGTTTTTTAGGTTTCTTATCTATTTCAGATTCTATACTGGAAGAAGAAGAAGAAGAAGGGGATGATGGAGATGATGGAGGTGAAGGTGGTTTGTCAGCCTTGCCTTTACCTTTTTCCTTATTCGATGTCTATGAAGAAGAAGCTGCATCTCTCACCTTCTTGTCTTCGTAAAGTTCTCCCAACATCTGCTGCATAGTCAAGAATGATTGCTAAAACTGTTCATCACTCATCTTAGTTTCAGTGTTTTCACCTGCATCTAATCTAGGTTATCTTTTGTTTATAGATGCATGAAAGAATCACATATATAGTTTGCAGCTTAAAGAAAGAGAAACTTTAAAGCACACATGTAAAAGAAAGAAGAAGAACATGAGAAGAAGACATGAGTTAATAACGGAGATCGTCCTTCCTAGACTACATCTCTGGGCCCTGCTCACTCAAATGGGGAGGCCTTCATTCATAAAATAATGGCATCAAGAAGTACATTCATCAATTATAAAACAAATGGAGCATTATACCTCCATGCTGAAAAATGCTCAAAAATTCGAGAGCTCTGCTGCAAAAACTAACACCAATGTTGGATTCCCGTCGCCAAGAGGTGCAAAATCAATATAAGGCTTGCCCAATTGTGACTCTAGCCCGAAATCGCACTTCTACAAAATGTTGTCTCGAAATTCGTGCCTACTGATCTCCTCCGAGCTCTGGGTGAAAGACTGGGTCGACTTATGAACGACTCGTCGCTTTCCAATCTTTGGATCAATCTGCTCAAGGATTCCTTCTCCTCGTTGCGACTTTGACTTGGTTAACATTCAATGGAAAATTCTACAAACGCAACTTGCTCTGTATGATCTGAAATGATCATAAGTTAAAACTGATGTAGAATTGATTAGCCATTAATGAATTGAATGTTAGCTGAAAGTGCGGAAATCGAGGAAACTTCTTGAGAAGAAAGTCTTTGCGAAATTTGATTAAACATAAGAAAGATGCATAACAGAAGTGAAAACAGTAAAAACACAGCGATACCATACAACAAAGTTGATTACGGAGTTCGTCCCTGATTGACTATGTCTCCGGGTCCACTTTCAAGATGGGCGACTGCTTTATTAGGATTGAAACCAAGGAGTTCGATTACACAGAGAATAGACTAGATTGAGTGTGCACATAGGAACTTATAATCACCATAAAAATGAAGCTCTTTGAACCTGCTTTCCAATGCCTGTCACGGTTCCAAATTCCGACTCCAGATGCTCTTGTTACACTGAAAACAAAACTTCCTACGACCTCTAGAATCTGTCTATGACCTCCTGGATCATTGTAGCATGGATCAACATGAGGTGTGCAAGGTTTGCATGCATGAAAAGTATGTCGAGTCATCTTTTCCTAGCAAAGAAAACAGGGCCAAGGGTAGCTTGGACCTTGTTAACTCCAATGTCTATGGTCTATTCTCTATAGTATCCTTTAGTGGGTACAAATATCATAGATGATCACTCGAGGAAGACTTAGATATTTTTCATGAAGAAGAAATATGAGGTATTCTTGAAGTTTCTAGAGTCTAATGCCTTTGTTGAGAACCAAACTGGAAGAAAAATTAAGGCGTTGAGGTCTGATAATGGTGGGGAGTATACCTTAAATGAATTTAAGGAGTTGTGTGCCAAGGAGGGCACGAGGATGGAGTTTACCACACCATATGGAGGGAGTTTACCACACCATATAACCCTCAACAGAATGAGGTGGAGGGCAAGAATATGGCCATAGTTGAAGTGGCCAAATCCATGTTGCATGACCAAGGGCTGCCCAAGTTCCTTTAGGTTGAGGCATGTAATACAATAGTTTTCTTGCATCCAGAACCCACACAAAGTGTTGGGGCGAGTTACACCAAAGGAGGTATTTATAGGGAAGAAATTGGATGTGTCCCATTTTCACATATTCGGTAGCCTTGCATATTTCCATGTACCAGAGGAGAAAAGGAAGAATTTAGAGCACACAATAGAGAAGCGCATCTTTATGGGCTACAACAAGACATCCAAGGAGTACAAGGTGTATGTTCCAACACATAGAAAAATAGTCATTAGGAAAGTTTTGAAGCTTGAGGATAGGGCCTTAAAAAATTCCTTAGAGCATGAGCAGGTTACTATACAGGAGGAGGAGGAGCGGGCTCCCAAGCAGGATGCTCAACCAATATCTCAAATTACAATTATGTGTGGGTGGATGAGGACGAGAGGGACATGCAGATGGAAGAGCAAGGAGAGCGAGATGGGTAGATTAGTTGATCTGGGAGTTGCAAGAGCAAGTTGGTGCTCCTAGCACATCAGTCTAAAATAGCAGATAGCCACAAAGGTATACAATTTATATGACATTTATGGTGGAGTTATTGGATGTCGAGCCTTCCATCAATTAGGAGGAAGCTACTTAGTAAGTATGGAGAGATGTCATGGTGGAGAAGTATGCCTCCATCATGAAGAGTGATGTATGGGAAGTGGTGTCGAGGCCAAAGGGAAAATTTGTGGTAGGGTCTTGCTAGGTCTGTAAGGTAAAGCATGGGGCTAATTGGAGCATTGAGAAGTATAAGGAAAGGTTCGTAGCTAAGGGATTCTAATAGGTAGAGGGGATTTACTATGATGAGATATTTTCCCCAGTTGCCAAATATCCATCAAACGTTAGATCAATACAACTATAACAATGCGAATGGGGTTGAAGATCCACCAAATGGACATGACAACAACCTTCCTCAATGGGGTTGTTGAGGAGGAGATTTATATTGAGCAGTGAGAGGGATTTGAGACATATAACACAAAGACACACATATGTAGACTCAAGAGAGCCTCGTATGGGTTCAAGCAAGCTTAGTGGGCATGGTATGCTCGAATAAACAATTACCTTCAGGGACTGGGCTTCACCAAGAGTGAAGCAGATTCAAACCTTTATTACATTGTTGTTGGAGGTGAACCACTTATTTTGGTGCTATATGTAGTTGATCTGATTTTGACAAGTGTAGACAAGCTCATCTAGGAGTGCAAGAGAGATCTTGCAAGAAAGTTTGAGATAAGGATATGGGGCTAATGCACTATTTTCTTGGATTGGAGGTATGGCACGGCGATGGCGAGATTTTTTTAGGGCAAGGAAAGTATGCCTTGAAGATTCTAAGGAGGTTTCACATACATGATTGCATGCCTATGATCATGCCTCTAGTAACAAAATAGAGAAAGGTAGATACATCCAAATCAGAGTGAGTAGAAACTTCACTTTACTAACAATTGAATGGGATGTTGATGTATTTGGTGAACACACCACCATACATGTTTTGTAGTTAACTCTTTGAACCAGTTTATGGTCAAGCCTACCAAAGCGCAGTGAGTGGTTGCTAAGCACCTGTTGAGATATCTCAAGGGGACAATAAAGTATTGATTTTGGTATAAACAGGCTAATGAGATGATGTTTGAAAGCTTAACTAATACAATTTGGGCAAGAAGCTCCACAGACAAATAAAACACATCGAAATACACATTAAATGTTGGATCAACAATTATTTCTTAATTCAAGAAGTAGATATATTTCATTATATAACTTCCATCCACTCCAATACAAAACACAAGACATTTACCTTTCAAATTCGATTAAACTCAAGATTTTCCTCAAATTTTATCCTTCCAAAACTCTTAAACATGTAACGTTGGACCATAAATAAAATTATATGTCTTCAACTTTACACCAACCGCATCTTAATCTACCAAAGCATTATATCGAATTATTATTTAATTCCTTTCTTCACATATCCCAATCTAAATAAATGCCTCTATTCAGTTTCTCTGCAAAAGTCTTCCAAACACCTGCTTCGTGTGTTCGAGGGGAAAATATCTGGCATGATCACCGAGTTATTTTCCGAGTCCCCATTAATTCCTAATTCATAGGTGGAACCTATCACATAAAACTAAACTTTAGCTGGCGATCCCCTTATTTGGAAGGTTGGTAGCGTCGTAGTTACAAATGTGGAAGACATTGAATTGGCGTATTTTTAAATGGCATGGTGCTGTGAATAAAGCGATTACACGGAAGTTCGTTCTTTCTTGGTAGAGTACAGAAAATTATATATAAATCGAGTAAACAATATATATTTATGAGAGATAGGACTTAAAAAAAAAAATTCAATATTTGGCTTCTCACTTTAAATACCTTTAGGTCTCCAAAGGTTAAATATGCATGTCACGTGCCAAAGATATTTACCCTAAGCAACTGGGAGGTTTGCCTTTTTAAAAATAAATAAACTAGCAATTGTCCCAAAAGGTGCAAAGAGAGTCCGATAGGATTATTAAATTGGAATTGTTAAAATTTTTTAGAAGAGTTAACTGGTTTGTGGAAAACCTTGTTTTCTTGGACTGGATCATTGTGCAATTACTTTTCAGGAACACATTGAATGTCTTATTTCATTTTAGAGTAAGTTAATTACCTAAAATCAAGAGATTAAGTTAATTACCCAAAATCAAGAAACCTCTATAGATGGCCAAGCATATATGAAGAATACATCTCATTCATATGCAATACCAAATCCATCTTTTCTTTTCTCTGAGTAAAATTTCAAAAGCAGGAACACATGCCATTTCATATGCACAATAAACCCAACTTTTGAAATTTCAATGCTTGGATGCATCCCATTCAAAAAATATATCAAAAAAAGAAAAGACAAAAACATAGAACATTTAACAACTCCTACTTTCAAATGCTCATGTTGCTTTGATGAAGAACTTTACTCACCTGCACATGCATGTTTCTCATGATATCATTTGCAGTAGTGCTTCTACTTCAAATCTCTTTAACCTCCACATGCTTGTTTCTCATGATATCATTTGCACTAGTGCTTCTGCTTCAAATATATCTTTAACAAGATAAAGTGTTATTTCCCTAGTTCAAGCATTTCACATTAGAAAATGTTTTTCCATTATTAATATTCACATTAGAAGATGTTTGTTTATGATTATTAATACAAAACATGCGGTTCCACACAAAGAACCTAAGACTAGTACATCATTTCACATTAGAAGATGTTTGTCTATGCTTAATAGTACAAAACATGCAGATCCATACCAAGAACCTAAGACTATTACATCCTTCATTGAAAAGGGTAGATCTTTTTAAAATCAACAAAATTTGGTAACAATTTCCCCAGGTAAGGCGGAAATGATCCAGATTTGTAATTAACTTTTGTCTGTTTAACTTTTTGTTCTTTTAGTCTAATGCTTTGTGCTTCTTTGATAAGCATCGTGTTACTGATACAAAATTAGAAAGCAGATGATGTTCAGGTGCATTACAAAAATTAAAAGAGCCTTAGAATTTCGCAAGTTTTCCTTTCTGTCAGAACCTTTACCCTTCACCAAACAAATATTTATGGGAATTGGGGAGGGACAAGCCTTCTAATTCCTTTAAAAAATTATCTTCAGCTGTCTCTTGATGATAGAAACTATGGGTATTGCAACAAAGATGACTGATCTGCCACTATTGTTGAGCAGTGACAGCTATAACTGGGGCATAAAGAATTCTGATGTCATCCAGCTCAGCCTTGTTATTGCATTGTGGACACTACACATTTACAGAAATAGAAAATTACAATCCCCAAGATTTGGTTACAACAAAAACATAGAAACTTAATCTTTTTGAAAAAGTTCATAGCCTTACCAGCTCACTTAACATCAAGACCATGGAAATCAACAATTGCGAGGTTGAATAATCTTACCTTGCCAATGTTATTCTCATGTCGCTGAAGCCACTTTCTAATACAAGACATGCCAAACATGTGTCCACAAGCAAGAGAGCTGCATTTTCAGTTTTCAATTGTCAGTCTTCGGACATTTGAAAGCTCTTATAAAATGAATAAAACATTTTGATGCAAGGAAAAAAGATAATTTATATGATTTCTAATAACAAGACATAAACATCAAGCTAACAAAAGACTACTAGTCTTGACGGAAGCTGGTCGCGTCACTCTTGAAGAAACAACTGAGGAAAGAGAGAATACACTTTTCTTCTTGTTTTAGTTCAGGAATAGTTGTCAAAGTAGATTGAACTTGAGCCGTTTCTTTCTCAGCTTCCATCTTGACAAATATTTCTCTCTCTCTCTTTCTTCTCAAAGCTTCCTAGCTTTTCTTGCAGAACTTAGACAGTTCCTCGCAAAGAACAAATAATGTTTTCTCTCTGTTTTATTGCTAAGTTCTTCTCCAGTTTCACCTGTTTCAAAGCCCTACCCCTTTCTACAAATGTTTTTGATATGTCAGCGTTTTTCTCTTCTGCCTTTTTCTTTTCTTCAGTTACTTTCTTTAAGGCATCTACCGCTTTTTGTAGACAGTCCTCCCTTTCTTGCAGCGTCTTTTCCATTTTTTCCTTCTCACAGGCCACGTTATGCAAATCAACATTCCCCCGATTTAGTTACCTTGCATATTTCATATTTTCATCACTCAGCTTAATCAGTTCCCTCTTATAATTAATGTTGCTATAAGTCTGTATATGATCATTGAAACCCAAGAATATTCTTGATGAGAGTCCGTGATACATTTCAAAAATACCGAAGTTAGCAGCAGGTGGAACTGACTGCGAGAATGAGATGTTTGTCCTTTAATGGGAAAATGTTGGGCAGTATTACTAATCCCAAGGCATTGAGTATTAAGTTGATGCAACTGAGAATTAGAAGTTTTAGTTACACTGCTCGGAAACATATTCCAGTTGTTTACAATTCCATGACTCTGTGGTGGAATAACCTTGCCCTCTTCGAATTGAGACCGTTGCCAACTGAGTTCCATTTCCAGGCGAAACGAAAAATTATTTACAAATTCAGGAATACGTGGCATCGATTCCAAACATTCCAAATAAGGCAAGAGATAGGTCTCTAGTTGCCCATGAGAAGCCTGCACATGATATTGGTAGGGAATGGGGCAAATGACATTTCCATCTTGATTTCTAACCCTGGCCACATTTGAAGTATCAATTAAAAGCGTATTTGCACTACCATGTCTCCCAAATCTTCCCACACTCTAGTCAAATTCTTATAACATCCATGAACTGCATTGCCCTGTCGGTTGATTCTCGTTATGATACAGTCCTCAATGGAATAAGAAAGAATCCTACAAGAACTACTACCTCCTAAAATGTTCTGCAGCACAAAATCATGGACCTCTCTAGGTTTCCTGACCACAGAATCACCTTGAATGCAGAAAAACAAGCCCACAGAAATTTGCAAGCCTGAGGGTGCACAAACACAATATAGGGGTCCACAACCAAATTACCATGGGCAAAAGTACCCTTACTTTTGTGAACAAAATGTGCCAGGAGATACTCTATACTGATTACCAGCAACTTGTCATATTTCCTCACTCTTATTTCCTTCACCATCTTTCTCTACTCCGACTCTGCCCGTCCAGAGAATCCCCTTGACAGGCCCTTTGGAATGCCTTGCATATGCTAAAAATTCTTGGGGATGATGAAGCAGCCAGTGTTGACATGGGAAGGCAACATAAAATCGGATCATCCTTTGTGATTGCAAATTGGAATTATTTATCTGCTCTTTTGAAGGTGGACACTGCAGTGAATAATATACTTTTGTTTGGAAAAATAATCAAACAACCATTTGGAAGATGGAACTTTGCAATGCCTGCACATCATTTGTACCAATTGAATATCTTTGTTTATGATCTGTAATTTGTAATTTGTTATGGATCATTGGAAACAAGAGTAACGGTTTGACACAAGCTACGCCAAAGGTATTATGATTAATACAAATATAAACTAAAATGGTTCAACATAAAAGTAGGGTATAGTTCTTGAGTAAGTTTATTCTAAAAACTATGTATACATATTCTTTTCACAGACAAGAATTCAACATCACATTGTGATGCATTTCCACCTCCTAAATTTTTTTGGGGCCCAACTCTAGACTATACCTAACTACTCAATACTAAATAGTGGTTGGATTTCTTTGAGAATGGTCAATTAACTTGCACGAGATGATTGGGAGTACGAAGAAATATTTACAGATGATGATCATGCAAGGCAAAAGAAATTCTCTTTAATTTTGATCTGTCATGGCCGTAAGCTAGATACATTTGAAGAAACATCTTTGTTAAGCCATGGACAATTAGTATGTAGCTTTGCTTTTCAAATGAAAATACTTAGGCATCCATATGCACATAGTATAGATATCATAACCTACAGCTATCATTAGACAATCTAATTTTCAGACTTGGAACCAGTTATGTTTATCAAAGATGAATAGGGTATTATCAAAAATAATATTCAACAAAATGCATTTTACCAGTTTACTGACCTGCAAAACATGTGACAACATCTAGATGTTTTTTCAACAATTTGTCCACATTTTCCATTCAATTCATCTAATTCCATGGACATTGTTAATTAAAGCCTTTTTGTGATAGCAGGTGCTGGATTAAAGCCTTTTTGATCAGGTGTACTAGTTTATGTTGATGGGTTTATCAAGAATGCCATCCAAAATGTGACAAAGCTTTCCTCAGGTTCATATTAGGTTTTGCTTGGAAAAATATATAGATAAATACCTCAGGCTACCAAAGCAGTGCCAGAACAAGAAAAATATAACTAATCACATAGTCTAGAAATCATTATGTTATTAGACAACGTATCAGGGGAGATGATTGTTGGACCTACCAAGACTCTCTTCATGGAAGAGATCTCGATAGGACTTGACAGCTCGACCATGTATCAGATAGTTAAATGCCTACAACGGTTTACCCATCTCATGGATGCAACAATTCTCATGTCTCTGTTGCAGCCAACGCCTGAAACATTTGATCTCTTTGATGACATAATAATCTTATCAGAGGGGCAGATTGTCTACCATGGACCTAGGGAGAATGTGATGGATTTTTTTGAAAACTGTGGTTTCAAATTTCCTAAAAGAAAAGGCAGGCACCGCAGACTTCCTACAAGAGGTATTCAGGTTATAAATTTCAAAATATTTATTTCTTTCATCAAATCGGTGCTTTCTAATTCTAATCGTACATTAGACTTACATTACCTCGCCAATATCCCATGGTTACAGGTTACATCTAAGAAGGATCAAGAGAAATATTGGGCAGCCAAAAGGCGGCCTTATCGCTATGTCCCTGTCAAGGAATTTGTATTCAGATTCAAGGAGTTTAATGTAGGTTTGGATTCGCAAAACGAGTTATCAGTCCTGTATGCTAAGAACAAAAGTCACAGAGCAACGTTGGTGTTCAATAGGAATCCTGTCCCAAAAATAGAGATCTTCAAGGCCTGTTTTGCAAAAGAATGGCTTCTTGTCAAGCGGAATTCCTTTGTTTATATCTTTAAAACTGTACAGGTGAGATGCTTCAGACTATAATTTTGTCTGATTTGAGATAACTGATGCGTTATTTCAAAAAGTTAATCTTAGATAGGAATCATCAGCACAAGGTTAAAGGATATCTTACTGGAACCATTTCTCTTTGCAGATTATGATTGTTGCCTTCATTGGAGCCACTTTATTCTTGAGGACTGAAATGCACCATAAAACCTCAAGTGATGCAAATCTGTACCTTGGAGCGCTCTTTTTCAGCCTCATGACCAACATGTTCAATGGATTTGCAGAATTGTCCATGACAATTTTCAGGCTCCCTGTGTTCTTCAAGCAGCGGGATCTTCTCTTCTACCCTGCATGGGCTTTCACTATTCCTACTTTTATACTGAGAGTTCCGATGTCATTGTTGGAAGCCGGTATTTGGGTGGTGATGACTTACTATACCATCGGGTTTACCCTAGGCATTGCAATCAACGGTTACATCATGCATTACATTTGCCATTGAAGCATTCACTTCCCCACATTGAAGCATATAAAATTATGATATTCATTTGACAGATAACTCTTTGGATTTCTGATAAGGTCATACAACACCAAAAGCTAAAATCTAGGTCCAACGCTTTGAAAATTATCTTTGAAGGATCCTATAGCCCCAAGTAGACCATGTCATCCATCTCACTGTATGAACGAGGCAATAGTGAGATTGGATTCGCAATGCATCCACTACCATCTTGTTGAGGGGCTGACTGAGAATGTTGAGAATTTTACAATAAGCCAAGGAAATTCCCAAATGAATTCTTAACTGGAGAATATTAACGCTAAGACAATAGCTATCAATTAACATAGTTCGATTGAGTTGCTTGAGAGCATCACTCTCCTGATTAAAGAAAAAGAATTCTGAAGGAGCACAACTCAGTGTTAAGATCCCTGTGCAAACTGACTTCCAAGCCGAGGCATATCTTGAAATCTTAAATTTAAGTGTTGTACCAGACAGGGTTTACCATGATGTAAGAAGTGGATCAGGTGAGGTAGTGAATGGTGTGATAGTTGAAGACCTCGTACTCATCTTTCGATCAGTCTGTTGTGACAACATACATGAAGTTACAGGTCTGGCCCTTAATAACATTGGTAGAAAACATACAGTAAATGAATCCCGTCTTCTCCCCCCTCTTTCTATTACATGCTTTAAAGGAGGAAACTAGTTTCACTCCAACCAATACAAGGATCTGCAGTGACAACATTTGTGCCTTTGAATTTTTTTTGAAGAGCTATACATATGCTACAGGAATTGGTAGGGCCAACCTAGAAATTTGAATGTTTTCTCCCCTTTGTTTAAAGCATTTGGCAGTTAACAACAATTCTATGCAAAGTGAATCAGCGTTGGACTATAAGGTCGCAGGAGGGTCAAAGTAAATTTTTGTTTGGCAGTTGAAGCGGGTTGGAGGGTAAGGATAGATCAGGTAACATAAACAATATCACAACCAATCCAGGATCATTCAAACTATTTGGTGGTAGAAAGTTCTAACCAAGGGCTACCAGAAGCAAAGAGGGTCCCCCTTGATCTTTTAAGAGGCAGCGGTTTCAAACTTGGAACAACCTAACAGGGCATGTTGAATTGTTGAAAGTAGGAGAAGGTTATTCGAACCTTTGTGGCACGACAACCAACGCAACTGTTACAACAAGGATTTCCCATCACAAGTGGAACTTGGAGCAAGGGTAACATAACAGTTATCCGGTAGTTAGACATTAATCTAGTAACCAGTTATAGTTAGAAGATTGGATTATAGAATTTTAACATCGCACTCAAAGTATATTGGTGGTCGATTTACTACTATGTGGGAAATTAGCCCTATCTTTTGTGGTTTTGCTATAGAATCATTCAGAGCGCAGTGGGATCCAAAAAGTTGAGAAAACGAAAATAAGACCCGGTTAGATTAGAAGACAACCAAAAGGAAAGCAACCAAAATTATAGAAGACCAGATTTGAGAACAGGAAAATTATAGAAGACCAGGAGAACAAAACCAACCACAGCCGAATTTGTGAAAAAAAGAAATGAAGAAGACCACAGAACATCAAGATCCCTTTGCCAAATCCTCCACAGTGGAAAGTGGATACAAAAATCGATTCAAACAAGGAGCAAAAAGCAATGTTTGGTTGGGGGTTTTGTTTTAGCAGAATAGACATGCCTCATACATGGCTTGTAAGCCAAAGGGAAAGCTACAGGTCTATACTGTCGATGGCTTCCACAGTGCAACCGTGGCGGCAACATTTTCTCCTTACCCCGGAAGTGAACCAGGTCATTCTTGTGGCCATGTTTCCTCTTAGTCTCCAGGCTTCTCCATCGCTTACCTCGCATTTTCTCGTTTCTTTACACAGGACATTTAAAACAAAAAGTAGATTCTTTGGTTCAAATTTCTTTGGAGATTTGATCAGTTAGGGTTTCTTCTTCTGTAGGGATAAAATTTACAAAGCTTTGCTAGGGTAATTTATATAATACAGCCAGGAATCAAGAAAAACCAGGAAAAAGAAAGAGAATGGGATCAGAAAACCCATTTTTGAGAGCACTAACCTGCAATTTAAACAGAACAGAGGAATTCTGAGAACCTGGGAACCTGGGAAACAGAGAGCTGTACCTGCATTAAAATTCACATCGAGTCCTGTGTTGGTTATTTGTGGTCTCATTGCCACTGTCAGTTGAAGGAGCCGCTACAAAGTTTGTAAATGCTGCGAGATTGTCGTAATGGAAGCCTCCAATAGTTGGAGGAGGTGGTGAATCTAACGGTTTGGTCTATCTAGATTGGAGGTCAAAGGCGGTGTAAAGATGTGAGCTCAGAGTGCTGTACCTTCATTAAAATTCACATTGAGTCCTGTGTTGGTTATTTGTGGTCTCATTGCCACTGTCAGTTGAAGGAGCCGCTACAAAGTTTGTAAATGCTGCGAGATTGTCGTAATGGAAGCCTCCAACAGTTGGAGGAGGCGGTGAATCTAACGGTTTGGTCTATCTGGATTGGAGGTCAAAGGCGGTGTAGAGATGTGAGCTCGGAGTGCTGTACCTGCATTAAAATTCACATCGAGTCCTGTGTTGGTTATTTGTGGTCTCATTGCCACTGTCAGTTGAAGGAGCCGCTACAAAGTTTGTAAATGCTGTGAGATTGTTGTAATGGAAGTCTCCAACAGTTGGAGGAGGCGGTGAATCTAACGGTTTGGTCTATCTGGATTGGAGGTCAAAGGTGGTGTAGAGATGTGAGCTCAGAGTGCTGTACCTGCATTAAAATTCACATCGAGTCCTGTGTTGGTTATTTGTGATCTCATTGCCACTGTCAGTTGAAGGAGCTGCTACAAAGTTTGTAAATGCTGCGAGATTGTCGTAATGGAAGCCTCCAACAATTGGAGGAGGCAGTGAATCTAACGGTTTGGTCTATCTGGATTGGAGGTCAAAGGCGGTGTAGAGATGTGAGCTCGGAGTTAGAGAAAGCAGGAGGTTCTCGGCACTGAGAATAAACAGAAATCACGACAGATGCTACCAAACGGATGGAAACCAGGAAGTTCTCGGCGCTGAGAATAAACAGAAGCCCGCCGAATATGGATGCCAGGTGTCAACCTGAGACTGAAAAGGATGATGAAAGTCTGTTTCAAAGGAAGGCCTATCGGCCTAATTATTATATTAAAAGTGATTTAAAATAAAATGAGTTGTATTTTAATTATTTTTAAATTACATAAATTAAAAATTAAAAATAGTGTAGTGTAATTATTTTAAGTTTTATTTGTTTTTGTTGGATTTTAGTAAATATTAAAAGTGATTTAAAATAAAATGAGTTGTATTTTAATTATTTTTAAATTACATAAATTAAAAATTAAAAATTGTGTAGTGTAATTATTTTAAATTTTATTTGTTTTTGTTGGATTTTAGTAAATATAATTTTTAATTGTATCATGTTTTTAAATTTATGATTTCAATTCTAATGCAAAATTGATTAATTTTTTTTATAAAATAGAAGCATTGAACTATAACCATTAAAAAGAAAATATTATTAGAAAAATATAAAAAAATGGAAAAATTAAACTACAATAATTATATATAATTTTGAGGGTTAGTTTAATTGGTCTAATCCCCTGGTTAAAGCATCTTTGCTATTGAGAGGTCACATGTTCAATTTTCTAGATATTCTTGGAGTTAGGTTTTGTGGTCAATCTTGGAGTAGGCTTTGTGTTTGCCTCTTTTGGAGTTAGGCTTTGACAATAATAAGTTTGTCTCTCTTGGAGTTAGGCTTTATGGTTGGACCTTCTGTGATTTTAATGTTTACATTACATTAATATTTTTATTTTATTTTATTTTATTTTTATGTAATTTGACTTAGTCAAAATGTTAAAGGGGAGATTATGTTACAACATCTCTACCATACTAGGTTTGAGAGGTGCATCTCTACCATACTAGGTTGGAGAGCACCTCTTAGTGCAATTAGTGCAACCATATAAATTAAATAGTTTATAAACAACAATTCACATCAATCCATAATAAACATCAAAACACTTACTTCATGACATGTCTCAAGTTTTTAACATTAAACAAATCATAAAAATTAACTAAATTATAACTTTATTATTATTATTATTATTAACATATAAATTAAACATATATACATTTAAAAAAACATGGAACAAGATTATTAACCCCCACTTTATCATGAAGATTCCTAATTTTTAAATAGACTTCATTACTATACCATGACTTATTAATAAACTTATTCAGGAAGCCCTATTTCAAAATAGACCCACATAACAAGTGTCATATGAAGTGAGTTATGGTTTTTTGGGCATATGGTATTGATAAGCCATGGTATTAGCATGATATTGTAACAAGACTGTGTCGTATGAAGCGAGTTATGGTTTTTTGGGCATATGGTATTGATAAGCCATAGTATTAGCATGATATTGTAACAACCCTATTTATATAAAAATCAATTCGCATCAATTCATAATAAACATCAAAACACTTACTTCATGATATGTCTTTATAGATGTATACTTGGTTGATGGACCTATGGACAACCCCTTTATACATTCAGAGCAATCAAGATCATATTTGACTTCTACCAACAAAATTGAAGTGACACTTTCAAATCATAAGTTAACCAATCCAACCTAAAACATGCTAAAGAGGAAATATATGATCTCTTTTCATAAAAAAATACAAAACAAATACTATACACATCATAATACTTTAATTTTGAGAATAAAAACACATATATGTTTAGTATAATACAATTTTGATTTTTAACAATTACATTTTATAATAAATTCTTAAATATCTTCAAATTATTAATATGCATTTAAACATTTTTATATTCAAATAATGGTAGAGACTAGGGAGTATTATATATATATATATATATATATATATATATATATATATAAGTTTTTGAACACTTCAAATAATACAATTGCTAACAATTTCTACAATGATAAAAATTAAATTCCAAATTTTCTAGCGTAGACCCATCTCTTTTATGCAATGCTTTCAGCTATCCTTTAGCCAAAATATACGATTGATTATCACGAGAAAATGAAGAGAGAAAGAAAGAGAAAGATCTCTCTCTTACCGATGAGAGAGGCCAATGTATATCTTGACGGCGAATCATACATATGCATAAACATAGAACATATAGAAACTACTTAGAAAACTGCGAAACACACCATACAAAAACAAGAACTCCACAAAGCATCGTAGCAAAGGCTGTCTAGGAGGAGACCGCGCAGGAAAGGGATTAAAATTCAGCCAAATGATAAAGTAAAATGAAATCAGAATAGTTTTAAAGCACTGTATTGTTCAATCTGCAACGACAAACCCCAAGGTTCGTATAGCTAAAATTAAAATTTGTATCACAAATTTCATGTATGGCAGTTAGTATAAACTATATTTTTCTCTCTTGAATAACTTTATTGGTAAATTCCATCATTCTTCTTGGCTCGCCATTAATGGGTGCTTATAATAACATATATGTGTCTTTATTGTTTATTTTCTTGTGTCTTCATTGTTTATTTTCTTTGTGGAAACTGTTATGAGAGATGTTTATGGGTTATAATTATTTTTTTAAAGATCAACAAATTGAACGCTTACACAAATTAAGATTTGATTGACAATTAAAACAATAAGATTTAAGGGTGGAAGAGATTACAATCGTCTAACGATAGATCTGATGGTGCAAAAGAGTGCAAAGTGGCAACTATGGGAGTTCTTCTCAAAGGAAAATGCCTGACTGCGTAATTATATACATACATACATACATACATATATATATATATATATATATATATATATATATATATATATATATATATATATATATATATATATATATATATATATATATGTTTATTTCTTTTAATATTATGATTTTTTTCAAATATAACACATATAAAATAACTTTCATTCACATTTTAATAGATGAGAATGTAACAATTATTCACATTTTAATCGTGTATATAATAATATTATTATTATTATTATTATTTTTATTTTAATATTATAAATTTTGTTCAAATAAAATTCTCTATATATGAACAAAGCATATAATTTTTGTTTATGTTATTATTAAATTATAATTAGTTATTATAATATTATATATATATATATATTTATTTTAAATTATATTATTTTTTAAATATAATTTGCTTTTATATTTTTCCGATAAAAAATTATTATAAATATTTTTCAAATATAATTCTAACACTTCCTCGTCCCCCCACACACAAACATATATATATAACACTATCATTTATATTTTCTTAAATTAAAATATAACTTTCTTTTAAGTAAGAGAGAGTTGTATTATATTGTTAAAACCAAAAGATTACATTTGACGTTAGATGTGCACAATTGATCATATTATAAGCCTAACCACCGACAATAGAGTGTTTTTCTAGGCCTTTTGTAGTGATTTACAATATTTTCCACACTAAGCTTAGACATACTAACATTAACTGATTTAGTAACAACAAAATTGGCTACAAGCCCCACACCACAAACAGATTCGATGACAAAATATGTGACTGTAAGCCTCTCCTCGAGTTAGCCATGACTTGTTTATGTAATTTGACCTTTAGTACCTTGGACAAAAGGACAAAAATAGAAGGTGCATAGGGCGTGAAGCCAATATTGCATGCACACGGACTGCATAAGAAAAATAAGATAGAAAGGTCCTCTTCCAACGTGATGGGTGTCTCTGGAGAACCTCTTGCAAGAGTGCCCTCGTTGGTTGATTGGCTAGCCAAGGTGCCTCCTGGTTCTCGCTTGATTCTGGGTGTGATTTCTTTCCCTTCCTAATAAGTCGCCATCCAACCCTTGAGTAGAGCAAAGCGCGGGGAGTCACTGGTGACAAATCACATGTGGTGGACAATTTCGACATAAAATGTGAACTTGTCGGTCAACTTATCCATCTTTTCCTCCATGGTTTTTTTGGCCTAGATGTTTTCCTGCATTTCCAAACCAAGAATTGCCTTCATATTCCAGGAAAGCTCTATAGTTCTGTTGTACAATTTTTCTCTGGCTCTTGTGAACCCTGGGTCGGGAACCCACTCAAATTGGGCATCAATTTCTTCAGTGTTGGTTATTCTTCTGATGTCTCTAGATTGAATCTCCAATCCAGTTATCTGGTATTTGGTCTCTTAGGGGACACTTTTTTGGTAGTTCATGGCGGCTTTCCTAACAAATGACTCTACTCTAGTCCTTGAATGCAAGTTGGGGTGGCTCCAACGGTCCATGTTCCAGTCTCTTTGTCGGTTCGTGGAAGGGCCACTACTAGGGCGAGGGGCACGGGCCATAAAGAAATGAAAGGAGTTAGGTATGCAGCTAATGGAGTGATGCAAAGGGTGATAGGAAAAGGGGTGAGAAAGGATGGGAAGGAAAGCTTGAGAGCAGGGGGGGAAATATATCTCTTGATTTATACTATAATATTAACTATTATATTATATTATATTATAAATCATAAATAAAAATAAACATATATCTATGTAATTAAAATTAGTACTCCCTAGCCCATGGGGTTTACAATAGACGGTGGCAAGGTATTTTGTTAAGGCACTCCGGTGTAAAGGTCATTAGTTCGAAACTCCGTACGCAAAAATTCAACCATGTTAAGGGTTGGTGTGGCCTAGGTTGGGTATGATCCCCGAGTGACTTTGATATCTTATATACCCCTCATCGTGGCTACTCAAGCCATAGGTTAGGCGTGCTATTCATCTTAGGGCTCACATTATGTAGCAAGAAAAAAAAATACTATCTACCTAAATATAATTAAATCACAATTTAATTATTCTAATATTTTGTATATTTTATTTTAATATTTTTTTTTTTCAAATCTATCTATCTATCTATCTCTCTCTCTCTCTCTCTCTCTCTCTCTCTCTCTCTCTCTCTTTCTCTCTCTCTCTCTCTCTCTCTCTATATATATATATATATATAACTCTCATTTATATAGTAAGAATTATAATATTATAAATTTTTTTGTAAATCTAAAAATTCTATTGATGAAACATAAATAAAATTACATCATGAATATTTTTTTGGCACAATATGCCCTATACTAAAGATATCAAAGCAGAGATGAATGATATTGATAATAACAAAATGGACCTTGTCCCTAGGATGTATTCCACTATATGCTTCTTCATCTTCCTTATCTTACGTAGCAGTCGCCTTACCCTCCATATGAGGAGGCTTGCAAGACTTCCAACTTTGAGATATAGAATTATGGATGTTCCACTTATGTTGAGAATTAAACACGAGGAAAGAATTATGTAAATGACATGTTTGATGAAAAAGGCAGCAACGAAAAACATTATTCTTATAGTCCAAACCATTGGTCTAGTGAAAATCATAGATTTTAAAATTGATTTGGTCTGCCATCCCTTAAAAAATATCGATTTCAACACAAATTACGCCATAAATGTATACACCAAGCTACTCACAAGAGGCATCAGTAGTAAGGTAACAACCTAGAGTGTCTTGAATGCATTGAAAAAATGTGTAAAGCTATTAGTGAGCTACCATATTAGGAAGCTCAACCCATATTGGCAGCTTAGTAATGATAGTTATGGAAGGATCAAAATATGGGAACCAAGGGGTTAAAAATAGTCCAACATTGTCCCAAAATCAAGACCCTTTAGATAAAACTTTCTCATAATATTTTGATTCCATAATTAACATAATGAAGAATCCTTTTGAGCAGAAAATAACCTTACACTTCTTAGTCCATAAGGAATTGATCCATTGGTAGAGATCAGTTGTGTAGGAACAGAAGCCATTAAAACACTAGACTAAGTTTTCCTCTGAATATAGTCGATTTTCATGTACCTCGAAATTCCCTTAAATAAATACATCATATTTTTATTTTTCTTAAGCTATAATATTTTTATTTGTTTATTAGTCTCATTATGTCATCAAAAAACGAGTGTATTAAAAGCATTATATATCTAAATTCTTGCCTTCACAGTTCTCGCATTATGATCATCACAATTTCCCTCACTAGAAAACATTCAATTCAATCCTTTCAATTATTGTGTTACTGTTGAGGTGTAAGGTATATCTCCCACTAAGGAACCCACACCTAATTTATCTTCCTTAAGTATTTATTTTTCTTTTGTTGCATGGATTTACAAAGCCTTCTTGGTGCAGGGTTTCTCCTTGCATTACCCATAGTATGCATATACAATGCATAATCTCATCTTTCTCAGGAATTACAATGAACAACTTGGTCAAACCTTCATAAGCTAAGGTTAAGGTTAAGATCCTTCATTTAATCTTCAAGCAGAAACATTTCATTAGAATTTCCATAGTATATCCCTTCATTTGTCTTTCTATCAGAACTTTATAACTTAACCCTTCATTAAACTCAACCCAATCCTTAAGCCCACACATGTATAACCAACCCCACTCTATAACTATGGTTATTTGCCTTTTCCTTGGTCTTCGCACATTACCTGATGCTTCCCTTTATCGCAATCACAATCTTTCTCCACCGTTAGAACATGCCTTCGGAACTCTTGCTTGACGATATGCGACTGCCTTCCCAACCATTAATTCCATTCACTAGATAAATGGCTATCGCGATATCGCATCAAGCCATCTTGTGCCTCCATTGCCTCTCACATGTGATATGTGATTACAACCGGACTTCAAATAAAATCAAACCGTGCCTATAACCTCTTCGGGTCCGCCCTTTTCAATTTCTTTATCGCGACCTTTCTCTATCATCGATCTTATCCTCGATTCGATGGTTGTACTTCTTCCCGATCAACAGACTTTCTCGATGCTTTACAACCGTTGATCAAGACCTGCTTGATCTGACGATCTATAATGATGTCAGGTGGAACACTTACGTGAGGTTTAACAGCTTTTTAGACTCGATTAGAATTATAAATGCTCGATCTATAGAAGTTCAGGTTTGCCCTTGCTGTTAAAGCTTAATCAACTTATGGCCCAATATCCATTAGATGACGAGGCCTTTAAATCCTACGGTCCAGATCGATTCCCATCTTTCTCCTTCTGCCAGTACTTAGATTGAATCTCTGCCATTCATTTCTTAGCTCTATCTTATGACTTAATCCTAGCCGCCCATCACAAACAAATCTCGTCCATTGATCTTCTAGATCCAACGGTTACTGTGCATCAACACTTCACTTCTTCGCTCTTCTCTTCACTTGGTTTTTTATGCCAATTCTTTAATGTTCTTCTGTGGTTTTGGTTTTCTTCAGGGTTTCTGTTCCTTCCACTGTTCTACTATGCGACTCCCTCCTGAGCTTAACTCTGCGAGTTTTTAACACAACCACTCCAGAATCTTGATTATGATCCTTCGAATGGATTCAAATGATCCATTAGGATTCTTCATATCGTTATTCTTTCTCTGTATCTCGCCTCCAATTCTGTTGGACTCCACTTGCATATATATATGATACAAAATCTATAATTCACACATAGATTACAATTAACCCATTCCAACACACATATAACTCAGAATTGAGTTGTTTGTATTAATAAGCATGTAGTTACATAAAGAATTCCTTCTCGGCCTGATATTCTATATCAGTGGCCTTTCTTCTCCTCTTGCCTGTAGGCTTACAGTCTGACTGACTGACTCACTAGCTACCCTCTAGCTACTGACTAACTAACTTGTTCTCACCTTTTAGGCTTACCTTTATACAAAAAGGTTCTGTTGAACTAATTCTAGTTCAGATCCTTAATCTGCTGAACTAACTCCTCAATATTCTCTAAGTCCACTTTTAACTCCTACTTATCCCTAAGAGTCCTCTCTAGTTCCTCGAATCATGAGACCTATAAGAGTTACAATTGATTTCCAACTCTCTCATCATCATTAATCACTCATGTTCTCCTACACTTGAGACCATTTACAAATATCCTCACACTCATCTAATTAATTCCTACTTTAACCACTCAAAACATTAATAATTACATACATAGGAATCCAACTTCCTTGAAAACACAAGACCCCCTATGTCTACTAGAATACAATGATATTTTTGAGTCAATGCTCCTGCATCAGACTCCCATTCATGATCTCCAGATCATGTGTCTTCATGTGTTGATAGGAAACCTCCAGGGTCCCAAACTTTAGTTTTTAGTTGTCTGAATGCTCTGCATCTTTGCTGTTTCTGTATGTCAATTGTCTTCTATTTCATCTTCCTCTCCTTATCAATCAGTTTTAAGTTTTGATTGATCATTCTTCCTGCTACTGTCAATATCATCCATATGGACTGCTTCATCGTTAACTACCATAACTCTTCAATCTCTATCTCTAGCATATCCTTGGGCTGGTCCATATTCTACCATTTACTGCTACCCCTTTCTCTTTGCTTCAGATTGTTACTGTTGTTCACTAACTCTTCAAACTACTGTTTATTATCTTCTCTTTGAATTTGTCGAATTCTTACTGCCACCCTTTCATCCTTACCCTATTTCATGATTATCTCTTTCTGAATTGAATCATGACTTCCCAGAATTCTCTCCAGTAATCTAACATCTCTGTTCCATGGATTAAATACTTCCATCTTTATTTGGCTACTCATCTATGCCAATTTTTCTCCAGCATCTGCAACTAAACCTTCACTCACAAAATAATTATTAAAATAAAAAACATAAGGCCTTAGTGCCTCTTCTTCCTTTGGCAACACATTAGTATGTTGCACTAATGTCTCCTCGTCTATCAGCACATTAGTATGCTGATTTGAATTCTCAAAAGAATTCATGAGACTGTCAGCTAGTCTCTCCTCCATACCATCTTCTTCAATGATATCTCTCTGTTCTAGTTCACAGTAATGAACTCCTCCTTCTGTAATGTCAATTTGTTGAACTTCCATTTTCATCTCCTTTTCCTTATGATTGTCATTCATGACAATTTCTTTGTCTTCCTTTTTCAACAATCTATCCTGAGTATGTATCCTCTGTTTTTCCAACTACCTTCTTTGAAAGTCTAATTTTCCATATAACTCGATAATTTCAATTGGAGTATAATTTGGAAATTTCACACAAGTTTCCAAACCTTCCTTTGTTATTGACAATTAATCAGATGTCCTTTCTCCCTTTGCTAAATCTTTTGCATAGACTTATTTTTTCTTAACATCTTTTACTAGATGTCCTTCTTCTTCAATACATTTTGTCTTGCTGTCCTTCTGTAACCCTTCTTCCAGAGTTATCCTTGTCTCGTCGTTTGCATTAATAGTCTCCTGCATTTTTTCTTCATCAATAACATTAATCAAATTCATTAGATTACCTTTCTGAGACAATATTCCTTCATTCTTCATCAGAATAAGATCCTGATCTTCCATCTCTATGACAACTTCCATAGACTCATCCATAGACTCTTCCTACTGTATCTAGTCAAATTCTTCTTCTTTTGAGAAGTTTTCTTTGTCACCTTTTACTTCTATATCTTCATCTACTCTGAAGACATCTTCAAAAGGTTTCTCTTCTTTTGCAGTACCTACAATCATACACAAACTATCAGTTTTAAAATCATAAGACCTTGTGGTCTCACTTGATACTTCAGTCATCATATCTCCTTGCTATTCTGAATCCTTCATATGATTCATAAGATCTTCCACAGATCTCCAGTCTTCATCTTCACCCATAATTTCACCATGTTCTGGTTTACAAATGGACTCTTCCATTTCCAACTCAGCCTCTCTGAGTTCTTCCACCAGGCTCTTCACTTGCCTCTGCTGTAGTCTTCTTTGTAACTTAGACCACTTCACTGCCTTTTTCCTCAAGGCCCAACCTTGTCTTTGGCTTTCCTCTAGTATCCTTCTTAATGCATCGAGTTGTTCTTTTAACTCTATAATCTCCTTGTCACGTTCCTCTTGAGTCATCCTCTTGCCATTTACCTTGGCATTCTCCTTCTTCACTTTTCTTCTATTGTGGTCTTCTTCAGAACCTCTGTTATCTCTGTTATGACTATTAGTAGTCATATTCTTCTCCATCTTCATGAGTTCCTCACTCACTTACTATGAGCTATATTAAATCCTCTGCAACAACAAGTCCTCCCTGCTGCCACTCACCTCACCAAGCTTTCCTTTGTACTTGGTCTTTTGGAAAGCATTTGGTTCTCTATTCTCTGGAACCTCTTTGAGCACTTCTCTCTGCTCCTTCTAGACTTCAAATCATCTACCTCTTCTAAGAACACAAGTGTCCTCTTGTACTTCAATCACAAATGAAGTACTAGGTTCTGACCACCTCTTCTTTCATGTAGAAATTCTTACCAACTTTCTTCATTCCTTGGCAATTCTACCCACATCCCTTGTGGAATTGCCTTTATGACCTTCTTGTGAGTTGCAACAATCCTCTATAGTAACAAGCCTCCTTTTTGTTACATATGCCTCACTAATCTTCTCTCCTCTGAGCTCAGTCTTTTAGCTTTTCTCTGGTTCTTTCCTTTGGAACCAATTGAGCACTCCTTGCTCTAGGTTGCTATAATCTTCTCACCTTCCTTTGCTGTCACCTGTGTATCAATGATATTCAAACCAAAGATCATTCCCAAGCTTTCAAAAGCTTGCTTCTCAGCTTCCTTCTGAGAGCACTCTTATCTTTTCTGTCCAACTTTCAATTGGATTCTTCAGGTTCACTGCCACTGCATGGCTTCACAAGAAGTTTTCATTCATTCTTCACATTTGAGTGAACCTCCACTTTCCTCAAGAAAACAACCAACACTGTGTTTTCCTTATGCTTCTGCAATGTTTTAAGAGTATCACTTACTCTCATCTTATTTCATGCCTTCTTCTTATCAGATTCAAATAACCTGATCACACTTGTAATCTGCTCTGATAGCACTTTGGTGCAAGGTTTCTCCTCGCATTACCCACAGTATGCATATACAATGCATAATCTCATCTTTCCCAGGAATTACAATGACCAGCTTGGTCAAACCTTCATAAGCTAAGGTTAAGGTCCTTCATTTAATCTTCAAGTGGAAACATTTCATTAGAATTTCCATAGTCTAACCCTTCATTTGTCTTTCTATCAAAACTTTATAACTTAACCCTTCATTAAACTCAACCCAATCCTTAAGCCCGCACATGTATAACCAACCCCACTCTATAACTATGGTTATTTACCTTTTCCTCGGTCTTAGCACATTACTCGATGCTTCCCTTTATTGCAATCACAATCTTTCTACATCGTTAAAACATGCCTTCAAAACTCTTGACTGGTGATATGCGACTGCCTTCCCCATCATTGATTTCATTCACCAGATCAACAGATGTCGCGATATCGCATCAAGCCATCCTGTGCCTCCATTGCCTCTCACATGCGATATGCGATTACAACCGGACTTCAAATAAAATCAAACCACGCCTATAACCTCTTTGGGTCTGCCCTTTTCAATTTCTTTATCACGACCTTTCTCCACCGTTGATCTTATCCTCGATCCAACGGCTATACTTCTTCCCAATCAACAGACTTTCCCTACGTTTTACAACCGTTGATCAAGATCCGCTTGATCCGACGGTCTACAACGATGTCGGGTGGAACACTTACGTGAGGTTTAACGACTTTTTGGACCCGATGGGAATTATAAATGCTCGATCTATAGAAGTTCGAGTCCGCCCTTGCCATTAAAGCTCGATCAAATTACGGCCCGATATCCGTTGGATGACGAGGCCTTTAAATCCTATGGTCCAGATCGATTCCCATCTTTCTCCTTCCTCTAGTACTTATATTGAATCTCTGCCATTCATTTCTTAGCTCTATCTTATGACTTAATCCTGGCCACCCATCATGAACAAATCTCATCCGTTGATCTTCTAGATCCAACAGCTACTGTGCATCAACACTTCACTTCTTCACTCTTCTCTTCACTTGGTTTTCTACGCCAATTCTTTAATGTTCTTCTGTAGTTTTGGTTTTCTTCAGGGTTTCTGTTCCTTTCGTTGTTCTATTGCATGACTCCCTCCTGAGCTTAACTCTGCAAGTTTTTAACACAACCACTCCAGAATCTTGACTATGATCCTTCGAATGGATTCAAACGATCCATTAGGATTCTTCATATCGTTATTCTTTCTCTGTATCTCGCCTTTGATTCTGCTAAACTCCACCTGCATATATATATGATACAGAATCTCTAATTCACACACAGATTACAATTAACCCATTCCAACACACACATAACTCAGAATTGAGTTGTTTGTATTAATAAACATGTATTTACATAGAGAATTCCTTCTCGGCCTGATCTTCTATATCAGTGGCCTTTCTTCTCCTCTTGCCTGTAGGCTTACAGTCTGACTGACTGACTCACTAGCTACCCTCTAGCTACTAACTAACTACTGAATAACTAACTTGTTCTCACCTTTTAGGCTTACCTTTATACAAAAAGGTTCTGTTGAACTAATTCTAGTTCAAATCCTTAATCTGCTAAAATAACTCCTCAATATTCTCTAAGTCCACTTTTAACTCCTACTTATCCCTAAAAGTCCTCTCTAGTTGCTCGAATCATGATACCTATAAGAGTTACAACTGATTTCCAAGTCTCTCATCATTATTAATCACTCATGTTCTCCTACACTTGAGACCATTTACAAGTATCCTCACACTCATCTAATTAATTCCTACTTTAACCACTCAAAACATTAATAACTACATACATATGAATCCAACTTCCTTGAAAACACAAGACCCCCTATGTCTACTAGAATAAAATGATAGTTTCGAGTCAATGCTCATGCATCACTTCTTGATCATTATTCCCCCATGGTCATTAAACAGTCATAAAAGGGTTGTTTTCATATATATATGGCCCCTTTTCGTAATTTGATACCATAACATGCATATTGTAACACCCATGGGTCATCAACGTGCTATGGTTGTTCGTTGTTATGACTTGGGATTATTTATAGTTTTTAAACCTTAGCATTATAATATTTATCATTGTGTTTTCACTTTTTTTTATGGAATGCATATGTTTCAAGCCCCAGAGTTTCCACATAGAAATCTGTTTCTATGGCCCGATTACACTCTTGCGAGCGTACATCCATAGCAACGTGGATTGGTTATGGCACTTCATCTGGCCATGTGATCTACCAGAGCGGGAATTTGAGATCTATGTTGAAGGATATAACAATGTTCATTTATTTGGTCTTATAGTTAAGGTAATTATCCCCCCTTCTTTGCCTTTGTTTTCATTTATGTTCTAGCATTTCACTACTTAGCACTCTGTGAGAAAAATGATGGTTTAGAGGTTGTAACTTTCTTCTAGTTATCTGCTTATGACTAGAACTTCTCAAGACAAGGTTATTTCCTTAATGAAATTTCTATTAGAGTGAAATAAATGATGTGGCTTGCATTGGTGGTGAAGCCTTTCTCGCCAGGTAACAGTCAGCTGCAAAATTTTCTTGAGTTATTGATAGAGGATGTTATCCTCCTACCTCTTTAATTTTCCATTGTTGCAACTATTCAATCTGATAATTTCTATGTGATGATGCAGGTCTAGGGTTTTGTGGAGAGACTTGATTCCCAAGGATTACTCTGTCTCTGATATAGGGTTATCATATTCAACTTCCAATTTTAGGATATGGCTTCAGTTTGTCCACTAACAGGGCTCCTCAAGTAATTTCACTGGGGTTACCCTCTTCCATTATTTTTTTTTTCTTCTTAGGTCACATCTGCAAATTCTGTGATATTTATTTATAATTGACGGTTTTATGTTTGTTGTTCTTGACAAAGGAAATTTCTCCCACTTACCAATTTCTTTGTTTACTTGAATATGCTTGAGTTGGGAATGTTCGACCATGGCTTCCAAGAGATGGGTTTTATGCCAATTTCAGGTGTAACTTAATACATCTCTTATCGTCTTAAAAAAAACCATGAAAGGATAAATCCTTTCTCTTTCCACTTTGTTAGACCTTATATCATATAATATTGATAATAAATCTTATCATCCTTTTTTTACAAGTTATGGGTTGTGGCCTCGTTTCACATACTCTAGAGGGTGAGATACCCTGAACAATAGGTATTGGTATTCTTCTCTTTCCTCACTATAATTTAGAATTCTAGGGTTAGGTTAAAACCTTTCTTAATGATAGTAATGGAATTGCTACAGGGCCAAGATTCTTGGTTGTCGTCTAATTATTTCTTAGGTAAATTAATTTACTAGAAACCATCTTATTTTGTCTCATGGTTTGTTTGAATTTTTCTCTTCTCTATTCGATTATGCTTCTAATCATAGTCATTTATCCTCTTGGGTTGCAAGTTAGTGCACGTCTCCAAACTGGGGTTTTCGAGAGGAAAATGTTGTGTCCTTTTTTTTTTCAAATTTAGGTGCACTTCAGGTACCTATTTACCTATCACTTATTTTCTTCTCCCTCTTCTGATGCAGAGTTGTTATCACAAGATTGTTGAACTTAATCCAGTTATGGGAAAGCCATGTTTAGTTGGTTTACCGATGATCCTAGAAAGTTTTATATGTATATATATCTATAGCCAAGTTTGTGACTACCTCTGATTGAACCACAATTTTAATTCTTGTGTTCATTGCGTTTTTTTTTTACAAAATTGGGTTTTCACTATACTGCTACTTTTTCTCAATTGAGGCTGAGTTAAGTTTATCATAGATCATGATATGAAAATACTTTCTATGTTCTTATGATATAAAAGAAATGCTTAGTTTCCATTGGTTTTTGGAATTGTACAATTCTTATATAGTTATTTTTTAAAATTACTTTCACATATATCTGTATAAAAAGATAGATGATATTTTACCAGCAACTCAATGTTCATTAGAAAAAGAGCATAGATGCTTGGATACATGTTAATATCACTATATTTGTACTGAGCTCTTAATCTTATTATTTGTTTAAAGAAAATATTATGCATGTCTTATTTCCATTGGCTTACTTTCTCTTATATATTTTCCTCACATAAGTATGCCTCAATGTATTATTCCAATTATTTATACAGAGCACTCTAACACAAATATTTGTAATTACTCATTTACATACAAATACCAAACCTCTTATCAAGTTCTTTGTAAGGAAAGAACCTTACTGCACAAGGAACTAAATTGCATGAGTCCTAGTTTTCAAGTTTGTGCAACTTTTGTTCCCTTGAAGGTTCTTTTACATAAGCAGGAACTGCATACTATTAAGGATTAACCTGAAGGTCTCTTCTTGGGTGTTATCATGTAACCTTGCTAACCCTAATTTATATGCGTGTTTGTGTGTGTTAAAACCTTAATCAAAATAACTACTACTTTAACTATACTATTTAAATAGAATTAATTCATAACAAAATTTAGACCTTTTTTTCAAGACCAAATATCAACTAAATACTTATTACTCATTCCCATATTGTTCATATAAACATAAATGATCCTGGTACACAAATTCTTAAAAGATCATAAACAATCAATCTAGTGAATTATATGAGTGTTTGAAAATATAATAGGAGAAACCCCGCTCCTCCCAACTAGTGATTTGATTCCTCAGTAATTCCCCCTAATCCTCAAGAAGCCCTTTTGTCAGGAACCGAACCAGTCTCTTTCAAAGATTTCTTCAGCAAGCCCTAGCTGCATCCTATTAGATCTAGGCTGATTATATTTTGTTCATTCAAGTCTAGTCTTTCTCTCCTGTTGGAAACTTAATTCTCAATTTTTTTTTCTCCCACAATCTCTTTTACTATGTTTCCCCCCATGTCCTTTTCCTCCACTCATGTTCCTTATGGTGTTAGTAATATTTTTAAAGATGGAGGATTTTTTTTTATGACAATTATTACTTCAAAATTGTCCTTTCTTGTACTACAATTGATTCATAATTGCTTCCTAACAGTTGGGAGCTTGACTACTCATGTGGTGGCTCCTTTTATATTTTCAAAAAAACAATAAGTGGAATAACAATATTCATTCATAACAATTTATTAATATTTACATATGTTAGTCAACTTTAGTCTTGGCCTCACAACCAATACTTTGACAATATTTACAAGTAAGTATACATAATAATGTATGCAAAAGTAATTGCACTAGGGATATCACATATTACCCCCCTTGAATTAAACACTATCCTCAGTGTTTCCTCTGCATTTATCACTTTTGAAAAGTGAAGGAGACGCTTCTCACATATTTCTTTCATTTCCCAGGTAGCCTCCTCAGGGTTGAAATGCTTCCATTGCACTTTAACCTGACGATGGTTTAATTCCATAGTAAATCTCACTCTTGTTTCAAATTCATATTCAATTCTAGCATGTCTTCATTTGTGCTAAGTAGACACTGCCAATTTTTCAATCATGCACCCAACAAGGGTTAGAAATATCAATATAAGCACACCATTAATAGTAATTAACAACAATAGGTACATAGGAAATATAAAGACATAATTGAAGAAGGATGTAACTCTCTGGTGAGACAATCCATCACTCAGTATATTGCACCACAACACTCACTTGCATTCACAAGGCCATCAAACTATTGCATATATAGGATTATATTATTGTTGAAAAACTTCCTAGAATATAGGAACTGCCAACCAACAAAGTATAAATAAGGAAAATAGTTCAACAACACACAAGTGGTTCTAATTATAGAAGATTCTTCTAAATATTTCTCCATTACACTCCCCCTTAATGGATAAATGTGTTTTCTACCACACCCAAATGATTCCTACATGCTTCAAATTTTGCCTTTCTAAGAGGCTTTGTAAAGATGTTAGTCACATTTGCATCAGTATTACAATAAATTAAATCAATTTCCTTGGATTGCATCTTTTCACTAGCAAAATATAATATATCAATATTTTTTGATCTTGTGTGGTACATTGGATTATTGGCTAGCTTGATGGTGCCTAGATTATCACACTTTATAATAGTTGGTGTTTTTTGTACTTCTCCTATGTCTTCAAGAAATTTCCTCAGCCTAATTACTTCAAACGTAGCACTGCACAAAGATTTGTACTCAACTTCAGTGGATGAGAAAGAAACAATTGGATGTTTCTTACTACTCCAAGCCACAATCCCAGATCCAAGACCAAATGTATAACCTGAAGTTGATTTTATGTCATTATGATTTCCAACCCAATTTAAATCATAATAGCCTACTAACTCAACATAAAAGTCATTAGTATATTTAATACCAAAGTTAATTGTTCATTTCAAATACTAAAGAACTCATTTCCTTGCTTTCTAATGGATTTCAAGAGGTTTCTCCATAAACTGACTTATAATGCTATAGAATTCACTATGTTTGGCTTGGTTTTAGTGAGATAGTTTAAACTTCCCACCAAATGATGATATATTATACCATCCACCTCTCTTATCCCATCACTACTATAGATTTTGGCATTCTCCTATAATGGTATTAGTGTTGCCTTACATTGGTCCATTTTGAATCTTTTCAGTAACTCCATGGTATAATTACTCTAAGTAACCAATGTATGTCCACATTCTCTCCATATCTCAAGACCTAAGAAATAATGCAATTCACGAAGGTCTTTCATTTCAAATTCCTGTGACAATTGTCATTTAACTTTAGCAATTAACTTAGAAACATTTTTTGTTATAATAATATCATGAACATGTAAAGAAATCATACTAACATTCCACTTTTGATCTGACTTGATATACAAATTAGGGTCACTTTTTCTTTTCATAAAACCTTTCTGAAGAAAGAAAGAATCAATCTTCACATACCATGATCTCGGTGCTTGTTTCAAGGCATACAATGCTTTCTTTAACTTATAAATAAGCTTCTCTTGATCCTTTTTAACAACCCCTTTTGGTTGAACAAGAGATACTTCTTCTTTTAGTTCCTTATTCAAGAAGGAAAAGTTAACATGTAGATGATGTAATTTCCGTTTATGTTTAGTGGCTAAAGTGTTAGGTCCCTATAATACTAGTGATTACCCCATTACTATTGTAGTTGTATCCCTTATTAATATTGTTGTGCCCCTATTGTCCCCATATTGTTATTATTGTGCCCCATAGAATCCCTCTATTGTTATTTTTGTGGCTTTATATTATTATTGTTAGGTCGGTTGGGTTATATTGTGACTCCTTAGACTCCTATATATAGAAAGGAGGTTTTGTCATTTGCATCATCCAAGAATTGTTCATTTATGTAATGTAAAGGAGGTTGCCCCCTCAAAGAGGCTGAATTCTAAGGCGTTGATCTATCTTTTCTATCTTTTTGTGAGCTGGTTTCATAACATTTGGTATTAGAGCTTTAGATTCTAGGGTTTTTCTGCTCCAAATAGGTCATTGTGGCATTTTCGCTATAACTTTGTTTCTGCGACATTTCAGAAGATAAAAAAAAAACCCATTTGAGACGAAATCACACTGAACCTCGGGTCTGAATTTTAGAGCTTTTAACATATATTTATGGAGATATGATCAGAGGAAGTTGGTCTTTGTGCAAACTCCTGAATTACATTCCAAACAGGTGACCTGGGGAAAATCGTCATAACTTTCTCCGAGCATCGGATTGAAATTTCGTAAAAAGGTACAGAAACAGGATGGACTGTAGTTTCTTGTATATATGTTTCAAAGCCAAAGGTCGAAATAGTGACTCGTGGCACGTCGTACAAGTTCGCTCTACTAAACTAGTCTATAATCAGGTCACTGTGGGAGATTTGGCATAACTCTTCCCTGGAGAATCCAATTTGGATCAGACTAGTGGAATTGGAAGGAGGATGCAGAGGGATACTGCAGATCACAATTTTAGAATTAGATGATTTGAAATTACAAAGATACATCAGATTCAATATCAAGCTCCTACAAAGTGAAAAAAGGTGTATAGTTGTTTTTTAATTTTTGCATAAGCTTGGTTTGAAAAATTAGTTTGAAGGAATTCAAAGGGCATAGTAAAGCATTATTATCGGTAATTGATGCCCTGAGGAAAGAAAATGAAAACACCTAGTAGGCAACCTGAAAGCTCTAGCATGACTCATGAAGAAGAGGAAGAAATGCAACATGATATATCAAAATTACGAGACCAAGTGCAACAAGTGTCACTTGCATAAAAAGCAATAGAATCTAAGATGGATGGTTTAAAGAAAGATGTAGAAGCTAAGATGGATGGTTTAAAGAAATGCATAGAAGCTAAGATGGATTGTGTAAAGACAAGCATGGAAGATTTGATGACAGACATGGAAGATTTGAAGACAGATTTGACAAAGTTTCTACAAGAACTGCTTACTAATGGTGAAAGGGTAGTAAAGGAAACTCATGATGAGAACAAAATAAATGTTAATCATGATTTCATAGACTCTAATGTTGGATTGAAGACCCACCATATTCCAAAAATCGATATGAGGAAGTTTGATGGCAAGGATCCCGCAACATGGATATTACAGATGGAGCAATTTTTCGATCTCAATAATGTGCAAAACACACAAAAGGTACGTATTGCAACTTTATATTTGGAACCAAATCAGTTTGTATCATACACTGGCTTTGCTCTCGTAAACAAATTATCACTTGGGCAATTTTTACGGAAGAATTGACAACACATTATGAGGATACAAAAAGCAACACATTTTTTAGCCAATTGATAAGTCTCAAACAAAAGGGTTCAATAATGGAGAACATTTAGGAGTTCCAAAAATTGAACATAAGGGTAAAAAATATTCCAGAGGAGCATAGGATTGATGTTTTTATAGGGACTTTAAAGGATAATATCCAACATGATGTTGCCTTTGGGAACCTGATTCATTAGAGAAGGCATTCAGGTTAGTAAGAAAAATGGAAAGCAAAATTATGGCAACCAGGAAGCATACCACTCACAACTATAAAGATGGAAGTGTTGTTGCCCCTAGTCTTCCAAAACCTATAAGGTTGACACCACAAAAATTGGAAGAAAAATGAGCAAAAGGGATTTGTTATAGTTGTGATAGCAAATACACTAAAGGTCATAAGTGTGATGAGAAGAAATTATTCTACATAGATTGTGAAGAGGAAGAAGGAAAGGAGAAAGAAAGGTAAAAAGAAAAGGATATACTCCAGAAACAAAGCCAGATAAAGAAGAAATGAATCTGACCATATCTTGTAATGCATTGGCTAGAATTACCACTCCTCAAACCATCAATATAGAAGGACAAATCAAGAAGAAAAAGGTAATAGTGTTGATTGATTTAGGAGGTACCCACAATTTTATTCATTGTAAGGTAGCAAAAGAATTGAATTTCTTCCTATATCCAGCACTAGAGTGTCAAGTCATGGTTGCAAATGGAGGAACGATAAATTGCTCTGGAAAGTGCCATAATATTAAGCTATCCATGGGAGAATATGTATTGACTAGCCCAATGCTTTCCATTCCAATGGGAGGTGTTGATGTTGTACTAGGAGTCCAATGGCTACAATCCTTGTGTATAATATCTTTTAATTTTCAAGAACTTTTCATGAAATGTTATGCAGAAGGAAAGGAAGTTGAATTAAGGGGTATTGCAGGGAAACTAGGAAAGATAATAAGCTCTAACGGTATGACAAAGCTTCTAAAAAATGAACAAAGAGGTGTAATTACACAATTGTGTTCACTAGATGTTTCCACATCGGAATCATATATTTCTCCAGATCTCCAAAAAGCCTTGGACAATCATTCCAAGTTATTTGAGACTCCCAAAGGTCTCCCACCTATTCGTGATCATGATCATGTTGTTCATCTGATTCCAGGAAGTGTTCCTCCAAACATCAGGCCGTATAGATATCCCTATGCCCAAAAGAGTGAAATTGAATGTATGGTTGTAGAAATGCTAGACGCTGGTATAATTCAACCTAGTCAAAGTTCTTTCTCTGCTCCAGTAGTATTGGTGCACAAGAAAGATGGATCATGGTGCATGTGTCTGGATTATATGGAGCTCAACAAGCTCATTATTAAAGATAAGTTTCCCATTCCTGTCATTGATGAATTACTGGATGAATTGCATGGATCAATTTACTTCACCAAGTTTGATCTTCGTTCAGGATATCATCGAATCAGAATGAAGAACAACATTTAGAACTCATGAGGGTCATTATGAAGTTTTGGTCATGCCTTTTGGCCTTACCAATGCACCTTCTACATTTCAAGGTTTGATGAATTCCATTTTCAAACCCTTCCTTAGAAAATTTGTGTTAGTATTTTTTGATGATATACTAATCTACAACAAGTCTTGGAAGGATCATGTTGAACATGTTGACAGGGTGCTACAACTATTGGAGGAGAAACAATTATATGCAAAAAGATCCAAATGTTTCTTTGGAGTACAAGAGGTGGAATATTTGGGTCATATTGTATCTCATGAAGGAGTTAGGGTAGACCCTAGCAAAATTAAAGCCAGTAAGGAATGGAAAATCCCCACATCCATAAAGCATCTGCGAGGATTTTTCGGGCTAATAGGGTATTATCGCAAGTTTGTTAAGAATTATGGGAGAATAGTAGCACCTCTAACAACATTATTGAAGAAAGATGCATTTTCATGGACTCTAGAAGCAACAAAGACCTTCGAACATCTTAAAGAGGCAATGTGCCAAGCACCAGTCTTAGCTACACCGGACTTCACAAAAACCTTTATTGTGGAATGTGATGCTTCAGGAAATGGAATTGGTGTTGTTTTAATGCAAGATGAAAGACCCATTGCTTTTGAAAGTCGTCTAATCAAGGGAAAGTTTTTACATAAAGCTATTTATGATAAAGAAATGTTGGCAATACTACATGCACTTAAGAAATGGCGACCCTACCTAATTGGAAGACACTTCAAGGTAAAAACGGATCATGATAGCCTTAAATACTTTTTAGAACAAAGATTATCCTCTGAAGAGCAACAAAAGTGGGTCACAAAGATGTTGGGTTATGACTTTGAAATCATCTACAAAAAAGGGAAGCAAAATGTTGTGGCAGATGCACTCTCAAGAAAGGATGAGGATGTGGAAGCATTGTTGTGCGCCATTTATATTGTCCAACCAGATTGGATAAATGAAGCAAGGGAGGAATGGAAGAATGATGAAGAACTGTGGGCACTTATTCAAAAGTTACAACAAGATTCCAGTACATCTGATACATTTAGTTGTCAAAATGATTCGTTATGGTACAAAGATCGCTTATACCTCTGTAAGAATTCCCAACTCAAACAAAAGATTCTTATGGAATTGCACACTTCTCCCTTAGGAGGGCACTCAAGATTTTTAAAAACTTACCACAGGGTCAAGAAGGAATTTTTTTGGGATGGCCTTAAATTGGACATTCAAAAGTTTGTGGTGGAATGTTTGGTTTTCCAACAAAATAAAGTTGAAAGAATTAATACCCCGGGTCTATTACAACCTTTATCCATTCCAAGCCAACGTTGGGAGGATGTTTCAATGGATTTTATCACAGGTTTACCCAAGTCTGAGGGAAAGAGTTTCATCATGGTGGTAGTTGATAGACTTACCAAGTATGCACACTTTTGTGCATTATTACATCCATTTAAATCCAGTACAGTTTCTACTGCATTTATGGAAACAATTCAAAAGCTACATGGAAATCCAAAGATTATTGTAAGTGACAGAGATCCCATATTCACTGGAAATTTTTGGATAATTTTTTTTTCTTGTCTTGGTACTTAGTTAGCTCATAGCTCATCTTATCATCCTCAATCTAATGGGCAAATTGAGATAGTAAACAAATGTTTGGAATGATATCTTTGTTGCTTTGTCTATGATAAATAGACACAATGGGTCAAATGGTTGCCTCTGGCTGAATGGTGGTATAACACATCATTCCATACATCAACAAAAATGACCCCATTTATGGCACTTTATGGATATCAGACACCATCCATCACATCATATTTAAGAGAAAATTCTAAGGTTCAAGCAGTGGAATATCACATCGAACATCAAAAACAAGTCCTCCAACTCTTAAAGGATAACCTTGTGTTGGCACAGAATAGAATGAAACAACAAGCAGATCAACATCGCAGTGAAAGAAGTTTTGGTGTAGGTGATTGGGTATTCCTATGGCTACAACCATATAAACAAATGTCCCTGAAGCAAGCTAAGAAGGATAATAAATTATCACCAAAGTATTATGGTTCGTACAAGGTGTTGCAAAAGATTGGTACTATGGCATACAAATTGGAGCTTCATGCAGCTTCTCGAGTGACCCAGTTTTCCATGTTTCATGTTTAAAGAAGGTTATAGGCGACAAGCTCCCAGTTCAAACAATATTGGTAGAACTTGACGAGGAAGGAAAAATTATGTTGGAATAGAAAGCAGTCACAGAGACAAGAACTCGACAGCTACGAAATCGATCAATTTCGGAGTATCTCATCAAGTGGAAGAACTTATCCACTAAAGATTCCACATGGGAGGATGCAAATTTCATACAAAAGCATCTAGAACTACTCAAGCGTTGAGGAAAACACTTTTTTGAAGGAGAGGGGCATGTTAGGTCCCTATAATACTAGTGATTACCCCATTACTATTGAATTTGTATCCCTTATTAATATTGTTGTGCCCCTATTGTCCCCATATTGTTATTATTGTGCCCCATAGAATCCCTCTATTGTTATTTTTGTGGCTTTATATTATTATTGTTAGGTCGGCTGGGTTATATTGTGACTCCTTAGACTCCTATATATAGAAAGGAGGTTTTGTCATTTGTATCATCCAAGAATTGTTCATTTATGTAATGTAAAGGAGGTTGCCCACTCGAAGAGGCTAAATTATAAGGCGTTGATATATCTTTTCTATCTTTTTGTGAGTTGGTTTCATAACATAAAGCAATTAATCTCATTGTATTTAGCGTAGCTATAGGTGCAAAAGTTTCTTCATAATTGATCCCCTCTTTTTGTGAGTATCCTTTTGCAACTAACCTGGCCTTATATTTATCTATACTTCCATCAAATTTAAATTTAGGTTTGAATAACCATCTATATCCTATGGGTATCTTATTTTCAGACAATTTTGTCAATTCCCAAGTATCATTCTTAATTATAGAATAATATTCTTCCTTCATTACATGTCTTCGCTCTTTATATTCATTAACTTCTTTGAAATTCTAAGGTATTATGAGATTCATAACTTTAGTCATTAAGGCATAATCTTTAAATCTTACTGGTGGTTGAGTTTGACAATATGACCTTCTAGGTACTTTGATGTTTCCATCTCTTCTTCTTCTTCATTGTGAATCATCTGTTCGTCTTAGTGTGATGCGACGACTAGAGGTGTCCATGCCATTGGATTGTTCCTCCTCTTTCAGTTCATGCTCATCATATACTTCCTCTTTGACATCATCATACTCATAAAGGATATGTCATGCATCATATTTTTCATTCTTATGGCCTTCAATTGTTAGCTCATGGAATAATACATCTCTACTTGCAAATATTTTATGTATGCAGGGATCAAACAACTTATAAGATTAATAATCATAACAGTAACCTATGAAAATACACTTGTGGGTTTTCCATCAAGTTTCCTCTTTTCTTGTTTCAAAACATGAGAGAATTCTTTGCTACCAAAGATTCTTAAAGGACTTATTGTTGCTTTATAACCATAAAATGCTTCAAAAGGAGTACTATGATCTAAACTTTTAGTTGGACTTCTATTTTTCAGGTAAACAATACTATTAGCAACTTCTACCCAAAAAGAATTGGTAATGTTTTTACCTTTTAATATGCTTCATGCACAACTACCAGGGTTATGTTCCTCCTTTCAACTACTCCATTCTATTGTGGAGTATATGGTAGTGTATATTTTTTTACATTACCATGGGATTTGCGGTGTTTCGACATGAATTCATTTTCAACCTCCTCGACATGATCAGAGGATTTTGATGTTTTTTCCTATTTTCTTTTCAACCATAGTTTTGAACTCCTTAAAATATTCAAATACATCAATCTTCTTTCTCATGAAGTATACCCATGTATATTTTATACAATCATCAATAAAGATCAAGAAATAATATGCTCCACCTAATGATCTAGTCTACATAGGACATGACATAGGACCACATGTATATGTATGCACAATTTTTAGAACATGCCTTTGACATATAATACTTAAGACAAAAAAATATTTATAATAATATAAAAACAAGTCATCTTTAAGTGTGACTTTTTGAAAATTTTTCTGGTTTATTTTATGATCTAATTTTTTTAGAATCCGACAAGGATTCATTGAAATCACAAGTTTCAAGAGTGAAGTCTTCACGATCGAGGTGCCCCAATAGTTTTTGAGGGTGCTCAATCCATATATGAAGTCAAAAAACTAGTTTAAAGAACATAAATCAAGATTTGACCACAACTTTTTTCATCAGATTCCCGCTAGAAATCGGTGGAAAACTCCAAAATGTCACATTTAAAGAGTACTCCATGTAAAAATATTTTAATGAGCCCTAAGTAATATATATCAACCATCTGGGTCCAGATGATGAACCACATTATGTGGTTTGAAAGGGTCGATGTGAAAATCATCAATGTAATTTATTTGAAATAACTCATCATAAACACTATAAATCACAGAAGTTTACACTCAAAGATACTTTTATATATTTCAATATCCATATTAAACAACATAATTTTATATTTCAAATATAACTATTACTTATATTTTTATAAATAAAAATATAACTTTCATTTATATAATATGATTTACAATATAATACAATATTATAATATTATATTATATCTTAAATCACATTCCAAAATATACACTTATTTACATAATTAAAGATATTAACAACTTAATTTTATTTAAATTATAATTAATTACTATAATATTACGGTATGTTTGTTTATTTATTTTAATATTATAAATTTTGATAAAAATAATTCAGGATATATGAATATATATATAATTTTTTTTATATTATTCTTAAAAAATTATATATATATATCTACATCTATATATATATATATATATATCTACATCTATATATATATATATATATATAGTTTATATATATTTCCCTTGGAAAAAGTCGTAATTTCTATTAATGATGAGAAATTACATTCTGTAGATGCCGTAGCATATGCATATTGAGGTTGGTTGGCCTCACCATCTGTTTAACAAAAAACAAAAAATCTAGATTCTCCACGCAGGGAGTACATTTGAAAATCTCAAAATTGAACTGTCACTTAACAGTTATAGCTATAAACCGTCAAATTGTCTCTATGGAAAGAGATCTTGCAGGACTATATGTTCAAATTAAAACAACATACATAATACTAGAAAAGACAAAAATATAAACAGTGTGCTTATATCCCCTGTGGCATATGAAGATCTATGAAAGGTCTGTGATAATACTGATGGAAAGTTCCATCAATTTCTTCTTGAATTAACCAGTCCTCTTCCTGCCGGTGCGCTGCCTCCTTTGATAGGAAGTCTGCCCCTGTGTTGCGCTCCCTGAAAATGTGATGACAGACAAAATTATCAAAGGATGATATAAGTCTGTGAGCCTCAGCCAAAATGTGCCTCAAAGAGAATGCAGAGCAATGAGATGTTCTATTTAACCAATTGCAAACTAGTTTGGAATCCCCAAACAGTTGGAGATGAGTGCAATGTTTTTTAAGAGAAAAATGGAGGAGGTGTTTGGCAGTGGCTAGCTCAGCATAGTTGTTTGTGCCTCTTCCCAGATTCATTTGGATTTTGTAGCAATGGGATTCGCTCAGGAATAGAATGGCCCCCCCTACAACCCTCCGCTTGGGCTGATCCATCAAAATAAGCCCAAGGGATTGTTTTATCAATATGCTCAGGTTGAATGTCCCTTGAGGGAGGGTAAGATTCTTCCTCAGGTAATAGATCAAAATCTGCTATCACTCTGGATCTAATAGAGAGCCAATGGGGATCCTTGTGGTAAAAAATGGCTCAGTTTTGAGTTGTCCAGAAAGCCTAGCACATCAATAACGACATATTCCTGTCCTTTCCCCTATGTCCACTGAGCCAGTTGTTCTAAGCCTTAGATAAGTTTCTCCCTCGCCAGGCTTGAAGTGAGGGGTAATGTGCAGAGATGATGTTCCATTGATCTGTGATGATAGGGTAGTCAAGGAAGAGGTGTTCAGTACTTTCCTCATTGCTTCTGCAAAGGTGACACCAAAAAGGTCCGTGGAAGGATTGCTTCATCAAGTTTAGACCTGTCGGGATTTTGTTGAAAAGAATGGACCACATGAGCAAACGCGTTCTAGGAGCAGCTTTTAGTTTCCAGAGAGCTTTCCACCAAGGCTCAATATGCTCTGGTTTTGCATAGTCCATAAGCTTTAGATACCCATCCTTAGGCGAATATCTTCCATTTTTTGCATAAGCCCACACTATTTCATCCTCTCCCTCTGATATCCGAACATGTGCTTGAGTAAGAGCCTCTGTAAAATCATGCCAGGCCTGATGCCATTGTGCCAGAAGATGAATGTCTAGGGCCGATTTCTAGGCCTACTGAAAAAGAGAAGTGTTTATTGAATCAACTATATGACTGAGATGAGTATAGCCTTGATCAGTTAAAAGACCAATCACTTCAGCTGGTAGCCTATGAGCATTTCCGCAACCTATCCAGGGATCAACACTGATACGAACTGCATTACCCTCATGAATCCTCCATGTTAGACCTTCTCGAATGAGGGGGATAGAGTTTAACACCGCCTTCCATATGATGGAGATGTTGTTGTTGTTCCGATGGTCCAGCCGGATCCAATCCATCATATTTGTAGGGGAGATATACTTTGCATGGGTGACCTTTGTCTAGAGACTTTGAGACGTAATTAGCTGCCAACCCAGTTTTGCAGCCAGTGCTTTGGCGAAGATGTCCAGTTTTTTTATGCCCCAACCCCCCATTTCTTGGGTCTTGCAATAGTATCCCATTTTACCCAGGCAAAGAGACTCCCTTGTTTGTTACCTTTCCATAGAAATCTGTTGCAAATATTTTGTAATCTAGCAAGAATTCCCCTAGGGATCCATGCCAAAGTCATCCAGTACACAGGGGTCGCTTCCAGAACTGCTTTAATGAGGATAAGCCTGCCCGCTCGAGAGAGGTATCTATGGTACCATATGTTCAAACGTTTCTCAACCTTTGAGATGAGCCAGGTCCAATCTGCTATTTTGTAGCCTTGGGGTTTCAACCTAAAGCATTATTATAATATTATTATATACATTTTTTAATTTAATATTATATATATTTTTTCAAATATAATTTTAAGATATATATATATATATATATATATATATATATATATATATATATATATATATATATATATATATATATATATATATATATATATATATATATATATATATATATATATATATATATCATTTATATTTTCTTAAATGAAAATATAACTCTTGATTTATACTATAATGTTATATTGTACTATATTATAAATCATAATTCAAAATAAACATCTATTTATGTAATTAAAAAAATTACTATCTAGCCTATGAGACTTACAATAGATGATTACAAGGCGTTATGTTAAGCACTCTATGGTGTAAAGGTCACTGGTTCGTATCTCCATAGGCAAAAATCCAACCATGTTAAGGGTTGGTGTGGCCCAAGTCAAGTGTGATCCCTAGATGATTTTGATGCCTTATATGCCCCTCGGTCGTAGCTACTCAAGCCATAGGTTAGGTGTTCCACTCATCTCAGGACTGACATTACATAACAAGAAAAGAAAATCTGTCTACCTAAATATAATTGAATTACAATTAATTATTCTAATATTTTATATATTTTTATTTTAATATTATTTTTTCCATATATATATATATATATATATATATATATATATATATATATATATATAGATAACTCTCATTTATATAATATGAATGATAATATTATAATATATTTTTGTAAGTCTAAAAATTCTATTGATGAAACATAAATAAAATTACATCATTTCCCATCATGACTAATTTTCTGGCACAATATGCCCTATATTAACGATATCAAAGCAGAGATGAATGATACTGAGAATAAAAAATAGAAATTCCCCCCAGATGGATTCCATTATCTGCTTCTTTATCATCCTTATGCAATGTAGCAGACGTCTTGCCCTCTGTATTGTTAGAAATACGTAGGGGGGTGTTGAATCAGTATTTCATGCTCAATCAATTTTAATTTAATTTATGCTTTTCATTTTCAAATTCATCTGATCCATTATTTCATTACCATCACAATGTGTTATAGATATGAAAATATTTAGCGACATTAAGCATAAGAACATGTAAACAATAGAATGCAACATATCATCAATGCATCAACACATAGGGACACTAGATTTTAGGTGGAAATCCAATTTGGGAGAAAACCACTATTGTTGTCGTTTTGTCTTCTTCTTATTATTATAAAGAAAATATTCTTACATTTAGCACTGACACAAACTCTTACTAGTACGCAGGCTCCTACCTGCTAGAGGCTACCACCTCCTCTTTTCTCCAGCTCCTACTGGAAGGAACCTATTTCTCCCTAATCAAGTTTACCCACTGCTACTGGAAGGAAGCTCCTACTCCCACACTGAAGGATACAAAACTTAGCACCTCTATGGACCACGTTTCAAAATTTTCATACTAGATCCACCTATCACAATCAACCATCAAAACCTCATTGATTAACCAAGCCAAAACTCAACATCACTGTCAAGCCATAACATTGTCAAATACCAAGCCAAATCCTTCTCTAAACAATAATGTTATATACCAAGTCAATATTCATAAAAGCAATTAGCAACAAATACATCATCATTAATTATCCATCACTTCACCGTATTAAGGAGACCTGTCATAAACCCTCAATAGTTCCAAGCCTTTCTTACAATAAATACTATCTCTGAATATGTAACCAGATCTAACTATCGACTCAATCTGACCATAGTTCAATACATCTCAACTGACATGTGTGATACCAATAACAACAAACTCAACACATCAAACTCCTCTAACTAGCATCATCATCATGATCTCAACAAGAGCAACATACATTCATAACATTAGTAGTCATACAGATCTCATGAGAATCATCAACAAAAAACTGCCGCTAGAAATCCTCTTATTCAATCAATGCCAAGCCAAACACATCTACACGACAAACTTAAGGTAGAATGAGTTATGTTTACTGATCTTTTATCTTTGCATCAAGTCATGTCACTATAGTATATGACGATATCTGCCCCAAAAGATCTATTCATTATGTCAACAAATAACAGTAAGCCAAGTTAATCTCTGATAATAAAAAATAAAACCAAGATCTACAAAGAATAAGTAGTTGCAATCATTCTATAATCTTCTTCACCCTATAGTCATCAAGCAAACAAATCCAAATACCAAGCTCATATTCCTCCTATTATCTCAACCACACAACTCCATCACAAGAATAATATTGTTATGACAAAAATAATACTTCAGTCACAGGAATAACGTTGGTGTAACACGAAATTTTTCAACACTCTCCCTCAAACATATTTTTGTAGACTATTCAAATATCATCGTAGAAAAGGACTCATAAAATTTTAACCAAGAGAGACAACAACATCCAAATCATCACTGCGCTGAGGTATGAACAAGTAACAACTTCATAAAGGGTCTATCTTTGTATATCATATAGGCTCCTTCACTAGATCTAACAACTAGTCCTTACTGATGCATCTATAAACAAGATTAGGGTCTTTGTAAAAAGCATCAAATTCATTTGATCCAAGCCATATAGATTTTCTTCCTTGAGCATTCAACCTTTGATATTAATTCAATGACTTCCAATGATAATTTTGCATACCCAATGCACTGAAAAATCAGTGAACAAGACAACAAGAGTTCTCATCAAATTTCTGCAACCAAACAAGAGATATAATGCTCGTAAGACATCAACACCATTGGGTTTATAAGAAAACTCTGTCATATAAACAAGACTCTGCCATAACCAATATTCTTGTAGCTCCATACAAGATGATATGACGAGGATAAACACAATATTCCACATTAAACTTAGTGCATCCAATAATATCAACAACTCACACAAGCATATAAAAATGATCTTAAATGTATGGGACCATTAAGTTTGACCATTAAGCATATAATCATAGAAGAATGTTGAAAACATTAACAAATTGTGTTTAGTAAAATAATTATGTATTAAAATAAAAACTAATTACTCTAAGTTTAAAAAGACAAACATTAATTTATTATATATATTATCAAATTTAATCATAAAATATAAATAAATAAAAATACAAATTATTTACTTAAATAAAAATTAGACAAAGATTATCATTCTCACATAGACTTAGAAAACCTATAAATAAATCTCAACTAATAAAACATCTAAAGGTATATATATATATATATATATATATATATATATATATATCTACTTTACAAACCAAAAAAATAGAGAACAAAATACATGTAACATTATATTGTTTACAAAAAAAAAAACTCAATGCAAATATAAACATCTTTTTGGTTCTCAATCCCATAGAAATTTATTCTATATATCCATAGAGCATATAATGTTTGTCCCACTCCATAATTTTATTTGTGAACATAGACTGATTGGATATTGATAATGCATTTTGCAAGCAAAGTAGAGATGGATTAAAATGTCTATGAGCTATTGCATTTTGGTGTGTAGATGTAATCTTGCAGCTAAAGCAATCCAATTCAAACACTGTTCTTCATCCTCATTCTTCTCATGCCATTCCCTAACTGTAATGTTTATAAACAAAGTCAAGGTGATGCAAGCAAAACAAAAAAAATGCTAGGAAACAACCAAATAAATATTTATTATTATGAAATGTTTTTATTAAAAGGAATGTATATAGAAGCTTGGATGAATGCCAATTCCTTTTTTGCAAACTTTTTTCCTCTACTATGGAATTTTAAAAATTGAATAAAAGAAAAAATAATTTTTAAAATGATATCAAGTTGTTGGTTAACCTAATTAAAAATTTAAAATACTGATTATGATTTTGTCTTTTCATAATAATTTGCTTTTTACTAGAATTTATTTTCACCTCTCATACTGCTTATATCAATTCAAGCTTACAATATAGCTAAATAACATTGAATATATATGTATCTCACAAACTTTGCAAGTATGTTATGAGATACTAGATCCCATTAAAATTATAAAAATTTGGATAAAAAAAAAAGTCATTCAGGAAAAACTTGATAATATATATGTCTTGGTCAATGGCAATGTCTCCAACAACAATATACATTCCTTACCTATCTTTTTATCATTCTAGTTTAGCTTCACAATCCTCACTTCCCATTCACAATTATTCATTAGCAACGACATTTTGATTTTGGCTTCTTTTTTTTTTGTGTTTTCTGGTTGTGTGATCTTGTGTATCACAAGGAAGAGATCCATCTGGTTGTGGAAGGATATGTAAAAAAAACCAAACAAACAGTTTCTAAATTTCATAATTCACTTCTTCCTCTTTATTTCATTATCTTTATAAAAAAAATGTTTGTTTCTAATTCTTATTTATCAATTATATGATGTTTTTTCACAAACATTATTTAATCATTTTATTTATCCTAATAAAAAGTGGATTATTTACTTAATATATTGGACGTTTCGAAAAAACTATCATATAATTAAACACTACTAAGTTTTCACATTTACACTTTATTCCTACATGTTAAAGTATTGAAGAAAACATCGTGGTAGTTATATTTGTATCAACTATTTTCATGGATTTTAATTTTAGGTGGCTTTCTAATGAAGATTAACAATGAAAAAACATTGCACAAATATTTAAAAATCATGACATAAATATTGCAATGTATTCAAAGGTATCATGTATAGTTAAAAGAATTTTTTTATAGATAAATATTTATAAAGGATAAAGCTAAACCTTAGATTAGGTCAAATAAATTAAAGATAGATTTTTTTAAAATGATGTGCAAAATATTTTAGATTTTGAAAACCAACCTAAAAGCATCTAAATTTTCAAAATCATAACATTTTTCTATATTTATTTCAAAAACATTAAAATCTCATTTAAAAAATATATACATTAATTTATTTAACATTTCTTACATATTGTTTGTGTATTACATTAAGTAGACATAAGTACCAAGGTACAAGACAACTCTTGAAAATATGAGCAGTTCTTTAAACAACCAAATGTGAGGACACTAAATATAACTATAGATATGGAAATATTAAAATAAATAGCACCAAAAAACCTTTCATATCACTGTTTGATTGATTTTTAAGGTCAATAACGATGAGGCTAGTCGTTGGATTGAATTTTCAAGTCATTAACCATGATGATGACAAGGATGAAAACATGGTGGAGATGAATGTTAACTCAAGTCTTTTTGGTACTAACTTCAATGCAATATTAGTCAACAAATAGCGAAAGCAAACTCCTCCAAGCAAGGGAAAAGCAAAGATGGTCGAGGAACACATTGGCCCATCCTCCCAACTTGCCTCTTAAGGAAAGATTCTTTGATTTCTTATGAAGTTCTTACATCTCTAGATATTTTGTTTTGTTTCATATATGTTCACTAGATATGTGGACATTATATGTTTTTTTGACAATTGGAAAACTTTCATTTCATATAATCAAGCATTTTCACTATATCAGCTGATAGTTTTTTTTTTTTCTAGGTTAAGACTAAACTAAGTACCCACGGGGAATTGAACCAGTGACCTATCGCAAGGAGTGCCTTAACAGCGCACCCATTCACCGTCAATCCAAAGCCCCGTGGGCTATATCAGCTGATAGTTAGGTGTGGTTTAGTTTCTTATTTTAGCACAACACACCTAGTTCTCTATGTAAGTATTTTGTACAATATTAATATATACATAGTCTCACATATAAAATTGAAATTGTGGAATTCTAATATTGAACTTAGAAGAATAAGTTTTTCATTGATGCCAAACCTAAAAGCTACCCAATGAGGTTTGAATCCTATAGGCTACTCAATTATGCCAACTAGTTTTAAAGATCAGATGGTAACAATAATTGAATCATAGAAAACCATAACCTCAAATTATAAAGACTCAATTGAATAGGTCTAATGAACTAAAGTTTACAAGAGATATGTACTCAATTGATCACAATATGGTAGTCTTGGACTCATGAAACCATTTAAAACCTTGACATTTATATACTTCTCATATCTTTAACTTTAATCAGCAAACTCTCCTTATTTGATATTTAATTGTTTAGATTCATATTGATTACATGAATATATATTTGTAATTAAAATTCATGTACTTTATGTAATATTTTAGTTCTTTGACTAATTCCAATTTGGATTGAATCAAGTACTCACACATCATTATGGGAATTTTGAGGTCTAAAATGGGCCTTCTAAGAAAAATGTACAACCAAAATAAACTTTATAAGAACCAATTGGATTCAACATGATGATGTCAACCATGGGAGATGAATCACCATTTTTGGAGTAAAAAGGTAAAAAGATAAAAAATAAAATAAAATAATAAAACTATTTTTTCAACTCATATTTTCAACATCTCCCTAAGGTTTTACTCCAATTTTGAGTGGGAGTACTTGCTGGATGCAAAATTTAATTCCCCATCCAATGAATACCCATGTTGCATACTTTCGATGGACCCTACTACAAGAAAAATGAGAAATACATGAAAAAACATGATTGCAATAATATTTTTCTTGTATTTCTCATTTTTCGTGTAGTAGGGTTCATTGTAAGTATGCAACATGGCTAATTCTTGGATGAGGAATCAAATTCTGCATCCAACGAGTGTTGCCATTCGAAATTTGAGTAAACCCACAGGGAGATAAGTTGAAAATAAGAGTTGAAAAAATAGTTTTTTCTTTTTTTCCTCTAAAATATGATGATGTAATCTAATCTTATTTTATTATTTCTACTATTATTTTATAATTTCCTTAGGATTCCCATTATCTCCCTCCTTATTTGCACCATATATTTAGTAAACGACTCAACATGTTGCTAAAATATTGTGTGTAATTCATTGCATAAAATCAAAAACTACACCAATATGTTCAACTATAAGACCCTCCACTTTGATTAATCTTATTTTTAAGCAATATCACATTTTAAAAATTGTAATTAATATAACTGAAAAAATATCATTCCATAATTCTATCCTTTTACTTTTTGAATAACATTTTTTTCCACAACTTATTTTCTCTCATTTTTTTAAATAATATTCTTTTTCGACAATCTCTCCCAATATAATATTTTTTTTCCCACAACCTTTGAAGCCTCTCCCAACTGATACCTCAGTATAAGTGAGGTAGTAGTGAACCCCTATTATTAAAAAGGCTTCCCAAATATAAAATGGGTAAAAGTCAACCCCTTATTATTATAAAGGCTCTCTCCCCTTCGTAATGCATAACCAGGTAAAAGTGATCTCCCTAGAAAGGTTCTCTCCCCTTCGTGGACCGCTTAAAAGAAAGCATGAATAAGCTCTCTCCCATTCATAATGCATAAACCTCCCCTTCATAATGTATAACCAAGTAAAATTAATCCCACTGTTATTAGAAATGATCCCCCCTATTATTAGAAGGGCTCTCCCAATATAAAATGGATAAAAGTCAACCCCTTATTATTAGAAAGATTCTCTCCCCTTCATAACCGGTTACCTCTCTCTGCTTCAGAATGGGTAACCAAATTATTAGAAAGGCTCCTTGAGCTACAACAAATTGATAAGATTTCATATAAATTGGAAATCACCCTTTTTCTCATTGCATTTTATTGATAATGCAAGGTCTACTCAAATGACACAAAAGTGCATTTAATGGGATATGTTGAATTTACCAATTAAGCGATCCAAGATTGGATTCTATCAAGTGGAGGAAGAATTCCCAATCATGTTACAACAAGATAAAAGTGGGGACATTGTTTGTTAAAAAGATTCCATAGTAGGCACCCTAGTTACTTATTAGATCACATGCATCAATGATTTAAATGAGTTTAAAAAGAATTGAAGCTGCATACTACATTATAAATAAATTTATATAAAAATCTTTGAAACCTTTACAATGCAAAATTGACATTCAAAACACCTTCAACTCATGTCTTGTCTTGGAAATCCCTCTGAATGTCTGAGAAGAATTTTGAAGTTCAAAAATAAGTGATTAAAGGATTTATATTTTGCCACCAACTATACAAACAATAAAATTAAAGAGGTTACCTTGAAAGGATGAAAGTAAATTTCCTTTGATTCACTTATTCTAAATGACTCACTCGGTTCCTAAATAAGAATAAAATATTTTCATAGGATCATGTTGCACTCTAATACATTACAAAAAGAATTAGCATACATTCATCCAAACCAAGCCGAGGGCATATTTAAAATATATTTGAATTAATTATAAAAAGATTAACACAACAACAAGGAACACTTTTTTTCTCTACTTAGAGATTCAAAATGAAGATGTATCCATGCTTGTGTATTTTAATATATTATATTTTTTTTCATGATAGGAAGAAAATATAACTTTTTCACCTTACAAGATTCAATTTCTTTTATTTTCATTTGTATGAATTATACACACAAATAAACCTTGCACATCTCAATCACCTAAACTGTAAATTGTATCTCACTTAACTCGATGCAACACTATAAACCTGTGCATGAACTTATAAAAAAATGCAATGGATGGGGAAAAGTGAGACCCAAACACAGTTAGAACATATTCCAAACTTTATTGTACATCAAGATAACCTATTCCCCTTGAAATCCTCACATATATATTGCCAATATGTTACAGAGAGTAAGATCCCCTATGGTGTGTACATGTCGATCAAACTCCAAGGTGATTTGAACAACAATTTACAACTATCAAACTAAACTATAAAATAGATAGTCCATCTGATTATGGATATATCTAACTATGGCAAGCACTTAATGTCTCAAAGGCTTTATAAGGGGGTGAGGCAAAAGGAGAAAACAAACATACTCAACAACAAAATAATAAAATAATAGGCCGAATAAGAAGCAAAACACAACCAAACCATAGAGCCTCCAATTCAACTACAAGTAGACAACAATGACATGCAGTGTATATTTGTAAAAAACAAAATATGTCCTCATGTCTTGTTGATGAAAACATCAAATGTAGGTTAAAAGCATCATGCTTTGAAATCCCTTACTCAACCAAATATTTTTGTTTAATTTACATTTCTTTTCAGCCATTCAGACATCAGAACATGTTGGAATAAGAACACAATACATAATATTGATGTTATTTAATATGACTTAAATACAATGTATGATCATGATTCCAAAGGTTTGGTAATCACAATAAGAAACAATATTTTTGTACAGTTAAAAAGAGGCCATAGAAATATTTGAAACAAGTTAATGAGACTGATGGTCCCAATGCATAATTATTTTTCCAAATTAGAAAATACACAACTTTGGGGATGCACACTATTGCAAATCCAAAAATATTTACATTAACCTAGGTGAAGAGAGAAATTCACCTAGTTGACCAGATAAATAATTAACTAACTTTCAAAATTCTTCTCTGGCATCTCTACAGTCATCGTCTTTAGAATTTGAAGTTGTTGTCAGTAATACTTCCTTGTGTCCAGCGTTTTAACATCTCCAAGGCTGCTTTTGGTTGATCCATTGGGACCATATGACCTGCATCATGAACCTGGTGCAACAAAATAGAATATTCCATCCATAAGGAAGAAGTCATGTACTTGCAATAAAGAAATCAAAGATGGTCATCAAGTGCCTTTTACCTTGAGAAAACTGAGTGGTCCATAACTGGTTATTAAACCTGCTTCCTTATCATCTACAAGGAAGGATTTTATAGGTGCCTTCTTGAAATTATCATTTCCAGACCAATCCATGGAATTCACCCATCTTGAATTGCCTGAAAGACACATAATTTGAACAATTAATTCTTCAATTTTGAATTTTTGGCTGACAACACTGAAAAACACAACTGCAAATAAAGTCATTTTCCAAAACAAAATCAATATTTTTTATGTATACAACATCATTACCTAACCAATTGCAAACAAGATCATATTCTCCTGCATAAACTAGCAGCTTGACACCATCCTCCAAGAGTGTTGGAATGCCAACTTCCATATTCCGCATCCAGTCAGCAAGCATATATTTAAAAACCAGGGTGCTACAGAGGACAAATTGTTGGCTACCAACCCCTAGGGCATCCTTAACGGAAGATTGGTTTAAGTAATACTTCATATTTAAGAAACCATAGCACAGGTCACCATTGCACTCCTTCCGAATATCATAGTACTACAAAATATAAAACAAAATTGATGAAAACTACATTTTAAGATGCAAAATGCTAGTAAAATAAATATCATGTCTGACTATCCAGTATTTAGAAGTTAAGAGATAATGTCTTACATTGATATTCCCAGCTAATGCCAAAATGGAATCGAAAATTGATTTGCACGTAAAGTATGATGCAATGCAAGTGTCATTCCCTTTGGTACCTGGCAAGATATCACACCGACTATAATCAGAACCCACATTAGGAACCCTCGATGAAGAATCTAGCATAAGATCACCCTTAACTAGTATCAAATGCATGAGATATATTATCAAAGATGATATATTATCAATTACATGAGATATATTATCAAAGACGATAAAAAGTAAGTTTACCATACTGCTAAATGTTTGTAAAAACACACAATAAACAATAATCAACTAACTAGAAAAGCAAAAAAGCATCACCTTGCCAAATAATTTGAGATACAGATAAGCCTTTACTACTGTTATGGAAAACACTTGGACATTCATCTTAAAAAATACATTGAATATTTCACAAGTCTTCCACTGAGGATAAGTGCTAAAAGCCCTCAACACAAGTTTTATGGATAGTTCACAAGTTGTATTGGTCCAACTGTGGCTGTCCTCCCAATCAGGGAAACAACGTGCAAAAACCCACTGCGGAATATTACCAAAAAAACTACATGATAAACGTAGCTTTCCATTAAGGGTGAGAAATAGATGGTTAAGTTTTAACTCACCACAAAGTTTTATGGACCGTTCACATGATGGATAAATTTTGTTGATTCGATTGTAATCATCTTCCCTAATAAGACCCATCTCGAATGCATAATCTGTGTATGCTTTATACTGGATTGCTGGATCAGTAAGTCCATTACCAATGGCAAATCCCTGCAGGAAGTTTGAAATACGTATAGATGAAAAATGGGCTTTAAAAAGCTTCTTGATAGCATATGACTTGTTTATAAAAGTTTCTATAATTGAAAATTCTGGTAAATAATAAAAATAGAAGGGATGCACATGCCCATCAATTATAGTTTTCTCTTAAAACTCCATATATAGAAGCACAAAGGTGATAAGCCAGATAACACAAAACAACAAAACGAAAGAATGTGACACACTATACCTTCAAATTTATTGGAAGACCCTCATTGTTTTTGTTTCCTTGGTGGACCCTACTTGTAACTGTTGGAACGTAGTGTCCACCATATGACTCTCCAGTGATAAAGAGATCATTCTTTGCATACTTTGGATGTTCTTTAAAAAATTCCTAGCAGATATTGGTGAAACTTATTAGAGTTTAAATCTGCATTCATTGACAAGCAACTACAAGTTTGTTTTACTTACAAATTGACAAGTTGAACTTGTACATGGGCCACCCACAAAATGGTTAAACTGCTAATAAAAAAATAAATTTTCCATCTCTATACTAGGTAGATATCAAATACATCACATGTGGAAGAAATGAAACATACTTGTATAAAGTCATACATATCATTACTAACACCCTTCTCATCATGACGGAGGTCACGTCTGTCAGTGCTGTAACTAAAACCGGTTCCAGTAGGTTGATCCACAAAAATGATATTTGATGCCTGCCAAGTTACTAACATATTATATTCAACATCTTGAGTCTTTAAAACACTAAATGATCCTTTTCAAGTTAGAGGCAAGAGTGCATAAATTAAAAAACGTTATAACAAATTGTTATAGGCAAGTGTGCGTAAATTAAAAGAAAAGTTATTAGAAAATTATTTATACAAAATAACACATAAATACAATGATTGCTTAGGCACTCTACAACCCAGTATGAGGTATATGTTGTCACATAACTTTACATTTAAAAATTATAAAATAATACTTACATTAACAAAATAAAAAATAGTAATAACAACAAATAAAGAGCTAAATAAGAGAAATTAAAACTTTTTCTTATATTTTCACTTTTCATTGTGAGGGAGGTGTAAATAATTACATTCTTAATATGGAGTTGATATATAATACTCAAAAATATTAATACCCAAAGAAAATAATGTGGGTAGTAAATCAAATATTTCCATATGCATGTTGAGTAAAATATTTTAACATCAAATGCAGTGAGAGAAAGTGTGGGCGAGTTCTTATTCCATTAATAGGTTCTTTCTAATTCAAGGTATGAAATATTTGTAATTCCTTCAATGTTTAAGATTGAGTTACAAATAAAATATTTCAATCTAAGCTAAGAAACAACGTAGATCCATCTTAATCCCAAATTTAGAAAGATATGAGAGGAATCAAATCTTTCCAAGTGCAATCCTTTCTTCAAGTTTTGCACTCAAAAAGGGGTTTGCATCTTGAGAGATTTGATACCTCTCGGCATTTGGTAGATTTGGGGCTAAGATGGGTATATGTTGGTAATACAAGACAATTTAGGCTAGTAGATGTGCCACTACATACATCATCAATGAGTGATAATAAGATAGAGATCAAAATATTCTACAATTCAGGAAAACACAATTCTATAATAGAGTTTAGAAAAACCTTTAAAAAGCATGAAGTACAATATATCATTCCCAAGTCAGTATCATTTGAGACACTCATAACATAATCTCATTATGTATGAACAAACACATCAACCTTGACCTCACTGCATTAAGGTTGTTAAAGTATGAGAAACATGACTTCTTCCCTCCTTCAAGATAATTAAAAAGTCAACAAAATTTTGCATTTAAAATTTCAACAGTACTCAGTTACAAAACTTTTTCTTTAAAAATTTCAACATTACTCAGTTACAAAAAAATTTCATTTAAAATTTTAAACAAATTTAGTAGGTAATTTTTTTTACCTTAATTTTCCCTACGTACATATTATAAATTTAGCATAGGTGCCATTACTTTTTACTATCCATCTTCATATATAAATTGCGTTTTTCCATTGAAACTCACCACAATGACAGGCATTACCATAATATTATAGCAAGCATAAAGAGAGTTGACCTAATAACCAAGTCAAAAGTGTCTCTCTTTAAAACCATGACACATTCTGCCAACGTCTAATGTTAAGGCCATTCATTAGGAACTAGTTGTTATGCACAAAATCTGCAATGGTAGGGAGTAGAATTTCCCATGCATAATCACAATATAGAATATTCAACAACATTTGATAGCCTTCAGAATAAAATATGAATATATCCTACAAAGTTACAAACATAATATTATAATATCTTGAAGCACATATGTCTAGACTCACTTCTAAAAGTTAAAACACTGCATTTTCAAGTGCAAATGTTCAAATTTAATAAAATAGTGAATTGTACTCATAATAGTCCATTTTCAAGAATGCAAAAACTAGAACATGATGAATCACAAAATCCATATGAAGAGATTGAAAGCCATGACTAATTTTCTCAATGGAAACTTGTTGATTGGATTAGAGAAGAAGGGTTCCATTTTCAAGAATGCAAAAACTAGAACATGATGAATCAAAAAATCCATATGAAGAGATTGAAAGCCATGACTAATTTTCTCAATGGAAACTTGTTGATTGGATTAGAGAAGAAGGGTTTTTCTTGCCTAGGTACTAAAGCTAGCAGAAGAACCCATGAGACAACCACTTAAGCGGTTTATTAATTTAATTTAACTATTTCCTAAAACTTAAATTTATGGAAAATTAAAAATACCTAAGTTAACTTATGATTTAATCTTTGACCATTGATCACGATTTAATCTCAATCATTGAGCCTAAGGGATTAAAGTTGAGATCAAAATTATAAGAGATAGAGTGAGTTGGCGGCAAGTTATTTGAGCACAAGCAAATGTGAGAGGTTAGCTAAGGAAGAGTGAAGGTTTCAATAGATCGAATGACTCAACATCCAAGCAAAATAAATTGAGAGAGGGCCATTCTCTTATAGCCCAACGTAGTAATCTATTCACACATGCACGCGGGAGAGAAGAAGAGCGCTAGAACATATCGTCCAAGTAGATAATATGCACATGAGTTTCGCAAATCTAGTGCCCATGAAGGGATATTGATTTAGTTGAAATTGATTGAGTGTTTTCTTGAGATAAAAAGGAAGTTTCTCCCTTGTTGTAATTTTAAGAAGAAAATCCTTCACTGAAAGAAAAAATAAAACACGCAGTGTTGCAAGTTTTCCATAGAGTTGGGGTTTCCTAGGTATATCTTGTGTTCTATGGTTGATGTGTTTGTCTTCTAATTTATTTTCATTGTGCATGATAAGTTAGAAAACTCAATGTATTTGCAATTTAAGATTCCACTATAGCAATTGTTTGTATTTCTAGTTTTTATACTTAGAAAATTGTAAATCAATTGTCGTGTTTTAAGGAAATCTAACAAAACTGCTTAGGCAAATTGCAAGTAAGTATTGCCATAAGTTCTATCATGTTTAGAATGGAAGTTTCACTCTCAAACTAGTCTTTGCATCCATTCACATTCATGACATCAATAGTAGCAAAGACCAGTGATTTGGCTAAAAAGTGTTTTTCAATTTTTCTCCTTTCCCATTAACATTATTATTTCTTTGACCATAGATTCCACATATTGTAAATTTTAAATAAAATTTAAAATAGTCTCTTGAATGCTTTCCCTAGGCATTCTCAACAGATTGAGTGGTTTCCTCTGCTAAGATTCAAATTTTAATTTTATGACAAATTTCTAAATTTTTCCTTTATTGCTATAATCTATATTTGCAACCAATTATGTTGTTCTAGATTTGAACCAGAAATACCATACTCTTTTTAACCACTCATCAAAACATTATTTTAAAGTTAATTTCAAATACATTAAAATAATATCTACTCATTAATTTGTAAGAAATCGTGACTGGCAGATAAAATACTCAAGTGGATCCAATCTTACATTCAGGAATAGCTCACTAAGGGTTGAAAACAGAATCGATATTGTGCACAGAAAATACTCAAGTGGATCCAATCTTACATTTAGGAAGAGCTCACTAAGGGTTGAAAATAGAATTGATCTTGTGCACAGAAACGTTTAAAACTTGTTACGCCGTAAGGCGTTCCCTCTGAAATCAACTCTCCTTTGAGGTTACGTGTCCATTTGCGAGCGCTTGATTTAGTTGTTAGACGATTAAAATTGTTTGAGCCATTGGATTGATTCCACCGAAATGTTATAAGAATTGCAACTGGTATATCTCCATTGTTGAGTTGAGAGTTTGGTAACAATTCATAGAAGACGGTTCAACTATCGGGACTCTGTAATGTCGATCAAAGCGGCGGCTTCACCACAACATCAACTGCTTCCTTCCCCAAGCACTTGCTCGAATGTATCGGTCCCAATCTTGCTCAAATCCTCGTATTTGTTTCATGGCAAACACAGAGGTTTCAGGTTCAATTCTCTACGATGTCAATCCTTGCAATCCACGACTGTTTCGAAGGACCTCTCGACGCAGGCGGGGAACGGATTCCTAGAGCTGAATGTTATTGAGTGCAATGTGGTTCGTCTAAGGTTGCCAAGCAAGGGTCGAATGGCAACTGATACACTTGATCTACTCAAGGTATTTACATATTTGTTTTCTTTTCCTGTTCTTTGTAGAGATGGTCGATAAATTAGGGCCTTTTGATTACATTTTTAGATTGATGTATTAACAGTATTTGCAAAATCTAGGTAATAAGAAATAGTTTATTGCCAGGAACACAACTTTATGCTGAATATTGTCCATTCATTAGTTTTGTCCCAATGGCGTATATACACATTTCTCTATGTTTTCCAGCCCACACGAGGGATCCTTGTTCGGCTTTCTAGTTGATATATGCTTCATTTTTTAACTCTATTTTGCTACACACCTGTATACATTTATGAATTTTGTGGTTCATATCCATTTTTTGATATCAGAGCAGAGAATCCGATCTCATGCCTCGCCCACATGCATATCACGAGCACTCTCAGTTTGCCATTATGGCACCAAGAGCAAGCTCTATTTTGTCATTATGGTGGTTCGGGGCCCATCTGTGTGGGCTCTGTGGCAGATTTTGCTGCGGTTCAGTCTCTTTTGTAGGGCTGAACAAATTTATAAATAATTCAGTAACGAGACATTACAACTTTTCACTTTTGGCCTTCTATGAATGAAATAGATTGATTAGAATCACTATCTGCAATATACAAATACTGGAGTAGCTTTTAACAAATAGTCCGTGTTCACAAAGTTGTGTTGTAGACAGTGGGGCCAGTTTGGAGTGTGGAGATTTCAAGCTGTAGAGAGGCAATAATAAGTACGGGAGTTACATTTAAGTCCCAAGTCTAACCAGGTCAAAGTTATTGCATTATATCCTTCCAATCTCGAATCATAAAATTTCAAAAATCTAAAGTTCAAATGCCTTATCCTAAATTGGATCACTAACCCATATTAGTTACTTTATACATTGAGGTTAACAAGATGAGCGATGAAACAAAGGATCAAATGATCCATATGTTCATGACGACAATACTCATTGAATTTGCTCAGGACTTTCAAAACCATATTGTGACCCATCTGAATGTTCCAAAACCTTGTCTTTGTTGGAATAAGGTGGTTATGCTGCATGTAGTATTGTAAGAAAGTGCCCATTTTGAAGGGAAAGTTGCCCAGGGCAGTTGTTCATTCAGTTGGCTATTTGTGTAGAATAGGTACGTTTACAAGGAAATCATCCATTCGGTGAGTATTAATGTTAAGTAGGTGGGTAAGCTATTTTTTTTTGTTTGCTAGTTACGCCGTAAGGCGTTCCCCTCTGAAATCAACTCTCCTTTGAGGTTACGTGTCCATTTGTGAGCGCTTGATTTAGTTGTTAGACGATTAAAATTGTTTGAGCCATCGGATTGATTCCACCGGTACTAAACGTTATAAGAATCACAACTGGCCACACAGAGCAACGACCTCTCCTTGCTTGGCACTACCTTGATCGCCCCTGCTCAGCAATATTGGATCGCTCTTGCTGGGTATATTAAGGTGGAAAACGTAGACCGGCATGAGTTGCAGGCAGGAACATAAAAATCCCGCACGAGAGAAAACCAAATAAAGTGCAGGACCTTACCTCACTTAGAAGGCATTGAATTCTTTGAGCTCAGGTGAAATACCGAGTAAAGCTTTTCAGGATAAAATGAAGCTGGCACATGAACTTATCTTAGAAGGTTAGAGTTTCCATGACCAATCTATGAAAAATTGCAATTCACATGTACAAACCTCTGTTTGAATGCAAGGCCTCTCTTCAATCTCATTATTTCAACTGTATTATAGAAATTTCATAAGTTATTGATCCAGACAGACCTTCCAATTCATGGAGTTATCTTTGAGCTTTTATCTTTTCATAGCCTTATAAATTACTTATAAAAGAGGCTGTTGCATCCATAAAATTGTCTCATCTGGTCAACAGTGACCGACCCAACATATCTATGGAATTCCACAAGAATACCCAAACAAGGCCAAATTTCATAAGTTATTGATCCAGACAGACCTTCCAATTCATGGAGTTATCTTTGAGCTTTTATCTTTTCATAGCCTTATAAATTACTTATAAAAGAGGCTGCTGCATCCATAAAATTGTCTCATCTGGTCAACAGTGACCGACCCAACATATCTATGGAATTCCACAGGAATACCCAAACAAGGTCTACACATGCCTGGAGGGAAATGTGCAAGTAATACAAAAATTCATAAAACACAGTACCCAAGAAGCCCACTAAACCACTGAATGCATCCTGAATCAACCTCATATACCCAATATGGAACTCGTAAATCACTTAAATAATTTTGGCTGCCTTGCTGATCGGAAGGATTTTTGCTTACATAGAGTAGGTCAATTTGATCGTTTAACCTATAATGATAGAACAGGTCTCTTTGTTGTTTATTTTGGCTCAGGTGGATCGTTTAACCTATAATGATAGAACAGGTCTCTTTGTTGTTTATTTTGGCTCAGGTGGAAATATAATTTTCTTATTTCTTTTAAAATTTTATTGTGTTGGTCTTAATATGTGTTTCCCAAGTGTATTTAAAAATGAAAATCAGGAAAATAGAAACAATTGTGAAAATGGAAGATTGGAAAGCCAAAAAACCAGGATTTTGGAGAGTTGGAAAGCCAAGAAAACAACGTAAAAGGATTAAAATAGATTATTACTCATTTTGTAAATATATTTTTATTTTCTAAGAGTTTACATAAATAAAAGCTATTAGCTCATGACAGTAATCTGACAGGGTATAGCAGTCCTTGTGGTAAGCAAGAAACAGACAACCATGTTCCATTACTTTTAGTCTATGCATTGCATCAAGATTTTAACCAAGAAATTATGTATTATTAACAGGAATTAACCAATCCATTTTCTCAACAAAAACAAGAAATATGCCCTTTTCTAATTGCCAAATTCACATGTACAAACCTCTGTTTGAATGCAAGGCCTCTCTTCAATCTCATTCTTTCAACTTTATTATAGAAATTGCTTGAATGTAGACAATGCCGTATGCCAGCATGCATTAGTGTGACAGAGGCTGCTGCATCCATAAAATTGTCTCATCTGGTCAACAGTGACCGACCCAACATATCTATGGAATTCCACAGGAATACCCAAACAAGGTCAAATTTCATAAGTTATTGATCCAGACAGACCTTCCAATTCATGGAGTTATCTTTGAGCTTTTATCTTTTCATAGCCTTATGAATTACTTATAAAAGAGGCTGCTGCATCCATAAAATTGTCTCATCTGGTCAATAGTGACCGACCCAACATATCTATGGAATTCCAAAGGAATACCCAAACAAGGTCTACACATGCCTGGAGGGAAATGTGCAAGTAATACAAAAATTCATAAAACACAGTACCCAAGAAGCCCACTAAACCACTGAATGCATCTTGAATCAACCTCATATACCCAATATGGAACTTGTAAATCACTTAAATAATTTTGGCTGCCTTGCTGATCGGAAGGATTTTTGCTTACATAGAGTAGGTCAATTTGATCGTTTAACCTATAATGATAGAACAGGTCTCTTTGTTGTTTATTTTGGCTCAGGTGGATCGTTTAACCTATAATGATAGAACATGTCTCTTTGTTGTTTATTTTGGCTCAAGTGGAAATATAATTTTCTTATTTCTTTTAAAATTTTACTGTGTTGGTCTTAATATGTGTTTCCCAAGTGTATTTAAAAATGAAAATCAGGAAAATAGAAACAATTGTGAAAATGGAAGATTGGAAAGCCAAAAAACCAGGATTTTGGAGAGTTGGAAAGCCAAGAAAACAACGTAAAAGGATTAAAATAGATTATTACTCATTTTGTAAATATATTTTTATTTTCTAAGAGTTTACATAAATAAAAGCTATTAGCTCATGACAATAATCTGACAGGGTATAGCAGTCCTTGTGGTAAGCAAGAAACAGACAACCATGTTCCATTACTTTTAGTCTATGCATTCCATCAGGATTTTAACCAAGAAATTATGTATTATTAAAAGGAATTAACCAATCCATTTTCTCAACAAAAACAAGAAATATGCCCTTTTCTAATTGCCAAATTCACATGTACAAACCTCTGTTTGAATGCAAGGCCTCTCTTCAATCTCATTCTTTCAACTTTATTATAGAAATTGCTTGAATGTAGACAATGTCGTATGCTAGCATGCATTAGTGTGACAGAAAATAGCAGGTAAGAAGAAACTTGACAGGTACAGGTAACAATTTTCTGAACAGTATAATGGAAGTGAAAAGACCCTACTTCAGATACAGGTTATAAACTTCATAGTTTCCTGAATTCTGGGTCACTCCTAACTTATTGTTGAACTCCACCTGCAAATGAGATAAAATATCTCACACTATCCATCACACACTCCCTCTGTATGATAAAAGTGATCTCAGTATCAATTTCCATACATGAATTGGTGGATTTCATTTCATTTCATAGTGTATGTAGAGGACAGAGGAAACAGATTGAGGTTCTTTGTCAACTCGCAGAAGCTTGCAGAGAGAGAGAAAACATTGCCAAACAATTGGATGAAGTATCTAGGGAAAGGAATGACGTACTCCATCAAAATGAAGAAACTTGGGAAGAAAATAAAGGGATTGCCAAACAATTAGCTGAGGTTTTGAGATTGAATGAAAATGCAGTTAAGCAGAAAGATGCAAGACTTTTGGAGGCTCTGTCAGAACTTGAATTTGAAAGGAAAGCACAAAATTCTACTGAAGCAAAGAAAACATATTTGAAGATGGCATTAAACCAAATGAGGGTATTTGCCCACAAGGAACTTGGAAAGAATCATGCACTAAAGAGGTAGAGAGACGTAGCAGGGAGCATTGACAGTTTATAGTTGCATGCATATTTTGTAGCTTTGCTATTTTCAATGTTAAAATATATGCATTAGCTGTGTTTAGGCTATTAGAGCTATGGGATACCTCTTAATTTTCATTTTGCAGTGCGTAGTGTGTCCATGGCTGGGACTTAAGATGCTTGAACTAAACGAACTTGTTATAGCTCAGCTTAAAGTGAGAGGTCCAGCTTTTCCTGATGTAACAGAGGGTGTTCTTGTGCCACAGGTGAGCTACCTTGGGATAAAACTTGTGCATCTGTGGATTCGTTTTTTCTTTTTATTGCACTGGTTATGATAAAATGTTTATGCGATAAATCTATAGTGGAAGTTAGTCTAAACATTCATAATACATGGGAGGATTTTACTTGGATGGTTGCTAATAAGATCTTTGTGTTTTATTTCCTAATTCCATTCTTGCATTAATAATTGAATTTTAACTCACTTTACCTCTGTCTAATGTTGTTTTTTGCATATGGCAATTCAAAGGAGCGTATACTATATTTGATACCTTTTTGGCCTACCAAATTGATGGTACAAATTATGTTTTACATTTAAACATATGTTTTTGATTGAAACATCATAGGTGACTCCTGGATCACCTTCTTATCGAGTTGGATTCTGTCCTAGAGATGTCATCATTCAGTTTGATGGGAAACCAACTAAAAGCATCAAGGAGGTGAGTTGGAGCATGTTTTTTATAATCAGCAGCACACAACAATAGAGAAATGTCATGATTTCTAATTTCTTATATAAATGGGCTACAACAGATTGTTGAGATAATGGGTGACAAAGTTGGAATGGATTTTCATTCCCGGTTTACTACGTTTGGGTCCCCCAAATTCATCTGGGTAATGTGGGGTTGTTCAGACCCCGTTTACTGCACTTAGGTACCCCCAAATTCTTTCAGGTGATGTGGTGGGTGTTGTTTCATACCTGATTCACTGCATTTGGGTACCCACAGATTCTTGCCGTACGTGAGTGGGTATATGTACCCTGGCACAAAGTGGCAAGCAATTCATTGTTCTAAGGTTCCAAGAAGCGTTCCTGCTTGTGTAGCATTGATTGAAGAAGGGGTTTATACAATTGATGGAAGCAGGGGGTTTTGATACAAGGGGAGGTTGTTTTAGTGTTTAAGGGGATTGTTTTGTTTTATAGAGAAAAAATTGGTGTCTGTGAGTAGTTTTGGGGTAGAATTGAAGGATGTTTTGTATACTTGGTGTCCTGGTACTGGAGTAGAATGATATTGGGGAAAGTTTTCTAGAATTTTTCTGATTGTCAGTGTTGATCAGACACAAGCCTGAGACATTATGGAATGATTTTAGGCCTTGCCAACAATAAGTTTGGAAAATACTCGTTTGAATTGAGGGAGTAGTCATGACTCAGGAGCTTTGAAGATTTTTTATCTTGGTTTTGCAACCAATTTTGTCTTTATAAAACACTCATTTCAGGTTTATCTTAGGATCAGTATATGCTCACTACATCCAGGGAGGTTTAGGCCAGGCTTGTGGTGTGAGGTTTTCTTTATTGCAGTATATCTGTCACTAGTTCCAAGGAATCCTACACTTTTTGTGGAAGAGAGTACCCGAAGTTGTAAGGGATTGTGCATGTGAATAGTGTACAAGGAATTTTTGGGTTTGAACATCATTTTATTTTTCTGCTAAGCAAGTTTAAGAACAAGGATTGAGGGGTGACTCCTCAGTAGCATCAAGAAAAACTGGAGAGAAAAGATGATGCCTCATCTGATGCCCGATTACCCATATGATTCATCACTTACCAGAGTCTGTCCCGAAGAAAAGCACAGGTTCTGCAATGCTCCTGGGATCTCAATAGGTTTTAATCCATAGGGGTCCTCAGATTCAGAGGGGGCCAAAAGCCCAATTTCTCCATTAGATTTGAAGACATTTTCTGGAGTCGGGATCACTTATTGGCCTGAAAACAACTTTGATTTCCAGTTGAGTTCTTCCAAGCAGCAAAGCGAGACAATACCGATTTGTTCTCCCCATGGATTTATAGAATCCACCCATCAAACAGGAATGGAGCATTCAAAGAGCTATACTTGTGTTATATCCCGTGATTCAAATGTGAGCACAAACAACGCACATACTCATTGCCGTATATAGTGTGAAATTGTGCAATACCCTGTTCAAAAGCAAGATGAACATGAAATATGGGATGTGGCATCACCAGCTCAGAGCTATTAAAATGTTCCAGTGTTTCCTGTTGCCCATTTTCTTAGGGCTTGCTATCTTTGCAAACGGCAATTAAACCATGGGAAGGACATCTACATGTACAGGTCTATTGTAATGATCACACGATTGCTTTAAACCTCTGAGAATCGATTGAATTGATTAAAATTTCCCATTCTTAAGAGTTAGTCACATTCTCTGTTTGCTGATTATTGCAGGGGTGACATGGCATTCTGCAGTGAGGAATGCTGCTACCAACAGATTTTGATGGATGATGAAATGCCTTTAACGACAAATTTTGATGGTTGAATGAATGGAGGCATTTGCTGCTTCTCCATCTTCATCGAGTGCTGCTTCATAAGATTAGAGGCATGAGAATTGTCCATCATCAGAGCGGAAAAAAGAGGCGTTTCAATGTATGTATTTTTTGCATCAGAGTAGCTGTAGAAAAATACATTGCTATAGATGATATAAAAATGTATCTCTATTTTATTCAGAGGAAAAGGGATTGAATGGGGTAGGCTTTTTTTAAGCATATTAATATGGAGAGAGTTTTTATCTAATTTTCAAGTGTCAAATGCAAGAATAAGCTAATTGAATTTTTATTTCCAATCCTTCAAATTATTCCCTTGGTAGGAGAATCATTTTAAACAAATTCGTAGTTTTCTCTCCAAGAATCTGTTTAAAAATCGCTACTTCATCTGAATTTAATGAAGTTCTTTCCCCTTCGAGTGAATGCTATTTCTATGGATCTTTATCATGTCATTGTTACTTCACACAGCAACTATTATAACTGCAGATGCTTAGTATATTTCCAGATTGGCTGCAAGGGACTTCTATGTGGTTTTCAAGCTTTATATACAAATTCTGTCAATCTGCAATCAGAGTTATGCATTACACTGAAATTGTATGTCAGAGCAAGATAAAGATGATGTCAAAGAAATTTTGATATATTGGGAATCATATTCATTTTTTACATTGTATCCATCTGCTGAGTGTACAGACAAGCACAGGTTCTGCAATGCTCCTGGGATCTCAATAGGTTTTAATCCATAGGGGTCCTCAGATTCAGAGGGGGCCAAAAGCCCAATTTCTCCATTGGATTTGAAGACATTTTCTGGAGCTGGGATCACTTATTGGCCTGAAAACAACTTTGATTGCCAGTTGAGTTCTTCCAAGCAGCAAAGCGAGACAATACCGATTTGTTCTCCCCATGGATTTACAGAATCCACCCATCAAACAGGAATGGAGCATTCAGAGAGCTATACTTGTGTTATATCCCGTGATTCAAATGTGAGCACAAACAACCCGCATACTCATTGCCGTATAGAGTGTGAAATTGTGCAATACCCTGTTCAAAAGCAAGATGAACATGAAATATGGGATGTGGCATCGCCAGCTCGGAGCTATTCAAATGTTCCAGCATTTCCTGTTGCCCATTTTCTCAGGGCTTGCTATCTTTGCAAACGGAAATTAAACCATGGAAAGGACATCTACATGTACAGATCTATTATAATGATCACATGATTGCTTTAAACCTCTGAGAATCGATTGAATTGATTAAAATTTCCCATTCTTAAGAGTTAGTCACATTCTCTGTTTGCTGATTATTGCAAGGGTGACATGGCATTCTACAGCGAGGAATGCTGCTACCAACAGATTTTGATGGATGATGAAATGCCTTTAACGACATATTTTGATGGTTGAATGAATGGAGGCATTTGCTGTGTCTCCATCTTCATCGAGTGCTGATTCATAAGATCAGCGGCATGAGAATTGTCCATCATCAGAGTGGCAAAAAGAGGCGTTTCAATGTATGTATTTTTTGCATTAGAGTAGCTGTAGAAAAATACATTGCTACAAATGATATAAAAATGTATCTCTGTTTTATTTAGAGGAAACAGGATTGAATGGGGTAGGATTTTCTGAGGCATATTAATACAGAGAGAGTATTTATCCAATTTTCAAGTGTCAAATGCAAGAATAAGCTAATTGAATTTTTATTTCCAATCCTTCAAATTATTCCTTTGGTAGGAGAATCATTTTAAACAGATTCGTATTTTTATCTCCAAGAATCTGTTTAAAAATCGCTACTTCATCTGAATTGAATGAAGTTCTTTCCCCTTCGAGTGAATGCTATTTCTATGGATCTTTATCATGTCATTGTTACTTCACACAACAACTATTATAACTGCAGATGCTTAGTATATTTCCAGATTGGCTGCAAGGGACTTCTATGTGGTTTTCAAGCTTTATATACAAATTCTGTCAATCTGCAATCAGAGTTATGCATTACACTGAAATTGTATTTCAGAGCAACATAAAGATGATGTCAAAGAAATTTTGATATATTTGGAATCATATTCATTTTTTACATTGTATCCATCTGCTAAGTGTACACGGTGTACAATCTGGACCTTTGTGCTTTGCTTGGTTAAGGTGTGGTGTCCCCTTTGTATGTCAGTGAAGAGAAGAATCTAAGGGATTGGTGGTTGCCATCAGTATTGTGTATTAAATTTTTTGGGTTAAGTGCACTAGTTTATCCTAATGACATTATTAGGGATAGCATTTAGGGAGATGGAGAAACATTTCCTACATTTTCCTATAAAATTTTCATGGCTTATAAATAATATTAAAATAACAGACCTCTTTATACATTTATCAACAGACCTCTTTATACATTTATGAATTATTTTGTCGAGCCTTACATCATATAACGTGGATGCTCTCTCAGATAACTGACTTGCCAAACTTTCAATCATTATAAATAAACTGTTTTTTACCATTATCCTTTGAACACTAACATATAGGTATTGAACACTAATATATAGTTTAGTCTGAACTGTCATAGTAATGTTAGAAGGATAAGTGTCTTATTGGTGTTTGAATGTCAGGTTTAATGTTTTTTTAGTTGTCTTGGTCTTACGCTGAATTATAAATTTCTGATAAATTTGACTTGTTAACTATGATATATATCTTGAGAGATTGCTAATTCCCTATCAAAAGTTTTTCTTTGGAAAAATATTACTTTTTATTTTTCTAGGACATTTTTCGATTAATTTTGTTTGAAATTGGTGGGGGGTTTTTTGAAATAAGAAATTTAATCAAGATAATCGTTTCACCCTTTAGGGGCTCGCTGAACCATAGTCGCCTCCCGTATTTTCGTGCCTCACCCATACTCATACGCCTATAGTGTAAGAGGATACAAGCAATATGAAAGCAAGTCACATCACCAACTCCTACCTCTAGATGAAGCCCAAAACTGTTAAAAAGAAAATGATTTTTTGACTTGGAGTGAATTAAAAGAAAAAATGATTACCCAATGATAAGGAATTAATGAGTCTACAAACTTTTGTGAAAATGAGCCAAAACCTGAAGTGAAGTCAGATTTTTATTGATTAACCAGACTTATAATTTCTTAATTATGTTTTAAAAATTCTTATTGGAGTTGAAAAATATTTAAAATTGTAACTTATGGAATGATTCTTTTTAACATTTGTAAATGATAAAATATAAAAATTAAATTAAATATATTTAATAGTCTTGGATTCATTTTTATATTAAAAATAAATAATTTAATTTCTTCAAATCATAACTTTAGTAATGATTGAATAATATACTTCTAACCATAATAAATTAAAAGAATTATTTAATTATTAAATAATGCATTTACAAATCTTCAATACAGAAATTATATTTGTCCTCGTTATATTCTTCAATTAGTTGTAGTGGGGTCTAGATATAGATATGGATGACACACTGATCCCAACAAAAATTACCTATTAATTAATAGTTAATAATGTTCTTATTCCATCATCATGTTAAAATCCAAACTTTATATTAAAGCCCAAACCCATCACGGAATTTTCTAAACATTGAAAAATGATCGGTGATTTTTTATGGTAAGTTCGTTTATGAGTACTGTTAAATTTATTTAAAATTTGTAATTGTATAGCTAATAATTAGTTTATAATTTGAATAGACCATAGGCTATATTAGATCTATAATTTAATTCTTTCTCGTTTTACTTGTCACTTATGATTGATTTTAAATTTTATTAATTTATACAATACATGCAATAAAGCCACTTGGATACAAGAAACAAGATGCCCAAACATGTGCATTATAGGTAATTTGATGTCAGTACATTTTATCACCTTCTTGATAGATTTTTGTTGCATCATGCAATCACTACAATACAAGGAATTGATCATCTAAAATATGATAACTGCTATAAGCGTGGCACAAATCCCCGGTATACATACATGGATATAGACTTCTATATCAACCTTATATAAAAACAATACAAGTACTCAAAAACTAGTGAAGCTCTTAGCAAGGCATACCACCCTATATTCTATTCACTGGGTGAAGGGTAAGAAGCATTTATAAACAATAATCTATCTTTAATCAAAGAAGCAAATACATACATGGATATAGACTTCTATATCGGCCTCATATAAAAACAATACAAGTACTCAAAAACTAGTGAAGCTCTTAGCAAGGCATACCACCCTATATTGTATTCATTGGGTGAAGGGTAAGAAGCATTTATAAACAATAATCTATCTTTAATCAAAGAAGCAATGCTTTGACTACAAAAACGTTTTGATTCTGCACGGGTGACCAGAGTCTTCGAACTTGGGCACCCAAGATTGCAAACAACTAAAGAACTACATGAGACATTAGACAAATGGAAAAGGTAATGGACTGCATAGCTTCATTGAGAGGGTATATTGTCTTTTAAAGGCTGAAATTGAACACTATATATTCCTTTGTCTAATATAACTTAAATGACCTTGAAATAATATTATGACTATAAATTGTTTCTCCCAACATCACATCTAGAGCTGACCAGGATGACCAGTGGGCACCTTATCTAAGGACTAGTGGATGAAAGGATAAATTCACAACTCTATCGATTTCATATAAATTATCATGATGCTGCTACCAACATTTGATGATAATTTGCAATATCAAGTGCCATTCTTCTCAAATTTATGCCTTACGGCGTTTCCTTTGCAACATGTGGTGCAAATGCTAATAATAGTACTATATCAAGAATGAAAAAAAACTCTTGAAACTAATGCAAAAGATAAAAGAGAGAATACCTTGTCCCATCCATACTCATTCCAGACCATAGTTAAATTGTCTGTAATCTTGAAAGGCCCATTTTCATAGAAGACAGCAATCTCACTGCCACAACCAGGACCTCCAGTCATCCAAAGAACAACAGGGTCATCCGCTTTGCTCCCCCGTGACTCAAAAAAGAAGTAGAAGATCCTAGGCATGACAATTAAGTGTCAGTGTAACCATTTGTCACAAAACTAATACCTTTCTTGACAGACCCCAATCTAAATAAATGCCTCTATACATTCTCTCAAAAATCTCCCGAACACTTACCTCGCAGCGTGCGTGTCTTTGAGGCGAAAATACCCGGCATGATGACCCAGTTCTTCGAGGCTGGCGTTCTTTTCTGAGTCCCCATTAATATCCAAATTGATACTCCTTTCGACCAAACGACGGCCGACGTCGTTTTCCTCTTCCGGTTCTGCGATTCCCGGAATCAAATTCAGCTCTTTAATCACCCGTTCGGTCGTCGGGAGCCATAAATAAGAAAATGACGGAGATATGCAGAAGCACAGCAACACCAACAGAACAAAGGCTTTCATCTTCATTTCCTTTTGCAACTTTGTTCTCTACAACAAGATCGGCGGAAAGTGGGGCTTTATATAGATCGGCGTTCGACTCTCTGCCCGGGATAGAATTTGACAGGCAAACTGCCCTTCAAATGCCTAGGAGCTGACGGCGTCAGACGTGATCACGGAGTCGGAGTTTAGTGGGAGCAGTGTTAGAAGTCAAACCATCCTGGAGGGAAAGGAATTGTTTTTTTAGATTTTTTGGTATTGGAATATTGCATAAATATCTGAGTGAAATTTTGATTTATGTTATTTAAATTGTTTTTTTGATTGTATAAATGGATTCAGCATCTGAAAAACCTAGGGCACTTTGGTTGTGTGGGGTTACCCAGCATGTGATTTCGATAAATTCTGGGGGGATTTTAGAGAAATCAGACTGGAAAAACCCACCCGGAAGGCTTCCAAAAAATCTCACTAAATAACAGTGGGGAGGGAAAGGCATTGTTCACTAATGTTAGAAATTCCTTTGGAAAGTTGTTTTTTTAGAATTTGATGATTTTTAAAATTTAATAATAAAATTACTTGAATTGTTATTAAAGATAGAAATCTATGTAACACCACTAACCCTGATCCAGATTTCCCAAAATTTCTATCAAATTTTAACAAAAATCATACCAGAATTTTCACTATTTTCCAAACTAATTAATACCAACTAAAAAAAATTGTGAACCAAGACCCGATATAATTTAATGAACACCAAAGTGATTTGTTCACACTAAAATTTTGAATATTAAAATTAAAATGATTAAAATAGACATTAAAGCTATTAAAATTAAAATGATTAAAACAGACATTAAAGCTGCAGAAACCTGTAAATTTAACCTATGCTTGGAATTTGAAATTCCTAACTCCTACGTAGAACCTATATCTTTGGCGTTCTCTAACGAGGCTGAGGAATTTCCGGATGGCTAAAAGTGGCCTAATCCGGGTAAAAAGTTTCAAAAAATCTTGTAGGCACAATGTTTGAATCGTGTTTTTGATGGTGGAAATAAATTCAGCACCATCGAAAACGTTTAAGACACCTAAAATTTTGAAATTTAACAACTATAACTTGGATTTACAAAAATCCTTACCAAATTTTCTCTAAATATGACCAAAATTTCTATAACTTTCCGGACAACTCGACATTATAGCATAAAACTAAAACTTTAGAAGGCGATCCCTTATTTGGAGGGAGGGTTGGTAGCGTAGTTACAAAGGATGGAGCTGTGAATAAAGTGATTATAGGTAAGTTAGTTCTTTCTTGGTAGAGTATAAATCGATTAAACCATATATATTTATGAGAGATAACATCAATATATCATTAAGTTTACTTATTCTAATTTTATGATCAAATATATAATGTTTTATGATATCATATAGATTTAGGAATGTTTTAATAGAATATATTATTTATTTGTCTCTCTATCATTCAACGACTTAAACTTAGAAAATTTAAGTGATTTGGCCTCTCACTCCAAATACCTTTAGCTCTCCAAAGGTTAAATATGCATGTGATATGACAAAGACATTTACCCTAAACTTAGAAAATTTAAATGATTTGGCCTCTCACTCCAAATACCTTTACGTATCCAAAGGTTAAACATGCATGTGATATGACAAAGACATTTACCCTAAGCAAATGGGTTTGCCCATAGATTTTTTCCTCAGAATTTTTTCCCCAAAAAAATTAATATGTTAAAAGTGATTTAAAATAATGGTATATTTTAATTATTTTTCAAATTACATCAATAAAAAATTGTGGAGTGTAATTGTTTTAAGTTTTAGATGTGTTTGGTTGGATTTTAGCCATATAAATTTTAATAATATTAGGGTTTTAAATTTATGATTTCAATTTTAATTTAAAATTGATTAAAAAATATATAGAATGATCAAAATGTAAAATTCTTGAACTATGATAATTAAAAAGAAAATATTTTTAGAAAAGATAAAAGTGTAAAAATTAAGTTACAACAATTACATATAGTTTTGAGGGTTAGTTTAATTGGTCTAGTTCTTTTGTTAAAGTATCTTTGTTATTGAGAGGTCACAGGTTCAATTCTCTAGATACTCTTGAAGTTAGGCTTTGTGGTTGAGTTGACAATAACTCTGGATCTACCAAGCATAGAGAGGGAACAAATCTCTTGACATGCAAACCTCTATGAAAAGAGATTTGATCTACTAAGCATAGAGAGGGAACAAATTTCTTGACATGCAAACCTCTGTGAAAAGAGATTTGATCCCTCTTTGCGCTTGGAGGTGAACAAATCTCTTGACATGCAAACCTTTGTGAAAGGAGAGTTGATCCCTCTTTGCACTTGGAGGTAGATCCCTAGTTAAGATGGATCCCCTTGTTAAAGTATCTTTTCTATTGAGAGGTAACAAGTTCAATTCTCTAAATACTCTTGGAGTTAGGCTTTGTGGTTGAGTTGACAATAACTCTAGATCTACCAAGCATAGAGAGGGAACAAATCTCTTGAGATGCAAACCTTTGTGAAAAGAGATTTGATCCCTCTTAGCGCTTGGAGGTAGATCCCTAGTTAAGATGGATCAATTATTTTTAATTTTATTTTAACCTTAAAATATTTACATTGCATTAATCTTTTTTTTTTTTTTTTTTTATGTAATTTGACTCAGTCAAAATGTTAAACAAGACATTATGCTACAACATCTCTACCATACTAGGATGGAGAGCACCTCTCACTACAATTAGAGATGTCATATAAATAAAATGGTTTGTAAACATCAATTGGCATCAATCCATAAAAAAAATCAAAACACTTAATTCATGATATGTCTCAAGTTGTTAAAATTAAACAAATCATAAAATTAACTAAACTAGCAATTGCACCAGATGTTGCAAAGGAAACGCCGTAAGGCAATGGAATAGGAAGTAGTATCATAGAAGAAAGAAGATGTGACCAAAGTACTCTATAGGGAAATGGGAGATAGGGGCACCCTACCTACCTAAGTAAATGTCTAAACCAAATGGTGGACAATTATGCGAGGCAGGAAAGGAAGTAGTATCATAGAAGAAAGAAGATGTGATGAAAGAGATGGGAGATAGGGGAACTCTACCTACCTAAGTAAATGTCTAAACTAAATGGTGGATGATTATGCGAGGTAAGGATTTTATGAGGAGGCACTGGCTTTTTATTGTGATATCAAAAAAACAGGTACCCAACCTAACAATTTCACCTTTACCAGTGTTCTCTTGACATGTACTAATTTGGTAGATCTGGAACATGGCAAAGGAGTTCACCATGACATAATTGCTAGTGGACTATAGTGTAATGCCATTGTGGGTAGTTCTATTGTAAATATGTATGCTAAATGTGGTTGCATAGAGACTGCATAGCAAGTGTTTGACAAAATGCCTGAATGAAATGTAGTATCTTGGAAAGTTATGATATCAAGGTATGTGGAGGATGGGAACGTAGATGAGGCCATGAAACTTTTTCTTCAAATTCTTGAATGGGACATGGTTTCATGTACTGCAATACTTGTTGGATATGAGCGTAAGGGGTATCTTGATAAGGCTATGGAACTCCTTCTGCAGATGTTGATGCACATAAAATGTTCAATAAAATTTCTAAATGAGATGTTGTCTCTTGGACTTCTATTATTGTAGGATATTGTTTTCACAAACTTGACTTTTTAAATGACCTAAAATATCATAATCATAGAAACTCTTCTCTTAGCACTTTAATCTCTTACATTCTTAAAATTTTACAGTTAATCATAATTTTAAAAATATTAACTTCACTTATATGAATCACATCATTTATCTAAAATTAACATAATAATAAACACAAATATAAACCAAAGTTATCTTAACTAATTAAAAAAATAACAAACAAAACAAAAACAAACAGACTTCAAGAAAAGTTATCTTAACTAATTAAAAAAAATACAAACAAAAAAAACAAACATACTTCAAGAAAATTTATCTTAACTAATTAAAAAAAATAACAAACAAAACAAAAACAAACATACTTCAAGAAATTTGATTTAATGTTATTGTTTTTGATAAATCTAAACTTATGATCCATCTTAAAAGCATTTAACCATATAGAATACTTATCAAATAGACGTAAATACATAAAGGCAATTTTTTTTGGGAAACCGAAATAGAAGACAAAAGTAGAAGAAATATAATATGTTGAGCAGCCAGAATATGACATTGTATTCCGTGAAACAAGTTAAACATCATAAGTGGATGTTATGAGTAACAGGCAATTTTCTAATGCAGTGAACTCATCTATGTGAGTGATGATATCTCTAATAATAACTCTTCTAACTCTTGATTTATTTCTTCCAGTTGTTGTATATGGTTGTTTAGCTCAATCACATAATATTTCATTGTAAGAGCATTGTAGATCTTGCCTTCTATATCACACAACAGTGAACAATTAATGAAAAATTAGAACCACTTGTAACCAGTCACAATGCCAAGATCTAACCAGTTCTAGCACCACGATCTCAAGGAGGGAAAAAACATTGGGTTTCACTAACACTATTTCCTGTAGAGAAGAGAATATATCACTCACCTGTCCTCGTCTGTTCTGTTCAGATACAACATGGTGGATTGCAAGATTGTCGTAAATGTTGTGAGCGATCATCAATAATGGTCCAATTTTATGGTTGTTGATGTCATGCAGAAAACAAATCCAGCGTTTCTGCAAGGATGGATATTTTATGGGATGGCAGGAACGTGATAGATTAGGGTTTCTTTCCTTCTACACCACAAAGGTGTTGTTTGTTTTTTGATTAAATGGTAAACCCTGCCAATTAGGGTTGGTCCCTTCACTGGAAACTGTAATAATGGAATCCTCCCATTGCACTAAGGGCTGGAAATTATCAAAGGCCATTTGGTCATGTATAAGGAGATCCGAGGAAGATAAATCATTACATGTCTGAGAAGGAAAACACCATAAGGAATAATTAGTAGCAACAGATTCAAACGACTCTCCTTTGCCAGTTAGTCATTGGATTGACGAAATCAAGTTCACAAACTTCATAATCATCAATTGCGGTGAAATCTATGGTCTCCATAGATGTTTCGTAGGTGTTGTAGAATAAACACTTTGAAGAAGAAGTTGGAAAGCTCATGTTATCTGCAACTTCAGACAATTGTAGAAGACCAAAATTGGATTTTTCTACCCTATTGTTATTATTATCCCTAATTATATCTACTGTATCTGTAAAGTAGGTTATATCAGGTTTATTTTTATCACACCATTATCGACAGACCCATAGAGAAATTAATGACCTTTGACAGGCCCAAATAATTTGGATGGCATGAAAGATGGGACTCACAGGTGAGTTGTCAACTAGTTCGTTATATACCGCATGCCCATTGATGATCACCAGTATGTTATAATAATAGAATTGTCAAAACCTAAACAATGTGCTACTATATCGATTTTTGAATGAAAGCCATGATAAATATAAGAGTCTGTTTGCAAATCTGAACAACCATGGGTCAATACCCTATAAAAAAATTAAATTGCGATTGTTCATGGTCATAAATATTTGCTAAAAATATTCCCAACATGCTTCAATTCTCAAAAGACCTGGACAATCACAGAAAAGATGCCAACGTGCTTCAATTCCTGTACCATCAAAACATAGATGCCAAACATGCCTGAATACTGAAGTTGCGACCAACTACACAAAACAAAACAAAAGTATTCTCCTCAATTTGACATGTTTTCCAAAATTTAGAATGAAAGTAGCTAGACTCTCAAGTCCACAAAAGACATATCCAAATAAAACAACGAGTAGTGCATTAGCAGCCACAATAAATGAGTAATACATTTTGCCAATGAATGAATCAAGATCATTACAACAAACCCTCCTAATGCTCCCTCAGATCCCTGAGGGAGTAATCCCAACAAAAGAAACTTTATGGAGCGGGAAGGAGGGTTTAATTTACAACAATTGTAAATATATTATAACAAAATAATGAAAAATTGATGAAAAGAATACTGACCTAGGGATCCATGGCCAGAAATAGGGGTACGAGCTTGGAGATATTGTTTGAAGGAGAAAAGGAGGTGTAACACAATCTTTTCGCAACAATGGGAGGATATCCATGGACGTCCTCGAAAGGTGGCAAACGCTTCCTGCATACTGCTGCAGACATGGCAACTGCCCAAAATCGAACCCTCAACCTCCTTCAATGCCTCCCTGCCATCCCAATCCATCTCTACAAACCTCCAATCCAGAGGGTATTAATCTCGTCGTCTGAGCTCACATGTTGTGGGTATAAAATCATGATGTTTCTCCTACTGGAGATTAGCCGATGGTGCTACCATGGACTTGCTGCATCGCTCTAAAATATTTAAAAGGCAAAAAAATCCACCAAAAAAAAGAGGTAAAAAAAAGCATGCAATAACAGTGAGCCCGCGGGAAATGTATGGAAACACTATGGAAAAGCTAAAAATATGTCAAGCCTAGGAAAATTTTGATCGAGAATCTAAAATGTTGCAACTTCTTTGGCTCTTTTTCACAAGATTCCGATGATGTAGGAGCTGAAAAGAAACAATAGGAAAGGCTTTGTCGTAAGGGTAGATGTATAGTTAGTTAGTCATTAGGGTAGATGTATAGTTAGTTGATGGTGTAAAAGAAGGAGTTCAGTAGTCCAGTAATAGTTCATATAGGTTGTCGATCGAATGATGTAAAATATTTGAATCATCTAACATTGAATCAAATGGAGCATAGCAAAGACAACGAGGACAAGTGGGGAGTTCTTCTCAGAGGGAACACCTTACGACGTAAATATATAAATTTAAGAAGGATTAATTATTAATGTGTAAATTTCTAATTATTTAATTTGGTCAATTTAATTTTAAATTTTCTTAGTTACCCTAGTTTGTTGAGATGAGAGAATGTTAGTAACTTGAATGGTGAAAAAAAAATTGAATGCAAAGTGACAATGTACCAATGTTGACTGATAGAAAATGTGAATAATAAGAATGTAGTCAATTACATTCAATATTCATTGTGATCAATCTCAAATTATTTTCTTCTACTGTTCTTATTGTCACACCTATTAGTTTTTCCATCTTCCTTATTAGTATTAGTTCTTATTTTCCACCTTTCTCTCTCTATGTTTTTAGTCATCCCTCCCTCTCTCACCCCTCCAACTCCATCTCTCTCTCAAGTCCTCTTTCTCTTCCTTCCTCCCTCTCCCTTTCTCTCCCACCTCCCTTTGTCTCTCCCCCCATCACATTCTCTCTCTCCACCATCCAAAACTGTCACTATCTCCCTTCCCCTCTTCCCCCTCCATATCTATGTCTCCCCTCCTCTCTCTCTCTCTCCCTGCTTCTTTCCCTATCTCTATTCTCTAATTTTCTCTTTATTCCCTCGTCTCATCTCTTCCTCATTCTGTCTTCATCTCTCCCTTGTCACTCCCTCTCTCTCTCCACCTCTCCCACTCGTGTCTTCTTCTTAAATTCTATCCCATTGTATTGTATTTAAGAAAATATCTAAATTAAAAAACATAATTGATTGTAAAATATTAAACCTATATTTTGGATCAATCATGTAAAAGAAAATACAATAATAAAAAACTTAAAAGAATCATGCACTATCTTTCCTCTATCATTGTTAGTCACTTTTCTCTCTCTTCCCTTGGATCCTTGGTTAAGATGCATCTATCCCGGTTCTTTATAATATTATTTATATTATATAAATTTCACATATGTATGTATAAAAAGTATTCTAATTTTTAATTTTATTAAAACCTCAATTTAATCTCAATGAGAATATTTTTGGAGGATGGAGGGTTAAGATACATCTCAAAATTAATTATAACATTTTTGATTTTAGATTTAATTAAAAAATATCATATATATATATCTATATATATATATATATATATATATATATATATATATATATATATTGATTGTGAAATAAGTTATGGTTTTAGAGCATGTGGTATTGATAAGCCATGGTATTGGCCCATGCTATGGTATTGACCCATGGTATGGTAACATGATAATTAAAATCTTAGATCCATAACATGTTAATCAAAAGCATAGATGACCCATGGTATTGATAAACCATGGTATTGGCACATGGTATTCTGATTTTCTTTTATTTGAAAAATTGTTATATTACTTGGCTCAAACTAGTTTATTGCACTAAGAAAGAATAAAAAGAACATAGAAGTTTGTGTTGGTTTTTTAAGTTGTTATTATTATTATTAGTTATAATATAGCCAACATTAAAATTGTTGACATACAATCTTTCTTACATTACATCTAAAGCCTACACATCTACCCTATATTAAGTTGTAGAGAGCGTACAATAATATACATATAAACAATTTGATTTATATAGCTATACTAATTATTAATAATATCAAAATAATTATTAATATATAACAAATATTTTACAACCTTTAAAATACTATAGATAATATAACTACTTATTCATTAAATGTCACATTATAAATTGTTTCATATAACTTTCATGTACTATAATAAAAACTAACCAAGCTAATTTAAAATAAATTCTCTTTTTGGATTATATCAAAATTTATATTAACATTTTCTTTTAATTGCTATAATCAATATTTTTTTAAAAGGTACAATTAGCAATTATGTTAAGTTTTTGGATTTTTAATACATATCCATGTTGCTCCACATATAAGGTTAGTTGAGGTTCCCACCTGACACACACACAGAGTTAGTAGAGGTTTGAATCAACGTTTCAATTAATCTACACCATAAGAGTTTAAATTAAAAAAAAATGATATGTAGACGGGTTTTGATTCCAAAATCTAATGCTGTAAAACTACTCATTTTTTACCATAAGTTCTACCACTTGGAGTATTATAAAGTATAGTGAAATTAGAATTTTTTTTTATTTTTATTTTTTATTATTAATTAAATTTATTTTAATTTAAATTTATTGCCATCTAAAATATTAAATTTTATAGTTATAAAAATTAAAAAAAATTAATTTATTTTAACATTAAATAAATGTAAATATTTATTATAAATTAAATAAAAATTAAAAAAAAATTATATTATTAAATTTCAAGTAAATCTATAATTTTGGAATTCAAGTTTTTGTGATCCATAATGAATTAAGAAAATTCTTTTAGTAGAAATTACAAGAGAAATTTTTGGCCCAAGTGTTTGGAACCAACTTTCATCATCTAGCCCTCATGATGAACTACACTTGTTTTCTCTTATATGATTTCTACATAAAGACTTTTCTTAACTCTATAATTAATAAAAAATATATATTAAAACTTTCAAATAAAACTTTGTTGATAAAATTTATTTAGAAATTTGATAATTTAAAATAATTATAAAAATAAACTCAACGATAAATGACCCAAAATAAAACCATATGAATATGTTATAAACAACATCATATAAAATTATATCAACCTTTAACATTTTATTTTCAAAACCCAATTGAACATCTCACTTCCGTTTTAAATATTGATTTAATAAAAAATATGATTTGATTATAAGATCCTATTTGAACGTCTCACTGCAAATCACCTTTCGTCCCATTGGTCATTGAGGTTGCAACAACTGGCTTACCACTTTTGGCCCATTTGGCCCATTGCTCCAACTCCGTCATTGAGACAACTCGCTTACTACTCACTGACGTTAGATGAACATGTTGCTCAATCTAATTTCTTTTGGCATGTCGCGTGGAAAAGAAAATGCAATAGAGTGTCTACATCTCAAGATGAGAAAATGTGTTAGAGGATTGGAAAAGTAGAAGAATTTTCGCTACATCTTTGTAGAGCAGTCTTGAAAGCACACAGTGAAACAACCGATCTTTCCGAAATTTACCCACTTTAACGCTTTGGAGTCGGAGAAGAGAAAAGTGAAACAAAAACAAATTCATGCTTCTACAGATTGCTCTTCTTGGTTTTACCGTAGAACGATTTTCACCACACTCTGAGATTTTCCATGCAAGCAATGCTTGAAAAGACTTAAGGAGACGCTCATTTTTTTTCAGAGGAAAAATCTGATGATATTATATTGAGAAAATATAAACAGTGAATACATATGATGCCATTTGAAGCTGTTCAGCAAAACGGCCAAAAGGAACGTGCTGGAGCGTTCATATACAATAAAACCAGAACATAAAGAAACGGCCGGCAGACAGGCCAAAGAGGATAAGAGCTATATAGGACAGAATCGCTACATCCAAAAGAGAATAATAGATCTATATGAGACCATAACAAGTTAAACATAGAGGAGCTGTCCATGAAAAGAAACAGGACAGACGAAGAGCATATGGCGAACGAAGGATCGAGGTCAAGGTGGGTTGATCATAGCATAAATATGGGGCAGAGCGGAGGAAATAGGAGTCTTTGAACCTTGAAATATGCATGCATTCCGCCATTTCCACAGGGTCCAGCATGTGAGAATAAATAAGGATCTCCATGTGATCTGCTGGTCCGCCCACCACCTGAAAGCATCCTGAACAGAGAAAAATACCTGGTAAGGAAAACCATATGAAGAGGAAAGATCGTACCAGATTTGTAACGAAGCCGGGCATTGAAAAAACATATGAATGTTTGTCTCGGGCGCATGACAGCACATGCAGCATCTACCGGGTCCCGACCAGCCTTTCCTCTGAAGAACCTCCCATGTGAAGTTTCTGTTATAGAAAACAAACCAAGAAAATAAAAGAGCCTTGAGCTGAACAGAAGACTTCCAAAATTTGGTAGGAAAAGGGGAATCAAGCAACAACCGGAGAGAGGATGAAAGAGATGCAGTGATGACTCCTTGGGGTTATGTGGAGGTATGAGCATCTCCTCCTGGGTTTAAGGAGACGCTCATACCTCCACATAACCCCAAGGAGTCATCACTGCCGCCATCATGAATTAATCAGAAAATAAGCAGAGAAAATGTTTGTGGAAATGTTAAAAATCAAGAAGATATAGCTATGAATAATTTCAATTCAAATGTTGATGAGAGTCGACTAGGATGAAATGGAGGTACCTGAGCTCCATTGAAAACCACCGCAATAGCGCTAACGTCGAAGGTTGGAGCCGAGCTTTCGCCCGTCGAAACTGATTTTTGAATATTAGACTTCCCTTTATTTCTTGGCCAGTACATGTTTGAAACAATTGTTTACTAATTCTTAAAACAACTATTCATTGGAAGATTCAGAGAGTGGCATTAGAAATATTTTTCTAAGCCAGGACAGTCGAACCCCTATTGTCACAGAGTGCTAGGGTTTGGTTCGCTTCGCTTCTACTAACTTGCCATGACATAATCCTGTTGCAGAATCATATTCCCAAGGTGATTGCAACAGCAATCCTGTTGCAGAATCATATTCCCAAGGCGATTGCAACAGCTACACATGCAGTGGATGGAAATTGCCCCTTCACAGTGTAAATCCAACAAAATTTACACTGTCATCTTATGTAGTTACCCTGCTTGAATAACAAATGTTGAGTTATTACTTCATGCATAATCTCCTTCTTACTCATTTGTAATCACTCAATCTTTTGGTACCGGATGATGGGTGGAGTGTCTACTCGAAAAGTTGGGCAAGATAAAAAAATCTTCCACAAAGTTTCATCTGAAAATTTCTCTCAATATAAACAACTATGAGAATCTACACTCTCAAATTAAAAAATAAAAATAACAAAAAAAATCAATGTTAGTCATAAATAAAATCTTCAATTTCTAGCTTAATTCTAAATCAATTCTATATAAAGAGATAAAATAAAAATAAAAATAAAATAATTTACTTTTAATATGAGGAAATATGTAATTCCTTCATTGAACTTGACAAATAACATATCAAAATATAAAAATAATAATAATAATATTACATGATATCTAATTCATTCTATATTTGATTTACATATAATATTTAAAACAAAAATATATTAATAATAATATAAAAATATATTAATGAGTCATAAATAAAATATATCAATCTTCTTATTAAATAATATAATTTTATATTTCATTCGTCACTATCTCTTATATTTTCATAAATCAAAATATAACTTTAATTTTATATAATATAATACAATATTCTATTTTAAATCACATTCCAAAATATACACTCACTTAATTAAAAATATTACAAATTTAAATATAATTAAATTATAATTAATTACTATAATATTATATCTTTATTTATTTCAATATTATGATTCTTTTTCAAATATAATACATATATAAATAACTATCATTCACATTCACATTTTAATAAATGACAATATAACAGGCCTTCATATTTTAATAGTACTTGTTTGTTTTTATATATATATATACACAATAAATTTTGTTAAAATTAAATTTTCATCTTATAAATAAATTATATATTTTTTTGTTTTTCTTCCTATAAATAAATTATATATATATTCTTTTGTTTATATTAATAATAATATAAAAATATTTTAATGAATCATATATAAAATATATTAATATTTATATTAAATAATGTAATTTTATATTTCATATATAATTATTTTTATATTTTCATAAATTTTTAAAATATAATTTTGGTTTATATAATATAATACAATTTTATAGTATTATATTATATTTTAAATCACATTTCAAAATATACATCTATTTACTTAATTAAAATATTACGAATTAAAATATAATTAATTACTATATATATATATATATATATCAAATAAAACACATAAATAACTCTCATTTACAGCTTTTCAATCAAGCTGTTAAGCAAGGGTTCCCTAAACCTTGGACTGAGAGCCTCATTATCCCTATTTTTAAAAGTGGAGATTCAAATAACCCCTCTAATTATGGAACAATTATGATCAGCCCTCTCTTAGCCAAATTATATGGTAGTATTCTGGAAAAAAAGTTAAGCATATGGCTTGAAAGTGAAGGTAAGCGGGCTAAAGGCCAAGAAGGTTTCAGAAGGCATCACTCAACAACATACCACCTTGTTACGCTAAGGATCATTGCGGAGGAATGTCGTAATGATAAATCCAATTTATTCTGCTGCTTTGTAGACTTTAGAAAGGCTTTCGATACGGTTCCTAGATACAACCTTTGGAATAGGTTAGAAGAGCTAAAGGTTCCTCTTGAGTTTAGAGCTGCTGCTATAAGGCTATACGAGAATGTAATTGCCAAGTTAAAGAACAATGAGGGGTGGTCAAAAGATATTAAGTGTAACATCGGAGTTAAACAAGGTTGCCCCCTCTCCCCTACTCTATTTGGCATTTACATCGATAAGCTCGAAGGTTATTTAGAAGAAGTAGGATGTGGTGGCACAATCTTAGCTGGGATAGTCATTATCCTTCTTCTCTATGCTGACGATATTGTTCTTCTGGCAAGGTGCCCTTCTGATCTTGATAAGCAACTCAAGCTTCTTAAGGATTTCTGCTCTACCATGGGTATGACTGTTAACACAGACAAAACAAAAGTTATGATTGGATTTCAGAGATCTGTGGTTTGTGTTATTTGAATTTCTGATCGGAGAACCCACAGTAATGGAATTTTTACACCAACGTTTCGAATCCCAAATGGGATCCATCATCAGGGAAAAGAGAAAGATGAAGAGAAAGATGATAAAAAGAAGAGCCAGATGGAGGGAATAAATACTTATGAGGGCAGAATAATAGAGGCAAAGCACAGGTCGGCTGGAAAAATAATGAAACCTAATTTTAATTTTAATTTTATTTATTGATTTTAATTTTAATAAATTAATTTTATTTATTTAGTAACTTTAAAACAAAATCATTAAACTAAACATTTTAAAATAATTTTAAAATCATATAATTATCTAGATACTAAAATAAATAATGATAATAATATCAAAAAATATATTTTTAAAAACCCGAAACCCTAATGGTAATAATATCTAGAAACTAGAATATAAATATTTAATATTTTAATATTTAAATCAAAAACCTAATAACATTAATATTTATATAACCTAAAGACATAACTAAGTATTTATCTAAATATTTATCTAACCTAAGGTCTAAACAAATTCATATATATATATATTAGAATTAATAACAATCAAGCCTACAACTTCATATATATATATTAGATTTAATCAAAATCAACCCTAAAGCCTATATCAATCAAAAAGCTAAAATAAATATTTTAATATCATAGCCTTTATAAGACATAATCTTTATATAAAATTATTATCTAAAACTAATGTAAATATATTAATAATAATAAATATGATACTATAAGTTAATGACACTATATGACAAAATAATGTTAATATATAAGACATATAACTTAATAATAATAATAATATATATGGCTATATAACTCTAATATTAATCTAAATATGAATAAATAACCTAATGACTATATAACCTAATAATTTTATAAACCAGATCACTATATGACTTAAAACTTTTTTATTTATATAACATAAAGTCTTAAATAGCTTAAAATATGAAAAATTAATAAAAACCTAACCACTATCTAAATAAATTCAAATTAATACCAATTAATAAAACCTAAATTCTATATTAATTCAATATTAAAGACTAGACTATAATAAGAACATGCATTAATGCCTAAATATTATTAAAAACAAACAATGAGGTTATATTAATAATTAGGGTTTTAATATAATATAATATAAATAACCTAAAGATAATATTACTATGAAAATCAAAACACTGCCATTGTCTATAATTACTATGGAAACTTAAATTCATATCTATCTTGATAACTATCTTACCTGTTAGACAACTTACCTGCTTGGACAACTTACCTGTTAGACAACTTCCCTGGGGCCGAGCTGACGTTTCTTGATTTCACTGATCAGGGGAAGCCAGCTTCCGCTAATCTCCAAACCGCCGTCTCTGTTCAAATTACAAGGATGCTTCAAGATTTCGAGGGCTTCTCTGATTTTCCGTTTCTGATGCTGCTCCTCTCTTGCGATGATTGAGGCGTTTTCTAAGCAGATGTGGTGTTTAGTCTTCAAGGAGTGTTCTGCCAAGGCTGAGGTACGAGATCTTCCTTTCCTGATGTCAGCGCCATGTTCTTTCAGTCTTGTCTGGAGGGAGCGACCAGTTTCACCTATGTAGCTTTTCCCACACGAACAGTCTATTTTATAGACTCCTTTGAGCTGCAGTTTATCAATATCATCCTTAACAGATTTTAAACTTTGTCTGATGGTACCGGGAGCTGAGAATTGCGTTAGAATGTTTCTCTTTCTTAGGATCTTTGCCATTTTATCTGTGACCCCATGGATATAAGGTAGAAAAACCCTACCATCATGAGGTTGATCCTCCTCTTTAGGTTTGGGAGAGGACAACCTTTTTTCGGCTTTCTTTATGGCTTTTTTTGATATTATTATCATTATTTATTTTAGTATCTAGATAATTATATGATTTTAAAATTATTTTAAAATGTTTAGTTTAATGATTTTGTTTTAAAGTTACTAAATAAATAAAATTAATTTATTAAAATTAAAATCAATAAATAAAATTAAAATTAAAATTAAAATTAAAATTAGGTTTCATTATTTTTCCAGCCGACCTGTGCTTTACCTCTATTATTCTGCCCTCATAAGTATTTATTCCCTCCATCTGGCTCTTCTTTTTATCATCTTTCTCTTCATCTTTCTCTTTTCCCTGATGATGGATCCCATTTAGGATTCGAAACGTTGGTGTAAAAACTCCATTACTGTGGGTTCTCCGATCAGAAATTCAAAAAAGTTATGATTATCAAATCTAAGAAGGACACTTGCGCTAATTTTACGTATGACAATAATAACTTGGAGGAAGTGTATTCTTACAAGTACCTAGGAATTGATATCCATCACAAGCTCAACTGGAACCATAGCATTGAGAAAAGGATCAATGGGGGATGGAAAGCTTATTTTGGTCTTGAAAATAATTGTAAAACGGCAAACCTCGTAATGTGGGATAAAAAGAAGTTCCTCTTTGAAACTTTAGTCACTCATGTTATCTTATATGGCTGTGAAGTTTGGGGCTGCAGCATCTCCAGAGAATCATGGAGGAAGATTGAGCAAATCCAGAAGCGTTTTATAACTTATAACCTGAAAATTAAAAGTAATACACCCTATCCTATTCTCCTTATAGAAGCAGGTCTTTCTTCTATTGAGAGCCTAGCTATGCTCAGGTTTCTTATGTACAAGCACAAGCTCAATAACATAGACAATCATAGACTTCCTAAGCTAGCTTTAAATTCTAGCCAAAATCACCTAAGGCTTAACCGAGGATGGCATAAGGACACAAGGGCCTGGTTAAACTATTGGGAGATCAATGAGAATGATGCTTTGCAAAAAATAAATAACATTAAAGATATTGTTACTTCTAAGTTCAAAGAAAAATTGTGGTGTGAGAAATATTTAGCGTCTAAAAGAAAATTAAGTTATTATAAGAAGGTCATCAACCCCACCCTTGAAGATCAAAAGTATCTCTCTATTCTAACTAGCTCAAAAAAGAAAATTAATATAGCAAAGATTAGAACGAATTCTCATGAGCTCCATAGTGAAACTGACCGCTGGGTAGTTCCTAAAACGCCATGGATGGAAAGGATCTGCCATATTTGTGAGAATAGGAGCATCGAGGATGAAAACCACTTCCTCTTAGAGTGCCCTGCATACAACCACATTAGATCTCAATTTCACAACCTTTGTTACAATACTGACCTTCCTAGCCTTTTACAATGCCAAAGTTATAATGAGCTCGGGAGGCTTCTCTCCAAGCTTTTTGAGCATAGGAATAAAATCTTAAATCAAAATAAATAATTTGTCTTTTTAGGTCCGATAGATCATTATTTGGTCTCAGTGGACGTTAACGATCATCATCATCATCATCATCATCATCAATAAACGTAATATAACCCTCATTCATATTTTAATGGTACTTATTTTAATGATTATATATATAATTGCATTATTTTTATTTTAATATTATAAATTTTGTTCAAATAAAATTCTCTACCTATCAATAAATCATATATATATATATATATATATATTGATAAATTATAATTAGTTATTATAATTATATAATTATATATATATCTATATATCTCTATATATAGTAATTGTTTTTCAAATATAACTGGCTTTTAGATTTGTATGACAATAAATTATATAAATAATTTTCAAATATAATTCAACACTTTCATATATAATTATCATTTATATTTTCTTAAATGAAAATATAATGCTTTTTTTAAAGTAAGAGAGAGTTGTATTATATTATTAAAATCAGAGGATTACATTTGACATCAGATGTGTACGGTTGATTAGATTGCAAGATTGATCACCGGCAGTAGAGTGTTTTTTTGGGCCTTCTATAGCGATTTACAATATTTTCCATATTAGCCTTAGATAGACTAACATTAACCGAATCAGTAACAACAAAAGTGACTACAAGCCCCACATCATAAACAAATTCGATGACACAATAGGTGATTGTAAGCCTTTCCTCGAGGTAGCCATGACTCTTACATGTAGTTTGACATTTAACACCTTGGACAAAAAGACAAAAATAACAGGCCCATAGGGCGTGAAGCCAAGATTGCATCCTCATAGGTTGCATAAGACAGATCAGACAAAAATGTCCTCTTCCAGTGTGATGGGTGTCTCTGGATAACCTCCTGCAAGAGCGCCCTCACTGGTTGATTGGCTAGCCGAGGTGCCTCCAAGTTCTCGCTTAATTTTGGGCATGATTTCTTTCCCTTTCTCAGAAGTCGGGCATCTGACGCTTGAGCAGAGCGAAGTGTGGGGAGTCTTTGGTGACAAATCACATGTGGTGGATAGTTTCGACATAAACTATGAACATGTCATTAAGCTTGTCCAACTTTTCCTCCATGGTTTTGCTTCCCTGAATGTTTTCCTGCATTGCCAAACCAAGAATTATTTTCATATTCCAGGAAATCTCTATAGTTCTATTCTACACAATTTCTCTGGCCCTTGTGAGCCCTGGGTCGGGAGCACACTCGAACTAGCCATCAATTTCTTCAGTGATGGTTCTTCTTCTAATGTATCTGGCTTGATTCTCTAGCTCATTTATCCAGTCTCTAGTCTCTTGGGGGACAATGTTGTGGTAGTTGAGGGCGACTTTCCATGCAATTGACTCGGCTCTAGTCCTCAGACGTAGGTTGGGGTGGCTCCAACGGTCCATGTTCCGAATTCTGCACCATTTGGTGGAAGGGCCATTGTCGGGGTCAGGGGAACGGGTGAAATTGGAATGAAATGAGTGAGGTCTGCTACTGATGGAGTGATGCAGAGGGCGATAGCCAAAGGGGTAGGAAAGGATGGGAAGAAGAGACTAAGAGCATGGGGAAATATAACTCTTGATTTATACTATAATATTAAATATTATATTATATTATAAATCATAATTAAAAATAAACTTCTATCTATATAATTAAAAGTACTACTACCTAGCCCATGGGGTTTATAGTAGATGGTGGCAAGGTATTCTATTAAGACACTCCGTGGTGTAAAGGTTATTGGTTCGAAACTCTGTGGGCAAAAATCCAACCATGCTAAGGTTTGGTGTGGCCCAGTTCGGGTATGATCCCCGTGTGACTTTGATAGCTTATATACCCCTCAATCATGTCTACTCAAGTCATAGGTTAGGCATGCCAGTCATCTCAGAACTTACATTATGTAGCAAGAAAAAAAATAATATCTACCTAAATATAATTAAATTAAAGTTAATTATCCTTATATTTTATATATTTTATTTTAATATTAATTGTTTTTTTAAATATAACTCATATATATATATATATATATATATATATATATATATATATATATATATATATATATATATATATATATATATATATAATATGAATTATAATATTATAATATTTGTTGATAAGTCTAAAAATTCTATTGATGAAACATAAATAAAATTACATCATTTCCCATCATGACTATTTTTCTGGCACAATGTGCCCTATACTAAAGATATCAAAGCAGAGATGAATGATACTAAGAATAACAAAATGGACCTTGCCCCCTGGATGGATTCAATTATATGCTTCTTCATCATCCTTATTCGATGTAGTGGACGCCTTGCCCTCCATATGAGGAGGGTTGCAAGGCTTCCAACTTTGAGATCTGGAATTATGGATGTTCCACTTCTGTTGAGAATTAAACACCAGGAAATAATTTTGTAAATGACATGTTTGATGACAGAAGCAACAACAAAAAGTAGTATTCTCATAGTCCAAACCCTGAGTCCAATGAAAATCATGGATTTTTAAATTGATTTGGTTTGTCATCCCTTTACAAATATCGATTTCAACACAAATTATGTCATAAATGTATAGACCAAGCTACCCACAAGAGGCATCAATAGTAAGGTAATGACCCAAAGAGTCTCCAATGCCCTGAAAAATTGTGTAAATTCATTAGTGAGCTAGCATATTAAGAAGCTCGACCCATATTGGGAGCTTAGTAATGACAATTGTGGAAGGGTCAAAATATGGGAACCAAGGGGTTAAAAACAGTCCAACATTGCCCCAAAACCAAGACCCTATAGATAAAACTATCTTTTGATTCCCCAAATAACACAATGAAGAATCCTTTTGAGCAGAAAATAACCTTGCAATTCTTAGTCCATATGGAATGGATCTATTGGTGGAGATCGCTCGTGCAGGACCATAAGTCATTAAAACAATACATTAAGGTTGCCTTTGAATATAGTCGATTGTCATGTATCAGTTTATTAGTCTCATTATGTCATGAGAAAACTGTTGAAAATAACAACAATAAATGTTAAAAATAACATCAAGAAAATCCTAATTTAATTTGTCCTTGAATTAAGTTAGGAAATAAATTGTAATTCTATTCTCATTGTTGGCATTATGATACAGGTGTTGTCCTTGATGGCAACTCACTCAGATGACAGATCATATTGTAGCAGGTCAATAGTAAATAATTGATGATCAAAGAGAGGTATACGCAGGTTCACCTTGATAAAGAAGCGTATACACGTAGGTTAACAGACCAAAAGGAGCATATAACATACACACGCACCTTCACAGAAGGAAAGGCATGTATATCTTGGAAAACTAAGTTTTGGTCCAAGGTATTTGGCGATGGTATTTTGATCCATGGTATTGGTCCAAGGTATCTGGTCCGAAGTATTGACCCTAGGTATTTGGTCCAAGGTATTAGTACTTAGTGGTTTTGGTCCATGGTATTGAGAAAGGCCTAAAACTACAAAAGGAGGAGAAGGTCATTAGGTCAAGTGTGCAAGTGTTGAATATCTAATGAAGTGTGAGATCTAGTATGTAGGTTATGGGTTTGTGATGCTTTGCTTGATCTGAACCAAGGATGCACCTATGTGGATGATGATGGATGATGGATCGGGATCTTAAGGCTTGGAATGTATTATCATTATGTGATTTGATCATTGATAGACTAGATTTGAATACTGACGCATGTTTTATTCTGCAAATGTTATGATCTGGGTATGACTGAATTTTGAAATAGCTGTGAAGTGTTTAAGTTAGTATTTGCAGATTTGTATATGGGTTCGCTTTGATAAAAGCGCGTATACATGCTGGTTTGGCTCATCAGAGTAGCGTATACATTATGAAATATGATATCTAAATTTGCAGTTGGTTCTAGTGGTTGTTGCAGAGTTCTGGGTTCTTCTCTGTGTTCTAGTGACTGTGTTTTGATGACAGGGCTTTAGTGATTCAGTTGTTGGGTGATTCAGAGATTGATGATTGAGTGCAAAGGTTGTGTTACAGTGGTGATTTATTTTGAGCTTCAATGTTGTTGATGGGTCCAATATGAAAATTGGATGAAATGTGGCCTTCATATATTGGTGTTGTGTTCCAGGAGTATCTAGTCTGAAAGTTTATGAAACGTGGTCCTGGGGGAAGAGAGAAGGTCGTAGCCTTCTGTAGGCCGATGCCTACATACTAGTAAACATATCGGCTAGTACAAGAGCCAGGGGGTTGGAGTTCCCTTCCAGTAGCAACTGGAAAATGAGAGAGGGTTGTAGCCTTCTGTAGGTCGGTGCCTATGTACTAGTAAATATATCGGCTAGTACAAGAGCTAGGGGGTTGTAGCTCCCTTCCAGTAGTAGCTGGAGAATGAGAGAAGGTTGTAGCCTTCTGCAGGTGGGTGCCTGCGTACTGGTATGAGTCTGCACCAGTACAAGATTGTAAACAGGTTTTTCTTATATTAAAAGAAGACAATAACAGGTGGTTTTTGTCCTGCATTGGGTTTCCACCTTATATCTTGGTGTTCATGTGTGTGATGATCTGTTCTATTTTTACTGCACCTAGTTACTGTTTATTTGGTTAATGAAGTTCTGATGCACTGATTACAGATCAACATATGAAGAATTAACTGAATCATGAGTTTGCTGGATATATGCTAGTTGCATAAAACACAGTTGCGTGTACACGCGAGTTCCCTTAACTGAAGTAGCGTATATAAATTTGAGTATGAAAAGAAAATGTTATTAACTTGCTAATACCAATTCACCCTCCCCTCTCAGTATTATTTCCAACAATTGGTATCAGAGCAGGTCCTTCAGAAGAAGCTTGATCGCTTGAAGGGAGATCCATCAAAATGAATAATCAAGAGAGTATGGGATCCATCAAACCACCAATCTTCGATGGGAGAAATTTGTTGTATTGGAAAATAAGAACCACAACCTATATATAATCGCTTGGAACAGATGTTTGGGAAATTGTGGAAAAAGGATATACATTTCCAACAGCAATTCCTACAGATACGAAAAATAAAAAGGATTATGAAACCAATGCCAAAGTTGTCACTATTTTATTGGGAATTTTGTCAAAATTAGAGTTTGTCAAGGTCATGCAGCTCAAATAAGCCAAAGAAATATGGGACAAAATCGTTCAGAGCTACGAAGGAGACTCTCAAGTAAAACGTGCTAAGCTTCAAACTCTTAGAATTCAGTATGAAACTCTTAATATGCACAGTGATGAAAGCATAGCTAGTTACTTCCTACGTATAGATGAGGTTGTCAATTGTATGAAGAATTTGGGTGAAGAAATTAAGGAATTTGTCTTAGTTAAGAAATATTTTAGATCCTTGTCTGCTAAATTTGAACCCAAAGTGTTTGCCATAGAAGAAAAATAGGATCTGTAGAATATCACTATGGCGCAGCTTCACAAAATCTTAACTGCCTTTGAGATGAGAAAAGGAGGACCATCAAATAAGAGAGAAGTTGCATTTAAAGCATCAACAAAGGGAAAAGAAAAATCAATGAATTAGGACACATTTCAGAAGAATAAGATGAGGTAAATTTTGTTAAGAAGCTTCAATGGGGTTCTGGAAGATTCAAAGGTAAGCTACCTTTCAAATGGTTTCCTTGTGGTAGAGTTGGTCATTACACTGCTAGATGCCCTCATAACAAAGGAAAGATGTTTGAAGAAGGTAACAAAAGTTATTATACTCATGATGATAGTGACGGCTTGTCCAATAGTGATGAAGATGATTAAGAAATTAAACTACTCATGGTATATGAAAATAATGGCTCAGTAAAGGAAGATTTCCTTAAAGAAATCAGTCAACTTAAAATCAGTTTGGCAGAAAAGGATACAATCATAAACACAATGACACATCAACTCACTAAAAAGGACAAACATAATGAAGTGTTAGAATATGAAGTGGTAAGTCTAAGAAAAGAACTTGAAAAGACAAAGACTCTGAATCTTAGATTTGCTAAAGGATCATAAACGTTATATGAAATCCTCAAAGTTCAACATTCACCCATTATAAAGATTGGTCTTGGTTTTCATGAAGGTGAATCTAGTTCAAAAGGTAAGACAAGAAACTCCAATGAAAAATCTGAGATGCTCAACAAGGAAATAGAAAGTCAACCCCATCAACAACCAAGGAAAGAGATTCTTCAAAGAAAATCTTTTACTCCTAACTATGGAAGTAATAGTCAGTTATTTCCTTCAAAGAATGATGTTGAATGTTTTATATGTCATAATTTTGGACATGTTACAGCTAAATGCAGAAGTAGAATGGTTCAAGACCATCACACAGAAAAATCATCAAAATCCAGGAGCAAAATTTAGACACCAAACCAAAAGGAGCATACATCATCTCAATCCTAGGTATTGAAGAAGACATAATTATTGTCAGAAAGATGTGGCATAGCTCAGTTTGCAGACATAACAGACCCAGGGGAAGCTGAAAGTATAAAACTTCAGTATTCCAATTTGCATATGCACCTATTATGAAGAGAAGTCACGTATATATGCGAGTTAGACGCTGCATAGTCGCGTATATGGTGTTCTGAGGAAAAAGCAACAATACAAACTACGAAAAATGAGTCTGATATGGTTCAGTTGCTTATCTGCTATGTTTGATGATGGTATGGCACAAGTTTAGGGGTAGCATATGCTTCTAATAATGCATTGTTGGCATTATCTTAGAAGATCTTGGTACAGATCCGCATAATTGTCTTGATTCAGGTGACTCTTTTGATGATGGAAATATACAGGTTGTTGATGTTGCTAACAGATGCTTATGGTGCAGATAATATATGGTGTATGATAGTTGATGACTATCATGGTCTTGTTTAGGTCTTTGGTCTAAATGTCATGTATATATTTTAAAGACCCATGAGTCATATGATGTAATTTGTACTCCAACTACGCATGGGAAGGATGATGTAATAATTTATATTTCAAGTCATGTATAAGCATTTGGTATATCCCCACTTGGTTGGGAGATGGATGTATGAGTCATTGGTGATAGGAAGGTCATTAGTGATGTATGTATAGAGTCATGTTATTCTTTTGAAAAATATTTCTGTAGACTCTGCATGTGCTCAGGGGGAGCAAGGATGGTTTAGTACATCTTAGCATGTACAAAGGGGGAGCTCAATCAGAGATTTCAGCATGTACTCAGGGGGAGTATGGACAACATAATGTATATCAAGGGAGAGAATATCTTGGTCCACCCTTTGCCCTTGATGTCAAAGGGGGAGAGTGACTTGGTGTTGTTGTTGCCATCAAGTCCAAAGGGGGAGATTGTTGGCATTATGATACAAGTGTTGTCCTTGATGGCAACTCACTTAGATGATAGATCATAGTGCAGCAGGTCAATAGCAAAGAATTAATGATCAAAGAGAGGTATATGCAGGTTCACCTTGACAAAGAAGCATATACATGCGGGTTAATAGACCAAAAGGAGCGTATAATGTACACACGCACTTTCACAGAAGGAAAGGCATGTATATCTTGGAAAACTAAGTTTTGGTCCAAGGCATTTGGTTCGTGGTATTTTGATCCATGGTATTGGTCCAAGGTATCTGGTTCAAAGTATTGACCCTAGGTATTTGGTCCAAGGTATTGGTACTAAGTGGTTTTGGTCCATGGTATTGAGAAAGGCCTAAAACTATAAAAGGAGGAGAAGATCATTAGGCCAAGTGTGCAAGTGTTGAATATCTGATGAAGTGTGAGATCCAGTATGAGGGTTATGGGTTTGTGATGCTTTGCTTGATCTGAACCAAGGATGCACCTATGTGGATGATGATGTATGATGGATTCAGATCTTAAGGCTTGGAATGTATTATCATTATGTGATTTGATCATTGATAGACTAGATTTGAATACTAACACATGTTTTATTCTGCAAATGTTATGATCTGGGTGTGACTGAATTTTGAAATAGCTGTGAAGTGTTTAAGTTAGTATTTGTAGATCTGTATGCGGGTTTGCTTTGATAAAAGTGCGCATACATGCTGGTTCGGCTCACCAGAGTAGCATATACATTATGAAATATGATATCTAAATTTCCAGTTGGTTCTAGTGGTTGTTGCAGAGTTCTGGGTTCTGCTTTGTGTTCTAGTGACTGTGTTTTGATGACAGGGCTTTAGTGATTCAGTTGTTGGGTGATTCAGAAATTGATGATTGAGTGCAAAGGTTGTGTTATAGTGGTGGTTGATTTTAAGCTTCAATGTTGTTGATGGGTCTAGTATGAAAATTGGATGAAACGTGGCCTTCATATATTGGTGTTGTGTTCTAAGAGTATCTAGTCTGAAAATTTATGAAACGTGGTCCCTGGGGGAAGAGAGAAGGTCATAGCCTTCTGTAGGCTGACGCCTACATACTGGTAAACATATCAGCTAGTACAAGAGCGAGGTGGTTGGAGCTCCCTTCCAGTAGCAGCTGGAAAACAAGAGAGGGTTGTAGCCTTCTGTAGGCCGACGCCTATGTACTAGTAAATATATCGGCTAGTACAAGAGCCAGCAGGTTGTATCTCCCTTCCAGTAGTCGCTGGAGAACGAGATAAGGTTATAGCCTTCTACAGGTGGTTGCCTGTGTACTGGTATGAGTCTGCACTAGTACAAGATTGTAAATAGGTTTTTCTTACATTAAAAGAAGACAGTAGCAGGTGGTTTTTGTCCTGCATTGGGTTTCCACCTTATATCTTGGTGTTCATGTGTGTGATGATCTATTCTGTTTTTACTGCACCTGGTTACTGTTTATCTTATTAATGAAGTTTTGATGCACTGATTAAAGATCAACATATGATGAATTAACTGAATCATAAGTTTGCTAGATATATGCTAGTTGCATTAAGCACAGTTGCGTGTACACGCGAGTTCCCTTAACTAAAGTAGCGTATATAAATTTGAGTATGAAAAGAAAATGTTATTAACTTGCTAATATTGATTCACCCTCCCCTCTCAGTATTATTTCCAACACTCATATCAACTTGTAAGAGTTAACTAAGTTAACTTAACTTAGTTGGCACGATAAATTCAAGTTGGAAGTTTATCTAGAGTCATGTAGAGTGGTCCCTAAATTTTAGGGGCCTAGGTTGAGTTCTTATTGAGTTGTAATTATTTAATTTAGTTTAACTGAGTTAAATTCAGTTAAACTAGTTCTAATTATTGGAGGAACTAGTGAGTGATAAAGTGAATTAAATTGGATTTAGTTTCATGCTGTGATCAATCAGATAATTGATAATTCACTCAAAAATAACTCACGCATGTCAATTCAGAGGAAGACCCAGTTGAGATTAGAGTTCAAGGAAAGTGTACTATCAGTTGTAAACTCATCTAAATTCAACCGATGTGCATGCAATTAGAGGAAGGCCTATGGATGGATTGTGCAGTTATAAGTGAGGAATTTCCCAATTAAATATAGGCTAATTCCTAAGGGAATAGTGTAAGGAAGTAGTATCTTGGCAGAAAACAAATTTGGCTAAGTATTGGCTTGAGCTGGTTTGTGAAGCAATGAGATAGATTGTACTTGTGCAAAGATTGTTTAGGTTGAACAAGAATTGTATTTTCTTCTTAGATCTTCTGATTAATGCAATAGACAGATAGCAGGGGTTTTTAGCTGAGGCTTTCCCCAAAAATTATTATGTTATGTGTGATTGAAATTCTTCCTTTTTTGCTTCGTGATTTCATCGATCAATTTTTGTTTCCATTGATGAGTGGAGTAGATTCAAGTCAATTGTTTTAGCATATCACAATCTACAGTTTGAATCTATAATAAAAATCTATATGGTATAAGAACTGAAATCACTATAGAAGAGGAGAATATTATTTTTTGTGTAGGTGAAATCAAATTTGCAGTTTCATACTTAAGAGCTAGCAGGATGTCATTCTACGGTTTGAGACTTGAGTATGCTCGAATTAAATATCTTGGAAGGACGGGATGGAGGCAGTGGTTGAGGACAATGGGCTGAAGGAATTCATAGATAAGGATATCACGAAGCCTCCAACATTTGATGCTAAAGATCTGGCAGAGTGGAGAAAGTGTGTGGCAAAGGCGAGAAGGATTATCCTAGAAGGAGTTCGAGATCATATTGTCTCGAATCTCCATGGTAAGAAAACTCCATTTGCAATGTGGAAGGAATTGACGGACCTATTTCAAAATAGTAGTGACCACATGAAGCTGGCACTAAAGGACAAACTCAGAAAGATCAAGATGGAGAAGGGTGACTCAATTCCGAAGTACTTGACCAAGTTCACCCAATGTCGGGATGAGCTTGGAAGTGTTGGGGTTACTGTTGCAGAAGATGATCTAGTGAGCCTAGCACTTCTAGGACTTCCCAAGAGGTAGCACAGCTACCAAGACTCAGTTAGTGGGAGGGAGAAGCTACCAGAGTGGGAGCAATTTTGGTTTGACTTGGTACAGGAAGCGATTTTACGGAACACCAGAGATGGGACCTCATCCAAAGAAGTGGAAGAGGACTTTGCATTAGTCAACAAAGAAAAGAAAGCCAAAGGAAAGAAGTATTAAGGAAAGGAGGGTGGAAAAAAGAATGACTTCTCAAACATCAAGTGGTTTCATTGTCACAAGTTTGGGCACTATGCCACGAAATGCCCACAAAAGAAAGCAAGCAAGAAGGAGCCTGTAGTAGCAGCAACAGGTGAAGCTCTAGCTTCACAATTCGAACTTGATTTCACTCTCATTACATGAATGGAAAGCACTGTAATGGGAAGCATGTGGTATCTCGACATCGGTGACACATTCCATATGACGAGGAATAGAAATATCTTCAGTGACTTGGAGGAGAAAGACCTCAAGCAGAACATAGAGTTTAATTCTTGCGTCCATTGGGTTTTTTTTAACAAAACTAAGTTTTCAATTCACAACCACTTTTTCTCAACTAAGGCCGAGTAGAGTTTATCATCAATCTTGATATGAAAATAATTTCTATCTTCTTGTGATATAAAAGAAATGCTTAGTTTCGAAAGGTTTTTGGAATTGTACCATTCTTGTATAGTTCTTATTTTTTTTAAAATTACTTTCATATATATCCATATAAAAAGATAGATGATATTTTACTAGCAACTTAGTGTTCATTATAAAAAGAGGATAGATGTTTGGATACCTATTAATATCATTAGATTTTTATTAAGCTCTTAATATTATTATTTGTTTAAATAAAATACTATGCATGTCTTATTTCCATTGTCTTACTTTCTCTTATATTTTTTCCTCACATAACTATGCCTCAATGTATTATTCCAATTATTTATATAGAGCACTCTAGCACACATATTTGTACTTACTCATTTACATACAAATACCAAACCTCTTATTAAGTTATTTGCCAGGAAAGAACCCTATTGCACAAGGAACTAAATTGCATGACTCCTAGCTTTTGAGTTTCTACAACTTTTGTCCCTTGAAGGTTCTTTTACATAAGCAGGAACTGCATGCTGTTGAGGATTAACCCGAATGTCTATTCTTGGGTGTTATCCTGTAACCTTGCTAATCCTACTTTATATGTGTGTGTGTGTGTGTTAAAACCATAATCAAAATAACTACTACTTTAACTAGATTATTTATATAGAATTAATTCAAAACATAATTTAAGCCTTTTTGTTAAGACCAAATATCAACTAAATACTTATTACTCATTCCCATATTGTGCATAAACATAAATGGTCCTGGTACACAAATTATTAAAAGATCCTAAACAACCAATCTAGTCAATTATCTGAGTGTTTGAAAATACAATAGGAGCAACCACACTCCTCGCAACTAGTGAATGGTTTCCTCGACAATTCCCACTAAGCCTTAGGAAGCCCTTCTGTTAGGAACCGAACTAGTATTTTTCAAAAATTTCCTCCTCAAGCCCTAGCAATGTCCTACTAGATCTGGGTTGATTATATTTTGTTCATTCAGGTCCAGTCTTTCTCTCCCATTGGAATCTCAATTCTCAGATTTCATTTTTCTCCCATGGTCTCTTTTACTATGGTTGCACCCATGACCTTTGTCTCCCATCATGTTGCTTATGGTGTTAGGAATATTTTTAAAGATGGAGGATTTCTTTTTTTTAATTGTGACAATCATTACTTCAAAATTATCCTTTATTGTACTACAATTGATTCATAACCACTTCCTGACAACTGGGAGCCTGATTACTCATGTGGTGGCTCCTTTATATTTTCAGATAAATAATAAGTAGAATAACAATATTCATTTATAAAAATATATTAATATTTACATCCGTTAATCAACTTTAGATTTGGCCTCACAACCAATATTTTTATAATATTTACAAGTAAATATACATAATAATATCTACAAACATAATTGCATTAGGGATACTACATCTCCCCCCCTTGAATTAAACACTATCCTCGGTGTTTCCTCTACCTTTATCACTTCCGAAAATGAAGGAGATGCTTCTTGCATTTTTCTTTTATTTCTCAGGTAGCCTCCTTAGGGATGAAATGTGTCCATTGCACTTTAATCTGGTGATGGTTTGATTCTAGATTAAAACTCACTCTTGTTTCAATATCATATTCAATTCTAGCATGTCTTCATTCATGTTAAGTAGACACTGCCAATTTTTCATTCATGCACCCAACAAAGGTCAGGAATACAAATATAAGCACACCATCAATATTAATTAACAACAATAGGTAGACAAAAAATAGAAATACAAAATTGAAGAAGGATGCAACTCTTTGGTGAGATAATCACTCACTTAGAAGATTTCACCACAACAATCACTTGCATTCACCAGGCCATCAAACAATTACATATATATAGGATTATATTATTGTTGAACAACTTCCTAGAATATAGGAACTGCCAACCAACAAAGTATAAATAAGGAAAACAGTTCAACAACACATAAATGGTTCTAATTATAGGAGAATCTTCTAAATATTTCTCCATTACATACCCCCTTAAATTATGGAGAAATGTGTTTTCTACCACAACCAATTGATTCCAACATACTTCAACTTTTCCTTTCTAAGAGGCTTTGTAAAAATGTCAGTCACATTTGCATCAGTATTACAACATATTAAATCAATTTCCTTGGATTGCATCTTTTCTCTAACAAAATGATAATGTGTCTCAATATGTTTTGATCTTACTTGGTACACAGGATTGTTGGCTAGCTTGATGGTGCTTTGATTATTACACTAGATAATATTTAGCATTTTGTGTACTTCTCCAATGTCTTCAAGAACTTGCCTCAGCCAAATTACTTCAAATGTAGCACTGTACAAATCTTTGTACTCAACTTTAGTGGATTAGAAAGAAACAATTGGATGTTTCTTAATACTCCAAGCCACAAGCCCATATCCAAGACCAAATGCATAACCTGAAGTTGATTTTTTGTCATTAAGATTTTGAACCCGATTTGAATCATAATAGCCTACCAAATCAACAAAAAAGCATTAGTATATTTAATACCAAAGTTAATTGTTCCTTTCAAATACTGAGGAACTCATTTCCTTGCTTTCTAATGGATTTCAAGAGGTTTCGCCATAACTGAATTAGAATACTATAACATATGCTATGTTTGGATTGGTTGTAGTGATATAGTTTAAACTTCCCACCAGTTGAAAATACATTATACCACCCACCTCTCTTATCCCATCACTACCGTAGAGTTTTACATTCTTCTCTAATGGTATTGATGTTGCCTTACATTGGTCCATTTTGAATCTTTTTAGTAGCTCCCTGGTATGCTTACTCTATGTAACCAATGTTTGTCCACCTTCTCTCCATGTCTCAAGAACTAAGAAATAATGCAATTCACGAAGGTATTTCATTTCAAATTCCTGTGAAAATTGTCCTTTAATTTCATCAATTAACTTAGAAGCATTTCCTGTTATAATAAGATCATGAACATACAAAGAAATCATAATAACATGCCCCTTTTGATCTACCTTGATATACCAATTAGGGTCACTTTTTATTTTCATAAAACCTTTCTAAAGAGAGAAAGAATCAATCTTCACATACCATGATCTCGGGGCTTGTTTCAAGGCATATAATGCTTTCTTTAACTTATAAATAAGCTTCTCTTAATCCTTTTCAACAACCCCTTCTAGATGAACAAGATATACTTCTTTTAGTTCCTCATTCAAGAAGGTAGACTAAACATCTATCTGATGTAATTTCCATTTATGTTTACTAGCTAAAGCAATCAATCTCATTGTATTTAGCTTAGCTACAAGTGCAAAAGTTTCTTCATAATCAATCCCCTCTTTTTGTGAGTATCCTTTTGCAACTAACCTGACCTTATATTTTACTATACTTCCATCAAATTTAAATTTAGGTTTGAATAAAAATCTATATCCTATGGGTATCTTATTTTTCAGGAAATTCTGTCAATTCCCAAGTATCATTCTTAATTATAGAATCATATTCTTCCTTCATTACATCTCTCCACTCTTTATGTTCATTAGCTTCTATGAAATCCTAAGGTATTATGACATTCATAACTTTAGCCATTAAGGCATAATCTTTAAATCTTACTGGTGGTTGAGTTTAACGATATGATCTTCTAGGTACTTTGATGTTTTTATCTCTTATCCTTCTTCATCGTGAATAATCTCTTCCTCTTGGTGTGATGTGGCGGCTAGAGGTGTCCATGCCATTGGATTCTTCCTCTTTCTGTTCCTTCTTATCATCTACTTCCTCTTTGACATCATCACACTTATAAGGATATGCCATTCATCATATTTTCCATTCTTATGACCTTAATTTGTAATCTCATGAAATAATACATCTCTACTTACAAATATTTTATGTATTCAGGGATCAAAGAACTTATAAGCTTTATGATTAGAATAGTAACCTATGAAAATACACTTGTGGTTTTTGCATCAATTTTCCTCTTGTATTCTTTTGAAACATGAGAGAATGCTTTGCTACCAAATATTATTAGATAACTTATTGTTGGTTTATAACCATAAAATGCTTCAAAAGAAGTATTATGATCTAAACTTTTTTTTGGAATTATATTTCTTTAGGTAAACAATAGTATTAATAACTTCCACACAAAAAAAACTGGTAAGATTTTTACCTTTTAACATGCTCCGTGCACAACTACTAGGGTTATGTTCCTCCTTTCAACTACTCCATTATGTTGTGGAGTATATGGTATTGTATATTGTTGTACAAATGCATGGGATTTGTAGTGTTTCATGAATTTATTTGAAATATATTCTCCTCCTTAATATGATTAGAGGATCTTGATGTATTTTCCTATTTGCTTTTCAACCATAGTTATGAACTCTTTAGGATATTTAAATACATCAATATTCTTTCTCATGAAGTATACCCATGTATATTTCATACAATCATCAATAAAGATGAAGAAATAATATGCTCCACCTAATGGTCTAGTCTACATAGGACCACATATATATGTATGCACAAGTTGTAGAACATCCCTTTTCCTCTTATATATATGAGTAGGGAACTCTTCCCTATGCATTTTCCCTAACACACACCCTTCACATGTAGAATACTCATTCTTAAGTATTGGAAGCCCTTCTACCATTTCACATTTTTTCAATAGTAATAAATAATGAAAATTAAAGTGGCCATACCTTTGATGCCAAAGAGTTTATGTTGACATTATCATGGATTCCAATGCTTGATGGATTTTGGTTGTCACATTGAGCTTATACAATCCTCCAATTCTAACTCCTGTTGCAATGACCTTGAAGTGATGATGCATGTCTTTCACACAATGTGAATTTACAAATTCAACCTTCAAGCCTTTATTAGTTATACTAGAAACCGATTTTAGATTCTTCTTAATACGAGGCATGTACATCACATTATGGATTAGTTTAACATGAACATTAGGTAATGTCACTGACACATCACCATACCTTTGATTTCATGTGCACGATCATCTCCAAGATATGTATTCGTACGATTGTTAGTTTCATGAAAGTTCTCAAACTAGTGGCTATTACAAGACATATGTATGGAGGCTCCAAAAAAAAAAAAACCAAGTATTTGGATCATCTATTTCTGCAGATAGTGTAGCATCTGTAGCAAATAGTTGAAGGTTTTTGATGCCATCGTTCATTATTTCTCCTCTATCAACAAAATTACCAGTGTGACTTTTATTTCTATGTTTGGGCTCATGGTATTTTCTTTTCATGCAATCTCTAGAGTAGTGTCCAAACTTTCCACAATAATGACATTTAATATCAACCTTTGGAAATGTCATACCTAGTTGTGATTTTGAAAATAGTGGCTTACCAAATGTTGGCTTTACTTGTGGTGATTTTCCTCCTTTATTACCTTCCCAAGGCTTCCTTTTGAAAGGTGGCTTCCCTTTCCCCATCAATGCCAAATCATAATTTTGAGGCTTAAGATTCCTTCATCTTTCTTAGGCTCCTGCATGAGTATCCCTATTATAGACATTTTTGGGCACTGCAACCCCAATCATATATGTCCATAAACCAAGGGATTCTAAGCCCCTAAAAGTGTTGTTTCATACCCTAAAGGGACAAGGTCAGTTGATTACATCATCTCCCAGAAGTTCTCCATGAAAAACTACTCAGAACTGGTCAAAACTCGATCATCTCACTTGCTCCATGGTTAGTGTGCGATGCATCTCACCTACTACACATTGGAGGTGCGATGCATACTGAAAAGTCCTTCTATAGGGTGCGATGAGCGAGAATAGACAAATGGCAGAGACAGTTTGCTAAGTGGATGATTAAAGATTCTTCTAGAAACTTCTCATATGACACTTGCCTCTCAGAATTCGCCCAGGGATGAGTAAGAGATCAATCAAATATCTAAGTGGAGCTAAGAACTATCAGTGGAATGACACTAATAAAAAACCCAGAGCTGACTCACACCTCTGCAAATATCTATATATGGATCCCTCATCCCAGAGATCCAGAGGAGAGGGGCTAGAATCTTGTATTTTATAAGGAAGTGTTGTTGGTTTCTTGGTGGAACATCATAGTGTTGGGTGATCTAAGCTTTTCATGAGGTGAAGAAGGGATTTCATGCTAGGAGGATGACATTGGGTCAGATCAATAGGTTGTAATCCTCTTTGCTATTCTTTCTATTAATAAAACCATTTGAGTTTTCCTCCACATTCTTGTATGTTTGATGATATATGCATTTGTGTGGTCAATATATATCTAGTCCTATATTGTTTATGATTGTAGATCTCTGTACTTCGATAGTGTTATGCTGCTTTGACTCTACAGGTGCTCTCTGAAGCAAGGAAGGAAGCGACAAAGATCTGTCAGAAGGGAGAGGAATCAAGCAAGGAACCAAGCACAAGACTGAGGTTGGTACCCTTTGTTCCCCTCTTATTTACTTCTCATAAAGGAAAGCGAAAGTGGTTTTAGTTTGTTTGTTTCTAAGGTAGCTACCTGTCTTAGTGGGACTAGCAGCTCCGAGTGGACACTAGATTTCCTGATAACAAAATGGCGACTCCACTGGGGAGCAAATAGCTTATTTGCTTGTCTATATTTGTTTGCTTTATAAACTACAAACAAAGCCTGAAGTTAAGCCAGCTAGCCTTCGAACTGCATTTGCTATGCAAGTGCAAAGTAGATCAATGTTGCTTCAGTCTATCTCTGGGTTTTGTTTATAAACTGAACAATCGATTTGCAAACATCCTAATTGCCCTGGTGGTGGCTCTAGTAACCTCATTAGATCAGCCCCTATGATTTCTATTTACTGAATATCATTTGCTCAGCCTAAATCCCTGAACTGAGCTACAAACTATGACCAAAGACCAAGTAAAGTCTCATCCCTATACCATCGCACCCTCTCTTCAAGGAAATCTGGATGCATCGCACCTCCTGTGTGCAGTAGGTGAGATGCATCCCTGTTTCCCTGTGTTATAGGTGCGATGATCAGAAAAGGCTAATTTTGCCTTCAGATTTTGGTTTTTCTTCACTCTCTTCAACTCTATTCAAGAGTTTTGTTGTCTATGATCAGTATACCACTGTGGAAACCCCCTTCCTTTCCATTATTCTGCCTCCATCGTGCAAATAATTGTGAATGTTTTTATGTATTGCGCGCCATTTACAGTTCTCTTTTACAAAGAAGTAGCGTAATCGAACTATCGTCTTTTGATTTGGAAGTGTTGCAAGTGTCATTTCCAGTCAAAGAAAAGAATCCTATTGTTCTTGATGGTCGATTATACTGTTACTCTTGTATTTGATTTGAATTAATAGTTTTTCAAGTGTCGAAAGCAATTTTCAATTCAAAATCGCAAAGTGTCGTCATTATCCTCCTTTGATTTTTGAAGAGAAATTTGTTAGTATTGTCGCTTTGAAAAGATAACTCAGATTTGTACTCAGCATTATTTTTGTCATTCACACATTAAGAAAGCGGAAAATAAATACATGCATGTGCATTTGCATTTAGACTGCTTGTTGGTTTGATTTAGGACAATGCATCTAGTGTGTGCTCTCTGCTCTATGTCGAAAGAATATCATCTCTCTTTCCTTAGTAGCTAGGATTTTCATTGCAAAAAGAAGATTAAACGATTGTTTTAGGAATTATATATCTACATCACGTGGTGAACCTGAAAGGCAAATTTCTTAAGAAAGATCAACTGTAAAATAAATTGAATGAACATAAAAATGCTTTGGAACCTAATGCACAACATTTAGAAGTCTAGGCTAGAGACGTATTCCGACGTCGTAAAGCCTGGTAACTATCGCTTTCATTATTGGTTGGGTGATTCCTCCTCTTTGAGACGACAAGTGCCAGTACGGACTTGTGCTCCCACGTACCGTCGAGTATATATTGGGAGACCACAATAGGCTATATCCTTTATCCATAGGAAGTCGTGTCTGCCGCCCTATTGCTCGTAATGCACTGAACACAACATTCGGGAATATTGACTGTCGTACCGTAAAAATTATTCTGCAGTTTTGCGATTGGTTTGATAATCCCTCTGTCTAGATTTTTAGAGTAGTCTCTTTCATTCCTTTTCAGACTCCTTAAAGGAAAATGTCCATCTAAGCACTTGTCACTTCAGGCTCATTAAAAATCGAAGGCGACTAGAGTCATTTTTTGTTTTTTCTCGACTCTTAAAAATTGAAAAAGCAAGTTGCGTAAAAGCGTCTAAAATTCATTTAATTCGGAATCATTTTCCCCTTTATTTTGAGTTGATCGAGTAATCTGCAATCGTGGAGGAAAGTCATCAAAATCCCATCGTTCGTGGAGACTTACGAGTCAACCGTCTTTGACTCTAGAAATAAAACTGTTCCGGACAAAGCGAACTCGTTTAACCGGATCAAAGTCCCCTGGTTTGGTTGGAACAAGTGTTCCGACATCCTCAGAGACTCCGGTTACTCCAAACATTTCTGGTATCCTTGCCTCTACAGAAGAAGTTCCACAGCCACAAGAGGACATTAGAACTGATCCTAGTGTGATGGTAAACACTTCTATTCCTGAACCGGCTCCATCTACAGCTGATTCAGAAGGTGTTATTCCCCAAACATCTGTCGCTGCAGAATCTATACCTTCTTTGGCACCGGAAATATTTTACAGACCTGATGGTCTACCTCTTCCACCTGGATTGATTGCTATAGAAGAGATTGTGGAGGATCCTCCATCTAGTACTCCATCGCATTTTGGAGCTGGGATCACCCTATATCCTTCTTCATCAGAAATTAGTCTCCCATCATCGGAAGTTCCTGTAGAATCGCTAGGAAATCTTTTGGATAGACTAGATATGTCTGAACAACCGTCAACATCTAGGACTGTGTCATCTAACACAGTAGCGGTAGAACCTCCAGCTGCTACTCCAACAATGTTCGTCGGCATACCGTCTGTCCCAACTAGCTCTCTATCCCTGGATGGAATCCATCTAGGGAAATCTGGTCCCCAAAGGCGAATCATTCCTTTGAGCACTAGATTACCGCCGTATGGGGGGCAGTATACCCTTTCATTATATCCTCTGGGAGAACAACCATACGAGAGTTCAAAACAGAATTCAGGTTATGCTGGAATTGCATCGAGCGGTTGGGTGCCAATACTGCCTCAACAACCAAGAGTTGTATACTCAATGCAACAAGGTTTACTTGTGTCAAATATCCCCACTACGCCTGTTATTGTTATGATGTCACAAGTACAAGAGTTGCCTGTTGTATGCCAACCTCAGGTTTCTCAAGTCGTAATACCACAACCTCTTGTCCCTGTGATGCAACCGCAATCACCGACTAGTGGTTCCTTAACTAGAATGACCCAAGTTCAAACAGGGATCATTACCCCTCATCTTGGTCAAATAGTCAGTACTGGACAACAACACATGGCTTCACAACCATGGCTGGTACAATACCAACAACCGAAATTCCAACAATCTTATCGAGGATCTGAGCAACAAATCTTTGCAAGTAATGGGCAACTATATATTCAAAACAGTCAACAACAATCATATCAAAATGGTTATGCCCATCAACCTTACCAAAGTTATCAGCATCAAATGTATTATGCTGGTATGCAAAGACCAACTGCTCTGGTGATCCCATCTTATCCTGGGTATGCTTCACTGAACCTGAATCAATAGTTTCCCTTCGTGGCAACTTTAGAGTTACCGGATCTAAATCAACTAACAAACGATCTAATTGCTTATTCCCCTTGGTGGTCGGCGATTCCGCATAAACTTCCGTAAGATATTCCTAAATTTAATGGAAATCTAGGTGAAGACCCATCGAATCATGTGATGACATTTCATTTGTGGTGTTCGTCAACACTCTCAACAATGATTCGATAAGACTTCACCTTTTTTAGAGAACATTAACTGGTCTGGCAGCAAAATGGTATATCGAATTTCCTAGAGCTTCATTCAATAACTTCAGCTCCCTAGCCACTACCTTTTTAACCCATTTTCAGTTACCCATAAGGTACGAAACATGAACAGAGCTTCTTACCAATTTCAAACAAACGACAGCCACTCACATATCCGATCATATTCATGAGTGGTGACGTCGTCGTAGAATGGTGAAAACATATGTTCTTGATCAACTACTAGATGAATAGTTTATTAAGTTATTGTTACCTTCTATTACAGAAGATGTGGCAAAGGGAGGATTCGTCACTGAAGAGAAAGTCATTACTCGTGTGCAATATCTAGACTTGATCTATACTCAGTCTAGCATGCTCTACGATAAAATCCCTGATACTCCTAGACCGGAGTGCTCCGTTCCTCCCCCTCCTAAACCGAACAAAGACTTTCATGCCGACGATGGCGTGATAGGTACGACTAGCACGAAAACTGTAAAGGCTACATCGAAGAAAGCCCGTACGGTTTCTAGTCAAAATGAAAATGACGAACTTCTTGCCTCGGAGGTAAATGTCGTGTCAAACGACAAAGGCAAAGAACCGAAGCAACTAGGAGGCAAGAAGAAAAAGAAAGGGAAAAAGAAGAAGCAGGATGAACTGTCTCTTGAAAAATCTTCTGCAAACCCTTCTAGGCAAAGGAAACCCTCTGCGGGGTGTCAAATATGCGATGAGGATCATCGGACGAGAGATTGTCTACATAAAGCTGAGCTTAGAAAATTCTTGAAGAGTTCGAAAACCTCGGCGGTATTGACTGATCCGTTTCCAAATCCAGGAACACATCTGGTTGCTAGTGACAATGCTTCCCCATCCCAAGTGCTAATGTTGTCTGTTTTGAAGCAGAAAAATGATGCTTTGATATCGACAAGGAATAAAGATTATGGGAATCCACAGTTGTTGAACAACAAGGATAATGATCAACCTAGTAGTTCGACAACAACTTCGACTGAAGTTGTGCCACCCATCAATCCTGAGCTAACGATAAATCCGCTAAAGGGAGTAGTACACAAATCGACATTTAATCCTCATGCCAGAGCAGCACAACATTATAATATAGTGGAGGATCTGGCCCAATCGCCGTCCACTATGTCGACACTTGAAGTACTGCAAAATTGCCCCTCCCAAAAGCAGGCTTTATTATTAGCAATAGGTGGGATTGACCCAACGGATTCCAATCTTGTGGCCTCTAATAATAAAGGATATGACCCTCAGTTACCAGCTCAACTAGCTTTCCTTATTCAAGTGAAAGCCCTCAACAAAACTGTTCATCGAACAATTATTGATGAGGGGGCATCTACATGTATTATGTCGATGAGTTGTTGGAAAATTTTAGGATCTCCACCCTTGTCGCGATCGTCGATGACGTTAAAAGCATTTGATGGATGAACATACACCCCATACGAGATTCTAAGTAACTTGCAAGTCGAATTGGGGGGCAAAACAGTAGAAATTGATGTTGAAGTTATCAACGAAAACCTCGATTACAACATCCTACTAGGAAGGCCATGGATATATGCTATGGCTGCCATTGTGTTGATGTACTTCAGGAAGATTGCATTTCCCTTCCAAGGAGGAATCACAATCGTCGACCAACAAACATTTCTCCCCAACAGTTCACAAGTTACGGGAAGCATTCCGATGATCCACGGAAGCCCTCATTCGCTTCAAAATATCGGAGTAGGCCTACTAAAAGACCCTACATTGATGGGGACTTTTGCCCTACTGCCTCCAAACAATCTAGCAGAAGTGGCCACGGTGGGAACCTGCAATATGATATCTTCTATATCTAAAAGATTTGGAAGATTCCTGAACATTTTGTTAGCATGGATCATCGCTATTTTAGAAATATTGTAGCAATCAATTTTCTCGGCCTCGGGGGCAAACCCAAATCAATGCTCATCGAGTGTTTGGATAGATAGGTCTAAAGAATATGGTACCTCTTCATATCCTTGGTCGCATGTACATTCTACAGACGAAAGAATAATTCAATCAATGATGATAGGAGAGGCACCATGGGAAGATTACCACCGTGGTTCCCATCTTCCAGATTACCACGAAGATTATTCCAGCGACCTTAATTATCCTTCAGTTTTTTATTTTCTATCAAATACTGTAAATACGTTGGATTTCAAGGACGGTTCTTATCTCGTGTCGACCTTGTTAAAAAATGAAACAAGGAGTCATGACGATAGTTATTTTACTGTGTCAACCTCATTAAAAAATGAAATAACTCCCTTTCCAAATCGATTCTTTGATTACGATCTCGTAAAATCCAAGTCAAGTCTTTCAAAGATCTTGAAGGTAAACCTTCATTCCAACCACCGTGTTGAATGTAATGAAGCTTGGGGGGAATGCACCTCGATTTACGTTATTATGCTGGGGGCATGCAAACTTATCACGAGCAGTGTTACCGCAGGGTTCAAGCTCATTAAAAAATAAACCCGCCTCGAGCAGTTTTTATGCGAAGTTCAAGCTCGTTAAAAATTAAACCTAAGCAATAAGCAAATGTTTCCCCCAGAGTTTAAGCTCATTAAAAAATGAATTAATCTCCGGTAAGTAACCATTGTGAATTCATTATCATCAGATTTTGAGCCTTGGTCATGTTCTCATCATCACCTCCACTCTGTTTTAGCCGATCATACGCCTCCATTTGATTGTTTACCCTTTTTGAGGAACATATACAACGAGTGATGTTTTTAGCCATCCTTGTGACACTGCCGTGATTGGAAAATTCCAAACCTTACCTAGAATCAGCTGCTACCCGAAATTATCACTTGTTCCTCAAAAAAATGAGTCTCCTTTAAGCTCTTTTCATCTGACTCGTAAAATATGAAAAGATTGCCGAGAAATTGGGCTCTCCAGCTTGTTAAAGCTATCGGAAGTGTTATCCCTCCTCTAGGTTTTTATCTTTTTGGACCCGAGGGATTATTACACAAAAAGATCAGGCGCTTGTGTTGTTCGGCTCGTTAAAACCTTCCAAAATTCATCCCTTTCATATTATTTTATAATTTTTCGGACCTAAGGGATTATATGATGAAAAAGGATTATTGGAGTTTCCTTTACGTCCCTTTTCAGACTCTCTAAAATTGAAAAAGGACCGAGTTATCTTTTTCATTAAACTCGTTAAAACCAATAGCGACAAACTTGTCCATATAGAAAAGAACGAGTTTCACTGTCGCTAGGCTCGTTAAAACATAGCGACGGGTTTGCCCGAAGGGTGAATTATAGAACAAGCATATGTTATCCTCCTCAAGCTTTATAAAAATAAAGAGGTACTGGTCAGCAATGATTGGGGAAAAATTGGGAAGAAAACTTGAAGAAACTTTATTGGTAGCAAATTGCTCTTGAACATGACACTTTCACTCCATGTCTGAGTGGGTTGGGTTATTCCATTCACCGCTCATATTACCATTGGTCCATCGTACCATCCATCATTGGGGTTAACGCTACCAATCCATTTTAGTGTCACTGATATGTTCAAGAGAAGTCACTCAGAGAATTCACTTGTGTCTCATCCGCTGCAATACATTCACACTCCATTCTTTCATGACCGCCACCCTGAACCTTGTATCATCAGATCGTTTTCACCTCCACAAAATAATTTGCTCCATTCCGTGTCGTAGACGTGGGATTCATTAAGACCCTCCTATGACGGGTCACTTCTTGTCGACATCATCTCATTATCCAAGAAGTCAACCTAGGAACAACCCTTTCAGTACTTTGAAGCTTGCATGCCTCAATGGCAAGTTTCTCACTTCCGGCGATAGGTTTACATCAACGACCTTCGTCCGAAATATTTTACATGGTGTTTGATGCCAAGTCCCATTTTCACGCCACGTGAATTGTACTGTCGTACCTTGAGGGTCATCATCATTATCGGTGATTCCTCTCGCACCTGTTAACATCTTACATCATTCACTGGTAATCAGGCGATGTCTTTCCATGTTTGACTCCAGAACATCTTTCACATGGATCGACTTGTACTCTAGGTGAAGATTGAATGAGTTTGAAGACCCCGGATCTAGTTTCTTCCATCTAGGCTGCGATATATTCAGGAAAAGAAAGACATAAAATGTACATCATTGCTGCATAGATGATTATCTGAATCAAAGGATGATGGCTCTATCAGAATCATCAGTGTGCCACACAGACGGTTGTCTGTCCTATGTACATGAAATGAATTTATACAGCTGAGCATGGGAATTCCCACCTCAGCTAGATCATGAAAATATTATGAAGATAATGTATTGTATTATATCTTATTACAGGTTTCCTTCTAGTTCGAAAAACCTTGGATCCTCATGATAAAGCATTTCACCCGACATCAAAAGATTAATGACCTCATGCTTTAGGGGGCAACTGTTATAGACATTTTTGGGCACTGCAATCCCAATCATATATGTCCACAAACCAAGGGCTTCTAAGTCCCTAAAACTGTTGTTTCATACCCTAAAGGGACAAGGTCAGTTGATTACATCATCTCCCAGAAGTTCTCCATGAAAAACCACTCAGAACTGGTCAAAACTGGATCATCTCACTTGCTTCATGGTCAGGGTGCGATGCATCTCACCTAGTACACACGGGAGGTGCGATTCATACTGAAAATTCCTTCTATAGGGTGCGATGAGCGAGAATAGACAAATGGTAGAGACAGTTTGCGAAGTGGATGATTAAGGAATCTTCTAGAAACTTCTCATATGACACTTGCCTCTCAGAATTCGCCCAAGGATGAGTAAGAGATCAATGAAATCTCCAAGTGGAGCCAAGAAATATTAGTGGAATGGCATTATCAAAAACCCAGAGCTGACTCACACCTCTGCAAATATCTATATATGGATCCCTCATCCCAGAGATCCAGAGGAGAGGGGCTGGAATCTTGTATTTTGTAAGGAAGTGTTGTTGGTTTCTTGGTGGAACATCATAGTGTTGGGTAATCTAAGCTTTTCATGAGGTTAAGAAGGGCTTTCATGCTGGGAGGATGACGTTGGGTCAGATCAATAGGTTGTAATCCTCTTTGCTATTCTTTCTATTAATAAAACTATTCGAGTTTTCCTCCACATTCTTGTATGTTTGATGATATATGCATTTGTGTGGTCAATATATATCTGGTCCTATATTGTTTATGATTATAGATCTCTGTACTTCGATAGTGTTATGCTGCTTTGACTCTACAGGTGCTCTCTAAAGCAAGGAAGGAAGCGGCAAAAATCTTTCAGAAGGGAGAGGAATCAAGCAAGGAACCAAGCGCAAGACTGAGGTTGGTACCCTTTGTTCCCCTCTTATCTACTTCTCATAAAGGAAAGCGAAAGTGGTTTTAGTTTGTTTGTTTCTAAGATAGCTACCTGTCTTAGTGGGACTAGCAGCTCCGAGTGGACACTAGATTTCCCGATAACAATCCCTACTAGCTTATCAAAAGTGGGAGCTTTCTCCCTTGCTGCAAGACCTGTAATGAACACCTAATATTCATCTAGCATCCCATTTAAGGTTATAGTGAATAGTTTAGTGTTATATACTGCTTCACCTATGTCTCCAAGTTTATCTTTAAAATCCTTAATTCTTGAAATAAAAATGATAATAATTTCAATTTATTCCATTTTAATAGACATAATCTTACTCTTCAAGGACAAGAGTTGATTTGTATTTTTGATCCATACAATTCCTTTAGCATCATCCAAGTCTCATTAGACATCTTGTAGTCTCTAATATGTAGTATAATGTTGTCTTTTACAGACATTTGTAGCAACACTTTCACCTTAGTCTCTTGCTTCTCCCAATCTTGAATTGATGCAATTATAGCTCCTACAACTACGTCTGGATTCACTTCATCACCAAATTCTATTGACTAGATATTGTATCCTTCCATCATTATTTGCATCTTAAACTTCCAATTCACGTAAATAGTGCCATCCAACTTGGTTTTTCCATTCAAGTATGATTCTACTAAGGGATTAGCCATCCCAAAATAGAAATTTCTCTAACTTTCAAATCAGTCAACAATTTTTAAGCCCAAATTCAACAATTCGGCTATTAAAAAGAAGCATAAACAACTTAAGAAAAACCAAACCAAGTTTATGCATATTTGTGGCAACTGATTCTATAACAACTCCTTACTTCCTCTAACACTTTCACACTCCTGGATTTGTCCAATATGGTCACCCCACAATTCCCATAATCTACCAAATTTTAAGCCTTACATATAACTCTATCTTCTTCCTCTCCTTTTTATTTTATTTTATCTTATTTACCACACTTCATGTCACGATTTTACACTACATCTATCGCTAACTACAACTCACAACTTGTCACAAAAACGTCCAAAATAAAATTGAGAGGGATTTAAAACAATAATGATACAACTTCACTTCTAAAAAAATGAGGAGGTAAGACACCTTTTGGAGATGCCCAAGTCGAGATTTGCAAAGGATTTAATAGAAATAGAAATAAAATAGTTATCATGCACCCTAATGTTTGCAAGGAGTTCATTTCACCCTTCACATCCAGTAATTTTATATAGGTTTTGATGAAGAGAGTATGTGAGCATTTGAAAAATTTGGCCAACTTTCAAAGTTTCAAATCCAATCCAATTTTCTTTGAAATCCGCGCCTCCAATATTGAAGAACCACACATTGCTATTCCTTCGAGTCCTTCATAATTTTCTTCACACTCAACACACTTCTCGAGGTTTGACCCTGCCTTAATAACACCATGCCACTATGCCAAGCTTAGCTCTTCATGTGCACAACAAAAGACAATAAGTTTGTTTCATAAATTATGATGAAGGTCGTTATCTCCTTGTCAGTGCATGAATTCCACAACCATAATAATAAATTTCAATGAGGGTGTGCTTGCTATCAACAATATCGTGATTTTTTTTCTAAGAGCATTATCATGTCCCTCACATGATTTTTCCAATTGGCCTACGCCAAACTTAACAACCACAAGATGATGCACATAGTGTGAAACTTTTTATCCTCTATGTGCACTTCTCCTAATCGAACATTTCCATGGTGTTTAATCTTGAAAGTTTAACACATATAACATTCACTTCATGCATTGAATATAACTTCATGCACACCAATTCACACTTTCCTCACCACACCTCTATGCAACAAGTCACACCCTTGACAAAACCACAAATCAAACTCAACATCTCACATGACCCTCAATCTTATAATTGCTTTGATACCAATACAAAAAATAGAAAGACATAATTGAATAAGAATACAACTCTCTGGTGAGATAATCGATCACTCAGGAGTCTACACCACAACACTCACTAACATTTACCATACCATCAAATAATTACATATGTAATATTATATTATTATTGAAAAGATTCATCAGATATAGGAATTGCCAACCAACATGTTGAAACATGTAATTTGGTTTGGTCTTCCTATGTACTCTTGATTCTTGTATATTGTAAAATGAAAAAAGAAATTATTATTATTATTTTTTGTAGCATGTGTTTCACGCTCAAGGTCATTTTATTTTAGGTCAAGGCACCCATTGAGTGCTTCTAGGTTTTTTTCATTGACTCAAGAAGTCAAAGAGTCATTGTCATATATAAAAGACCCCGTTGGGAATCTTGTATCATGTCAAAATAATTATTTTTGAGTCAAAAGTGTCAAAATACCCCTCCAAGGCCAATTTGGCCTGGAAGTGAAGAATTCAGCCTAATTAGGGCATGTTGTCCTCCTTGGAAGCCTATATATAAGAGAGCATTCGACCTCCTATGGACTCACTCACTCATTCACTCATCTATCAAGAGAAGGAAAAGACGAAGAAGGCACACAAAGGTCTTGAAGGAAGAAGGAGGATAATATTTTTGATCTCTCTCTCTCTCTCTCTCTCTCTCTCTCTCTCTCTCCCTCCCTCCCTCTCTCTCTCTCTCTCTCTCTCTCTCTCCCTCCCTCCCTCCCTCCCTCCCTCCCTCTCTCTCTCTCTCTCTCTCTCTCTCTCTCTCTCTCTATATATATATATATATATATATATATATATATATATATATATATCTCACATGTGCGAAAGGAAGGCTGGGGTTTTGCAGCTACTAGGCTAAATTTTTTCAAGAATTCAAGGAGGGTCAAAATCTAAGGAAAAAGAGGCAATTTGATCTCTCATAAGGCATAGAAGAAGAAGGATTCCAAGCGAAGGAAGGAGGAATCTATAGAAGCCCTAATTCTCCCACATGTGGAAAACCTACAACGGGTTGCACGGGGCCAAAAATTTCAGACCTACAGTGGGGGCTGAAAATATGATGCTAGGGGTCAAAGTTGTGCTACTAGAAGAGATTTGACTTGGTTTGACTTGGATAGAAGAAGCACATCATCAAGAAGGTCCGACTTGGTCCTTCAGGGATATTGATCTTGGTCTAGAGGTCTTGGAATTAGTCATTTGAAGAATATATAAGAAGAGATTTGTGGGTTTTCCTCTCAAGAGGAGAGGTTTTGGCCCTGGCTAGCAGCCTACATCTTGTGTCCTTGTGTACTATTTATCTTCATGATTTGGTAGTTTTTTGATGATAATAACAACATAATAATAAGAAAAGAAGAAGCTCATAATCAAGAAAAGTAAAAGAACATCACAAGCAGTTATCAAGTATAAGAGAAATCACCTCATTTATAGCCATATTGATTTCTCAAAAACTTTTTTCTAATTTTCCTATGCCCAACTTAACAACCATAAGATGATACACACAGTGTGAAAATTTTTATCCTCTATGTGTACTTCTCCTAATCAAACCTTTCCATGGTGTTTACTCTTAAAAGTGTAACACATATGGCATTCACTTCACACGTCGAATAGAAATTCACACGTAAAAATTTGCACTTTCCTGACCCCAGCTCTATGTAGCAAGTCACACCCCAACAAAATCATGAATCACACTCAATACCTCACTTGACCCTTTATCTCGTAACCACTTTGATACTAATACAGAAAATAGAAAGACAAAATTGAAGAAGAATGCAACTCTCTAGTGAGATAATCGATCACTTAGGAGTCTACATCACGAAACTCACTTGCATTTACCATAACATCAAAATATTACATATATAATATTAGATTATTATTGAAAAAATTCTTGGAATGTAGGAACTGCCAACTAACAAAGTCTAAATAAGTCAAGCAGTTCAACAACACAATTGGTTCTAATTATAGGAGAATCTTCTAGATATTTGCCCATTATTCCAACATAGGTCATTTTGTATGCTTATCCAATGGATATTCCAAGTGACATGGAATCCATTAAATGACTTCACTATGTAATCTCAAGGCATGGGGATTACCAATTCCATTTTTATACCATTCACATAGTGATCATAATACTTTGAAGGATTAATTACTTACTTTGCTACTTATGATGGCTTGCAACTTGTAATCTATCACATCATACAACCTCATTGTTATTTTATCTTTATTTCACAATATCAAATATACATTAGCCATGCATTCTCATTTTCATGGTTGTTATATCACTGTGTATTTCTTTCAAGTGGACTCTGTAATGTCCACTTTAGTTATTTTTTCATTCCCTTCTGTCCCCTTTTTGTCATTTATTTTATAAATAATATTTGATCAAGGTATTTCATTTCTATTTGGATTTATTATTTAGCTCTCCTTCTAGAGATCCTTTTATTTTTCCTTCCTCACACCTAACAACCATCAAGACCAAACCAAAAAAGGAAAAAAAAAAGGTAACCACCATAGCAACATAAAGGTAAAAACAAGACGCAAAATGGCTATGCTCAATGCCAACAAAAGACAACAAGAAAATTGCAACAATAGATACATGCATAAATCCCCCCGCCACCTCATCCATTTATTTTCCTCAAACTCATTCCCTCGAGTTCCCATTTCCTTCTGCATTACAAATAGTTAGTTAAAGTGTCTAGAGGTTGCATGTGTTTTTCCTTTGTGCAACAACCATGGGGTCCTTTCATTATGCACTCTTATGCATGCCAACTATCATGTTAGTACAATTGTCTTAAACATATTCATTCATTTCTGTAGTGTCATAAGTACATATTCATATCATGCACTTAATAAACATTAAAAATACTTCAAATGTTCCTACAATCAAAGAATCATAGTCAATATTTTTAGAACACGTATCTTGAGAACCATTGACGGGTAGCACACTACTACCTAATGCACTTACCACATTGTCACATGTCAATAGGAATAGCCTGTCACTTTCACCAATATCCCATTATCACCTTCTTTTTCATAGCCTTGATTTTTCAAGACTACATACAATGGTTTCATTGGCTCCCCAACTGAATGTTAACATGTTCCTAGTCACATGCTTACCATTGCCCACTATCAGTCATTTGACTCATGTTAGGACAATAAATTTCCCAGTCTTTATGCATGCACATCCATTATTTTATGCACCTAGCATCTCATTATTTGATATATATTTAGTGAACATGCATCTCTACACTATTTCATATTTTACATTTTTATCATGCCTATATTTTCATTCATCAACTTATGGCATCTTTCCAAAGATTTTAAAGAAAATACATCAAATTAACAAAATCTAGGTTAAGATATTTTACCCTCACAGTTATCGCTGCATCACTCAACTCAAAATTTTGCAATTGCATTGAGTTTCTCCAGGGAATCTAGTTGACATCCTTCCTATTTATCATGTTACATCAACTCAAATCGATCTGTAAGTATAGGAGTTACAATTAGCAACCATACCAACCAATCAAAACTTTCTTGTCATTTTTTGTTTTAGAAAAACTTAACTCTTTTCTTTTGTGAAGATATAAAATAGGAAAATTAGTGAAACCTTCAACAAATCTACAATACGATTTTGTAACCTCATAAAGATTAGATGTCCACCACATATTTCAGGTATATGCCAATCAAGGATTACTTTGACCTTTTCAGGGTCCATTTCAATTACTTCTTAAGAAATTGCATGTTCTGAAGGTTAACTCTGGTCTTGATTAAATTCACACTTACTAAATTTAGCGTAAAGTTGGTAGTTCTCTAAGTATTTGCAACACTACTCCTAAGAAATTTCATGCTTATATGGTGTCTTGGAGTAACCAATATGCTATTATCACTACCATTTTTAATTTGAGAGTCTCAAAATGATTTTCCTGCTTTGTCACTTTTTATTTTTTTTGAGACCGATTTTTCTCTCAATTGTAAAATATTGTGATATTCTATCCCAACTTTCCACCATTCTAATGTTTTGAAATAGAAATTTTAAACCAGTAATTCCTATGCAACCTACAATTACCTGCCTTCTCTTGTTTCTTTTTCTTTGAAAATATCACTGGCCATCCTCACTTCCACAATTGTTAGCTTATTTAGATGTGTCTTACTAGGAAATCCTCATCACATAATCGTGAACTCTGAAACTTAAGAAATTTAAGCTACAATAAAATCAATGTTTGTAATTCCTTCATCAAGGACGTCAAAAGATTATCTTGGAATTCTGAAAAGCTATAAAATGCTAGAATAATATCACTAAACAAAAGAAACATTATGGCTTTTAAATGATTTTAGATGGCATTAGTTCTTATTACAATCCACATTTTGATGGTTCTTACTAGGATTCTTAACTATTCTACAGTTGTAATGAGTTTCATGTGGTTTCCCTCATGAGGAGACCTTATAGTTAAGAATATTTCTTAGTTCATTATTTCTTCCATAGGTCTTGTTAGTGATGAATCTCGAGGCCTACTCATATCAACCATGGCAGTTTATTTATAGCCATATGTTATAGCTCTTAGCATACTCATACTTGAGTTATGTTGTTAGTATATGGTTTTTCCTTGATATAGATGTTTTGTATATCTAAACACGTTTTAACAAATTTTGACATTGAGTATGCCTAGAATAATCATTTTGAGTACATCATATTTTGTGCTATATTTTATTTTGTATTCTACAGGGTTCTCAACCCTTCTTCTAATCATGTTTCCAATTGGTATATGCATACCTTAACCATGTCTAGTATACTTTTTATTTTGTGTATATACTCTATGTTTCCCTTCAATTCAATCATAAATCTCAAATCAAATTATTTATAGTGAAGGTTTCCAAACGTTCTTAGCATATTTGATGTGATTGTTCTTTTAAATAAATTCCTGAGTATATAAGCATGTAATTTTGTAAATATTTTATATTCCATAGTTATTCTTGTTGTTCACCCAAGATATACATACTTAATTTTTCTAATTGTTATATTATCCATGTTTGATTTGAGAAGGTCTCTATGTTTCATAGCATTTACTATAAGTTTTGTCCCTTTGTGGCTTACTTCTTATTGCTCTTTAGTCATGGACATACCAGATTACTTTTCCATTGGGTTTAGTACTTTCTCATCTTTCCACTAAGTATTTCCCTCATCCTTTTTTACTTTCCTTAGTTCCTTCTTCTTCTCTAAACGATTCGATCAAAATCTAGCACTTGAGATCCCTTTCTAGGTAGGCTTTGTGCGAAGAGGTAGTCATGGAGTACCTGTACCCATAAAGTTCTATAACTACTATCGAAGAGTATTTTAGTGTAACAACTAGGTATTGTATATTTTAAAACCATGATTACCCTCTTATGTTTTTCCTAGCTTCCTTTTAGACAGCCGGAAGTAGAGATCTAATATAATACATTTATGCTTATCAGTCCTGTAAGTTATATACCAAATCTAATTTTATGCAAGTTAAAAATATATTGCAAACATTAATAGTACAACACATGGTTATCCTTGTAGATTATAGTATATGTAATACACTGCATCCACAACTTCATCAACATATGCTACATCCTGCAAACTAACAAATAACCAACATACATGTAATTTCAAAATTTGTAGGTATAATCTCATATGTAAACATCCCAACTTATGTCTTGAACATATCTATCTATTGTTGCTAACTCTTTAACAGATTAAGATAAGTAATTCTATAATTTTTACCTTACACACCTATACATGTATGCATTTCTTGGCTTGGCCATGTAAGTGTTTTCTCTATATCCATAGATTATTAGCTTCTTTGTCTACTCAATATACAAACGAATATGGAATAGAGTTCACTAATTATATAATATATTATTACTCAATTGATTTATCAGAAAACTTATTGCACTCATGAATGCCCAACATACCTATTCCTATGGGTAGGGGTATTCTGGAAACAATCGGTTAGTATTTGTGCAAACTTAGCCACTTTGTAAAATCATATAAATTATTCACAATACAGTACTATTTTTCTTATCTTTGCACTTGCTGTGTAAAATGAAAATTTGTTTTGTTCCTCATCATGTAAGAAACATTTACTGTGTTCAATTATGGTTGTGATCAAGCTCAGAGGCCACATCCATTAAATTTCATTAAATGAATACGTCATAATATTCTTTTTTCTTAATATATATTCATTTTATCACTTTATTAGTCTCATTATGTCATGATAAAATGAGTGTATTAAAAGCATTCTACACCGAAGCTCTTTCCTTCGTGGTTTTCCCCCTATAATAATTGCAATTTCACTCACTAGAAAACATTTGATTCAACTATTTCAATTATTGTGTTACTATAGAGGTGTAAAGTATATATCCTGCTAAGGAACCCACACCTAATTAACATTCCTTAAGTATTTATCTATTGTTGCATGGATTTACAAAACCTTGTTTTTCAGTAATCCCCCATGGTCATTAAATATTCATAAAAGGGTTGTTTTCAAATATTGATTTCATGTTATATTCCTATAGTACATACATATAAACATATGATATCAACGACCCTTCTTCATAAGTCGATACCATAACATGTCTATTGTAACACCCACCGGTTATCAACACGCTATGGTTGTTTGTCATTATGACTTGGGATTATTTATAATTTTTAAACCTTAGCATTAGAATATTTATCGCTATGGTTTTTATTTTTTATGGAATGCATACGTTTCAGACCCTGGAGTTTCCTCATAGAAACATAGTTTTGTGGGCTTGAATACACCCTAGCAAGCATACATCCCTATCAATGTGGCTCAGTTGTGACACTTCACCTGGCCATGTGATCTGCCAGAGTGGGAAGAGTCGAGATCTATGTTGAAGGATCAGACAGTGCTCATTACTTTGGTCGAGAGGTAAGGGTAACTACCCCTACCGCCCCCAGCCCCCACCTTCTCCCTCTATGCCATCATTTTCATTGTTTCATTTCATTGCTCAGTGCTATGTGGGAAAAATGAGGGTTTCTAGGTTGTAACTTTCTTCTGGTTTTTCTTCTTATAGCTAGACCTTCTCCAGACAAGGTTCTATCCTTACTAAAATTTCTATTAGATTGAAATAAATGATGTGACTTACGATAACAATTAATCTTTTCTTTCTAGGTAATAGTTGGCTACAAACATTTCTTTATTTATTGACAAAGGATGTTTTTTCCCATCAGGAAAAATCGTAATTTCATTATAAAAGAGGAAATTACATGTTGTAGATGCTGATGCATATGTTGTGCATGATCAAGATCATGTATATCAGAAATGTTGCCTTTGATCCAAGCAGGGGACAATAATAAAAACATAACTAAGAGACATATAAAGTAACTGTATGAACATATACCGAGACAATATATATAAACAAAAAAGGCTTATGCCTGATCAAAATAAAGAGATGCATGTACTAGAACCATGACAAGAATTAAACATTCAGGTTCATAAAAGGCCTGTGATAATATTGGAAGAAAGAATCTCCTTCCTATTCTCTGATCATCTAGATACCTGGCTCCCCGATCACAGCCTCTTTGGAAAGGTTGTCGGCAACTCCGTTCTGCTCCCTGTAAATATGTGTGCAAGTGAAAGAATCAAAATGTGTGATCAATCTCAAAGTCTCATCCAAGATGTGCAATAATGTATATGTAGAGCATCTAGTTTTTCTGTTCAGCCAATCACATATTATTTTAGAGTCCCCATAAAGTTGCAAATCTGTGCAATTTTTCTCCAAAGCAAATTGTATGGTGTGTTTTGTGGCAAGGAGTTCGGCTGAGTTGTTTGTGCATCTGTGAAGTCCAATCAGCATGCTGAAAGAATGATGATGGGATAGGTGAAGAATAGCCCCCCGACCATAGCCTTGCTCTTGGGAAGCTCCATCAAAAAAATCCCATGGTTTGTTGTAATTTATTTGATGATGAGAAGGGTTGCGCCGGTTACTGGGAGGAGGATCATCCGGGATGAGAGTGTAATCAGCAATGACTTTTGCTGCCAGGACATCCCAATTTGGAACCAAATCCTGGAAAATGTTGTGATTCCTAGCTGTCCAGATTGTCCAACAGGTAAGAAGTGGGAGGTTTCGAATCTTTGGGGATGTGGAAGTGTGATACCAGACTTGCCAGGCATCAAGTAAAGTATTCCCAGCCCAGGTAGCAGAGGGATTGATATGCTGTAGAATCAGTTTCCACAGATAACAAGTAACTGTACATTCTAAAAAAAGATGAGAAGTTGACTCGATTGCCTGTTTACAGAGACAGCACCAGTGGGGCCCATGCTGTGATCGCTTGAGAAGATTTTCTCCTGTTGGTATTTTGTTCCAGAGAATGGTCCACATTAAAAGTCTAGATCTGGGGGGTGCCTTCAGTTTCCAAAGATGTCTCCACCATTCAACCAGCAGAAGAGGCCTCCTTGGTGCTGCCAAAGTCAAATAACCTTCCTTTGGGGAATATCTGCCATTTTTAGATAGAGCCCAAATAATTTCATCATCCCCTTCCAATATTCAGATGTAGGCATTCGTAAGGGCTTGTGTGAGCTCCTCCCATTGCTATGACCAAATAGGAGGAATGTTTAAAAGCTTTGTAGATTTCCAGGCTTGTTAAAGGAAAGTGGAGTTTTCCAGGTCAACAATCTGAGAAATATAAGTGAAATTTTGTTGTTGGAGATACAGAATGAGTTCCCTGGTAATCAGTGCATGTCCCCACAGCCCACCTAAGGATGAAGACCAATTCGAACTGTGTTTCCAGATCGGATCCTCCAGGTGATACCTTCCTTGATCGGACTCAAAGCTTTAAGTACCACCTTCCAGATAATTGAGACCCCTGAGGTACTTTGATGAGCTCTCCTAATCCAGTCCATGATGTGTAGGGGAGCTATGTATTTTGCATATGTAACCCTCGTCCATAGGCTATTTGCTACAACTAATTTCCAGCCAAGTTTTGCAGCAAGAGCTAAAGAGAAATCCTCAAGTTTTTTAAGGCCCCACCCGCCCCATTTTTTTGGAAGATTTAGAGCCTCCCACCTGACCCAAGCAAAGATCCTTCCCTGTTTGTTCCCTTGCCAAAGAAACCTACAACAGATGGCTTGAATTCTATTGAGGATGCCTCTGGGAATCCAAGCCAAGGACATCCAATATACCAGGGTGGCCTCCAGGATGCTTTTGATGAGAGTGAGTCTTCCAGCCCGCGAAAGATATTTGAGGTACCATGTGTTTAGTCTTTTCTCCAATTTGGCGATGAGCCAAGTCCAGTCAATAATTTTATAGCCTAGAGGCTTCAACTTGTAGCCCAGATATTTAAGGCCTTCTGCTAATTGCAGCTAGGTGAAATGGAAGCGCTGTAGAGCAAAGAATATCTCATGCGGAGTACACTCAGCTGTTGTCAATGTAGACTTGTTGTCATTTACAATCATACCTGTAGCCACTTGAAAGAGGGTGAAAGTTGCCTTGATGATGCTAATGTCCCCAATACTACCATTGATAAAGACCAGAATGTCATCAACAAAAAGAAGGTGTGTTAGGGTGCAACCTTCTGTTATCTTTATGCCTTTTAGTCTGCCCCTTTGATGCTCATCTTTAATGAGATTGCTGAGACCTTCCATAACGAGCAGGAAGAGTAATGGCGAAAGGGGACATCCCTGTCTCAGCCCCCTTCTAGAGGTAAAGAAGGGAGAAGCACTTCCGTTCACCAAGACACTAAAGGGGATATTAGTAATGCAGCTCATGATCCATTTAATGAATAAATACGGGAAGCCCAGATGAGTTAACAACATTCTAATATAAAGCCAATTCACTCTGTCGAAAGCTTTAGATAAATCAACTTTCAAAATCATACCTTTGCCACGCCTTGAGTGTAATGTATGAATTACTTCCTGGGCAGTGCCAACAGCTTCATGGATCTGTCTGTCTTGTAGGAAAGAAAATTGTTCCGGTGAGATGTGGTTAGAGAGGATGGGTTTCATCCTGTTGGCAATAATCTTGGCAATAATCTTATATATGCAGTTGCAGAGTGATATGGGGCGAAAATCCTCGAAGGTATCCGGGTTGTCCTTCTTAGGGATGAGTGCAAGGAATGTAGAAGTAATAGAATTTTCAAGAAAACCTTTGCATCTCGAATCCTCAATTATTCGGAGCAGGTCTTCCCCAATGATGTCGAAAAAAGCCAAATAGAATTCCACCGACCAACCATCAGGCCCTGGACTTTTGTCCTTTTTGAACCATTTTAAGGTGTGTTCCAATTCCTCTAGAGTAACTACCTTAATTAAATCTTCCTCTTCCCCGAGATCCACATATCTGGGAAAGAGTTGTGCCACCCTGATGATTTCTGCAAGATTAATATCCTGGGGGGCTTGGTAAGCTTTCTTGAAGTGTGAGGAGGCAAGTTCAACAAGTTGTGGAAAGGTATTTAATGCCTGCCCCTGATCATTCTGAAGCTGCCATATGGTGTTGATCGCCTTTCTTCCATTGGCAAATTTATGGTAGAATTTGGTGTTTTCATCTCCTTCCAACATCCAGATGGCTTTGCTCCTCAGGTGCCAGGATTCCTCCTTTTCCTTAAGAATTTTTTCTCTCTCTGCATAATGAGATACCATCCTATCCTTGTGATCCTCTGAGGAGTAGATGCCTCCTAGATTGTTCTCAAAAGTGGCAATGTCATCTTCAATGTTACAGAGAGTTTGATCCTCCTGTGTTCTTTTATTATGGGCCAAAAGTTTGGACATCTTCTTAAGGGTTGTAAGATTTTGAATAAATCTTCTGGTGCTATCTTCTCTTCTTCCAGGGGGATTTTCTCTCTAGAAATCAGAGATCATTTTTTATAAGAGTCATCCTTGAGACACACAGAGTAGAACTTAAAAGGACCTTTAGGTTTTTCTCGCACCCATACAATTTCCAGGTAAATGGGGAGGTGGTCAGATATCCCCCCAGTACCAACCCAGTGTCTGATTTGTAATCCCAAGTCCAAAACCTTTTCTTTGACGAGGTAACGGTCAAGTCTGTGGGCCAGACTGTCATCCCCCATCCTTTTGTTCCTCCAAGTAGCTTGTGGTTTGGTAGAGGGGATATCAATCAGATGGTGGGCTTCCAGTTCAGACAAAAAGTAATCCGAGAGAGAGTCTCTCTGAGCCCTGTGACCCCAGGATTCAGCATGTCCAATGGAGAAATTTAGGTCGCCACCCAGGATCAGGTGGTCGGACTTCAAAGAATCAGAGCTTAGGAGGTTCTGCCAAAAAGCAGGTTTGTTTTGGCACGGGCCATATACATTTAAGATCCAAATATGTATCCCCAGTTCAGCCGAACTGATGTCTGCACCAAGATGACCCATCCCACCCCAGCAATTATGTAATTTGATGGTGTGGGAGTTGTAGCCCAATGCAAGTCCACCCGACCTCCCATGTGCATCAAGACCAAAAAAAATCCATCCAGGGAGCATATTTTGAAGGGACTGCGCAATATCTAGTATGGGTCCCAGAGTTTCTTGCAGAAAGATAATATCCAGCGGTTCATTTTTTAACAGTCTATGAAGGGCTAGTTTCTTGTCTGGCCTAGCCAGCCCTCTACAGTTGTAGGAGAAGAACTTCATGGAGGGGGGGCTGGGAACCTCTTGCTCTAAGCGTCCCTGGAATGGTGGATTGAACCCCCAAAGCAATTTCATCTTCAGCAGTGCCTTGGGCCTTTGAAAGGAAAGAGGGTCGACCCCTCAGAATTTTAGGGGGAAAGGGGGGGGGGGGGGGGGGGGGGGGGGGGGGTGAAGGATTTCAAGTCCAAATTGATCCTGGGCTTGTCTTTTTGATTGTGAGTGGGTCATGTATCTCCCAGAAGGGGGGGCTTGTATGGAAGGAGTAGTGGAGGGGGGGGGATGAGATGGATTAGGGGCGGGTGCAGGGGAGAATATGGGAATGGATGCTATCGGGCAGGTGAGAGGAGTAGTTTTAGGGGGGATTGCACACAAATGTTGATCCAGATGATCACTTGTAGGGTTTAACACATGCAGTGAAGAGAAAGTGCTAGATAAATAACAGTCAATATGAGAAGAGCTGCAAGTGGGGAAAGGAATGGAAGGATTCATACCCGATGAGGGCAGGCCCTCAGATGGCGACTGTAGACGAGACTGAGAAGGCTGCGAACAATTCGGAGGCCACTCGCACTTCTTCGGTTGTGGAGGTGCCACTGCCCCTACTGCTGGAATCTTCTATTGTTGTTTGGAATCTCAGCTGTGTTCGGGTCCGGTGTGGCCAAGGGAACCTGTCTCTTGGGTAGTGCTTCCTGATAAGTATGCTGATGGGAGGCCGCCTCTTGTTCTGTGGTCTGATTTTTCTTCTTTTTCAGTAGAGGGCAATCCTTAAAAATATTCCCTACCTTATGGCATCGATGGCATCTAAAGGGGACGCCCTCATAATCCAGCAATTGCCTTCTGGTGTGGTTCCTCCAGCGAATATCAATGAACTCCAGCAAACCCTCAGACAGGTCCAAATGAACCAAAATCCTCACATAAGCTAACTTCCCTGAGGTCTGATAAGAATTATCAAAGGTGAGATAGATACCGAGTGCATTTCTGATGAGCCTGAAAACATCCTCTATCCAGAAGTGCAATGGAAGGTCGAGCAAACAAACCCAGATCGGACCTGCGTCCACCCTTTCCCTCGCCGGGTCAAAAAAGGGAGTCCAACGATGGAGGAGAACTGGGGCCATGTCTAAGTGCCAAACCATGGACAATATCCTGTTGGTGTGCTCCAGGTTGCTAAAGTGAAGTGTGAACCAGCCTTTTTCAAGGGTCGAACCTTCGGAATTTCCTTGAGATTATCTCCCCAAACATCCGAAACCCATTTGAAGCTTGGTTACACTGTAGTGTCGACCACGCACCCGGTCGACCAAGACCTTCGTAGCAATATCTGTGGCGTCTAATAGTTTGATGTCTTTAGCTATATTGAGAGGTGTAGCATAGGAACGAAGCCTTGGGCCCCGTTTCTTTCTCAGCTGTCCAGGAACCCCAGTGTCCGTTGCCTCCTGTGATGAACCAGGGAATGAAGGGTCCAGAGAAACCCTAGGGTTTTTTGTCGCCTCCTGCAGGATGGTAGCGAAAATTCCAGAGATGGGTCAAATGCTTGTAAAATTTCCCTGTTCTGGTGTCAAGGGGGTCCTCGTTGCAGTATGTCTCGAAACCACTGTCTTCGAACCCTAAGGGGGGTCGGGAGAAATGTGACCTGTCACCGCCGAAGGAGTCGGAACATTTTCAAGAGCTAGGGTTTGGTTTACTAGTTTGAGTGACGGTGCAATGTGAGCCTGAGAACACCGTAAGCTAGACTGTGAGATGAGAACGGGGGGGAGGTCGTGGCTTTAGGAACGGTGACCGGCGAGATGAGAGGTCGAGTAAACGGAGGAAGGGCTTCAACCTCATCAGTCAGTTCAGACATGAAGGGGAAGAGACCGACAGCAGTGGTCTTAGTGGGGGACCATGAGGGCACATCCTCCAAAGGGTCCAGGAATTCTCCCAGGTCATCCATGATTGTCGGGGGAAGTTATGACAGCTGCCAGACGAGGACAACAAAACAACAGTCAACCATAGAAAAATCGCTGGGGGGTTCAGTAAACCAAGGAGGGAGAGGGAAACTGTAAACAGTTTGTGGCGGTCACGAGAAAACTAGAACATGTATCAACTAGTTAGGGTCTCGTGCAGGAGTGGCCATAACTGTTAACCGCTGGAGGTCACGACATCGAATCCCATGACCGCCTCACCTTAAGACCCATATTGTTGCTAACAACAACCTTAAAATAAACTGACCTTGACAAAGGATGTTATCCTCCTTCTTCTTTAATTTTAAATTATTTCAATTATTCAGAGTAATGATTTCTATGTGTCAATGTAAGTCTATGGTTTTAGGGAGAGACTTGATTTTTAAGGATTACTATGTCTCTGATACAATGTTATCATATTCAACTTCCAATTTTAGGATATGGCTTCAATTCTTCCACCAACAAGGCTCCTCAATTAATTTCACCGAGGTTTCCCTCTTCTATTATTACTTTCTTTTTCTTCTCATGTTGTATTTGTGACTTCTATGATATTTATTTATAATTGAGGGTTCTATGTTTGTTGTTCTTGACCAAGGAGATTTCTCCCACTTACGAGTTTCTTTGTTTACTTGAGTTGGCTCGAGTTGGGAATTTTTGACCATGAATTCTAAGAGCTGGGTTTTACAGAAATTTCTAGTATAACCCAAGACATATCTTGTCTTCTTAAAAAAAAACCTAAAATGATAAATCATTTCTCTTTCCACTTTGTTAAACCTTACACTATATAATATTGATAATAGGTCTTATCATCTTTCTTTTTTACAGGTTTTGGGTTGCGGCCTCGTTTCATCTTATTTAGAGGGAAAAATACTATGAACAATAAATACTTGTATTCTTCTCTTTCCTTGCTATAATTTAGAATTTTAGGGTTAGGTTAAAACCCTTCTTACGGATAGTAATACAAGGCCAAGATTCATGGTCACCATCTAATTCTTTTGTAGGTAAATTACATTAAAACCCTTCTTATTGACAATTATACAATGCCAAGATTCTTGGCCACCATCTAATTCCTTCTTAGGTAAATCATTATACTGGGAACTCTATTATTTTGTCTGAGGGTTTGTCTGAATTTTTCTCTTCTCTATTCAATCTTGCTTCTAATCATAATAATTTATCCCCTTGGGTTGTAATGCCTACATATTAGGGTTTTCAAGAAGAAACATGTTAAGTCTTTTTTTTCATATTTAGGTGCTCTTCAGATACCTATTTACCTATCACTTATTTTCTTCTCCCTCTTCTAATGCATATTCGTTAACATAGAATTGTTGAACTTAGGCCACTTATGACAAAACCATGATTTTGTTGGTTTACCTCTGTGTCTAGAAAGTTTTATATGTGTATATCTTGGTATCCAAGTCTGTGACTACTTTAGATTGGTCCATAATTTCAATTCCTATGTTCATTAGTTTTTCTTTTTTTACCAAAATTGATTTTTCCTTGTTTTGTTACTTTTTCTCAGTTGAGGTTGAGTGAAGTTTGTCATTAGTCTTGATAAGAAAATACTTTCTATGTTCTTGTGATATAAAATAAATGCTTAGTTCCCAACAATTTTTGGAATTGTGTCATTCTTATATAGTTCTTATTTTTTTAGAATTATTTTCACATATCCATACAAACAGATAGATGGTATTTTACCAGTTGAACTCACTATTCATTAGAAAAAGAGGATAGATTCTTGGATACCTGTTAATATCACTAGTTATGTATAGAGATCTTAATCTTATTATTTGTTTAAATAAAATACTATGCACGTCTATATTTCCATTGTCTTACTTTCTCTTATATTTTTCGTCACATAATTATGCCTCAATGTATTATTCTAGTTATCTATATAGAGCACGCTAACACACTTATTTGTATTTACTTATTTACATACAAATATCGGATCTCTTATCCAGTCCCTGATTGAGAAAGAAACTCACTACAGAAGGAACTAAATTGCATGACTCTTGGTTTCCAAGTTTCTACAACTTTTGTCCCTTCAAGGTTCTTTACATAAACAAGAACTACATGCTATTAAGGATTAACTCAAAGGTCTGTTCTTGGGTGTTATCCCATAACCATGCTAACCCTACTTTAAATTTGTGTGTTTGTTTTTGTGTATATTTGTTAAAACCATAATCAGAACATATACTTCTTTACCCAGATTATTTATACATAATTAATTCATAACAGAAATTATACCTTTTTTTCAAGTGACCATATATTAACTAGATACTTATTACTCATTCCCATCTTTTGCATAACATAAATAATCCTAGTAAAGAAGTTCTTAAAAGATCCTAAAAAACCAATCCATTCACTTATCTGAGTGTTTCAAATTATAATATGAACAACCACGCTCCACTCAACCAGTGAAATGTTGCCTCATCAATTCCCCTCGAGACTCAGGCAACCCTTCTGTAAGGAACTGGACCAATCTCTTTTAGAAATTTCCTCCTCAAACCCTAGCAACATCCTGCTAGATCTGGGCTAATATTATTTTTCTCATTTATGTCCATTATTGCTCTCCCATTAGGACCTCAATTAATGGATTGCCTTTTTCTCCCACAATATCTTTTCCTATTATTCCACTCATGACCTTTCTCTCCCGAAATTTTCATTTTGGTGGTAGGAATATTTCTTAAAATGGAGTATTTTTTTTTAACTGTGGAAAATATCACTTCAAATTTGTCCTTTCTTGGACTATTGCTAATTCATAATCGATTCATGGCAGTTAGGAGCCTGGGTACTCACGTGGTAGCTCATTTTATCTTTTAAAATTAACAATAAGTAGAATAAAAATATTTCATTCATATCAATATATTAATACTTACATCTGTCAGTGAAATTTAGTCTTGGCCCCACAACCAATACTTACACAATATTTACAAGTAAATATAAATAATAATGTTTGCAAAAGGAATTGTACCAGGGGTATCACACTGATGGAGATCCTTCAAATCTAAGTGGGAGATTTATAGGGAGGGAAATTCCCCATATTTTTCCACAAAAAATGGCCCAGGAGTCATTTGGGCTTGATATGCCTTGTGGAGGGGAGGGCGAGCATGGATGGAATCTTTATAAGAAAAAGTCTGATAGGGGGTAGGCTTACCTCTAATTCCTCTCATAGATGAAGAACCACAAAAATTGTGGCATCTTTACTAATGTTGTAAATTGAGTGAGGACAATCATCATCCAACTGCTTACCTTGAAAAAGAAAGCGTTGCATGCCTTAGGGAATACTCACTTGGAGCTTTAAATAAAACTTGAGGGCCCAAACCAGATCTAAGGAGGAAATCCTAATGAGCAATGAATACCCAGAGGGGGGCTTGACAAAGATGTGATAACAAGTTGGTGAATTTGGCACATGATCTCTCAGAAACATATAAACAAGGAGCTGCGCAGGGATTCCTTAGCCCTTCGCTCTATGGGAGCCTCTAACTTCCTTTGGGTGGAGCCGTAGATCATCATAAGTTTCAACCACAGTATTAGGGTCCTCTAACCTTGTGACATCGACAACTGTTATAATTTTGTGCCACTTTTGTAACCTTACGGCCTTCAGGGCTCCCTTTTGTGTAACCATTTTTCTCTTGGAGTTGATGGCATGAGATTCCAAAACATTTTCTCTAGCATCAGAGGCACTCCCGACTATTCTTGGAACTAGATCCATCGCCATTATTACGGTTTACATCCCAGTTTGTAGAGCCCTTATTCGTAACGAAGATTGAATGATTGCTTCAAACTTGGGGGCTTCATTTTCTTCTTCTACGATAATGGGAATGGAGGAGGCTAAGTTCATAACAAATGCTTTGGGGATCCTTCAGCCCACATACAATATAGACAACATTGACACTATGGGATCCATGAACTAGGTTAACTATTCGAATATTTTGCTTCACTCTATAATATCATAGTATTATATGATAAACCATATTTCAAAATAAACACCTATCTATGTAATTAAAAATACTACGTACCTAAATATAATTAAATTATATATATATATATTTTTTCCAAATATAACTTGCATTTATATAATATGATTTATAATATAATGTAATATTATTACCTTATATTATATTTTAAATCACATTCGAATATTATTACACCAAAAGATGCTCTCCAGCCAAGTATGGTAGAGATATTGTAATGTTTAAGATTTTCACTAGGTCAAAATAAAGTAATTAATAATTATGATTATCAATAAAACTTCCCAATGGGGGTGATCACATTGTTGAGGAGGGGGCCTTCGGGGTTGACCCCACCATCGTACAATGTGATGTGAATTTATGAGAAAGGGGCACAACTCACCCCCATCATGCATCTACATGCAGATCACTCGTTGGACATTTATGGCTATTTAACCATGCAATCCACCTTCTTTTGGGTGTTTTTGGAGGAGGTATGGAGTAGAGGCAAGGTTGAGGTTTTGATCTCCCTACTACTAGAGTAAGCAAAAAATTCATGCATGGTAAAGGGTTAAAAGTATGGGTGTGTATTTCTTGATGTTGGTAAAGAGGTGGTGGGAGGACTGTTTTCATTGGTGTGTGTAACCCTTGCATCAATTTCTAGAGTTTGATGGCACTGGTCTGTGGATGTTAATCACTTACATATCTGATGAGGTGGATCAAGTTCCTTTCCTTTTTTCATATATTGTTCACTTCTCATGGTCATTCAAATTCTATCTCTGGTTACCAGTCAAGGGTTATTGTTATGTTTGGGTGGAAAGAGATTCTAGTTAGTACCAGTCTCAGATATGGTCTATTATTATCTGAAATAAGAGTGGGGAATTTTGGTATGTATGTGCCATGTTTCATGTTTGGTAAGGGGTCTTTCATGCCAAGTCTTGATAGTTTGGTAAAGGTTCTCTTACCCTCCTAGGCTAGCTCAGAATTGCATAATTACTATAGGACTAGTTACTCTGGTTGGTTCATGGTTGTACATTTGGCTTAATCTTAGGTGTCAGTGAGCTCCATATTGAGTCAAATTGGTTTGGTGGAGACTGAGCTTGAGGATCTATCGGATTGTGGGATCTAGTTCATGTAGTATAATGATGGCATTAGCTCATGTAATATGGGCCTTGGTAGTGTCTCATTTGTTTTATTTTCTTCACTTTGCACAACACAAATGATTTAATTATTGTTACATGTGTGCCCCTCTTCTCGTAGCCATGCCTCCCAGGAAACATATACATTGCAAGAAGGGAGGTTGGGGAAGTATCCCACAAGGCCAACGAAGAGCTAGGCTCTTCACTCAAGACTCTGCAAAAAATTATTTCAACACAGCGTCACTAAAGATGCGAAGAGAAATAAGAAAATTGGAAACTTAGGTGTGAGTAGAAAGACAATTCCACTGGAACTCTAAGATTATGGATGACGTTTATTGCTATATTTTGGACCCTGGACACATCGGGGGACATGAAAAGTAGTATCTAACTCAATGGATTTACATTGTTAGATGAAGACACTGCTTGGATTGGTCTTAAAGGGTAAACAAATAGAAAGGTATAATGTGTTTGTCTCTTTGCAAGACACCAAGATGATGTTGAGGAACCAACACTTCACCTTGGACAAGCTAGACTTAAGACTAACCCATGTAGAAGGTCACATTCATTGTTGCACCTCCTAGATTGAGTACCAGGGACCCTACTCCCATCTATTCCTCTGATCTTAATGATGTTTATGATATTTAGTTTATTTAGAGTCATGTCATGTTTTGTGATGCCTTCCTAGCTTGAAGGGCCTTTCTTTAATGTGGAGCTAGTTATTTCATTTGTTTTTGTACTATTGGATAAACATTAAAAAAAAATGGACTATGGGTACCCATGTATCCATGGGAGAAAAGAGAGAAATCTTCAGTTGACTATATGTAATAACTATGTATCTCTAAGTTATTTTGATAATATAAAGTGCTCTCTCTCTCTCTCTCTCTCTATATATATATATAAACTCGCTCAAATTACATAAAAATAAAAAAAAACATAAATTAGTATAATTATAATTAATAATTAAAGCTTCCTAGATACATCTCAACTCTAAAGAGGGATCAAATCTCTTTTCACTTTAAAAAAGGGTTTTCACCTCAAGAGATTTAATATCCTTCCACCAAGAGTTAAGATGGATCAAATATGGTATTATATTTTAAATCATATTCCAAAATGTATACCTAATTAGGTAATTCAAAATACTACCTAATTAAATATATTTAAATTATAATTAATTACAATAATATTATATATATGTTTATTTATTTATTTTAATATTTCTCTCTCTCTCTCTCTCTCTCTCTCTCTCTCTCTCTCTCTCTCTATATATATATATATATATATATATAACTCTCATTTATATTTTCATATATAAAATAGAACTCTCGTTTATATTATTGCTAAATTATAATAATTATTCCTTTGAGAGGCTCTTTACAATCCACTAAGAGGGAGATGTAGTCACGTAATATTACATTTAAAAGCAATAAAATAGTACTTACATTAATAAATTAAAAATGGTATTAAAAATATTAGCCATTAATTAATCAGATAAAGCAATTGAAAATCAACTTAAAGAGTAATTGAAAGAAAAAAAAATTAATATTTAATTTCTTCAATTACTTAATATGGAGTTCACAAATGGCATGTAAACATAATATTATTATCCCTATCACAAAAAGGTGATATACACATTTGATGCCTTGCTTGGTCATATTTTAATCAGTTATTTGACCAAAAATTAAACAACAATCTATAAGGTTGGCATTATAAAAAAAAATATTAAATATTTTGATTTCACTTTTTTACACTGTGATTGGTTCATTCAACTTGGGTCTTATTTGGTAATGATGGATATGTACCATGGATGATTGTCAATTGATAAATAAGCTTGTACACATTGTGGAAACATGGAAAAATAATATTGTACGCATTGTGGCAACATGGCAATAACATTATTGAAGAGCTAAGCAATGTGGCAATAATGTTTAATATTGAGGCATATGTGCACCCAACTGGAACATTTAACCTATAGTGATCACTATATGCATCGCACTCAAATGTAGCATTAAGTGTTGTTGTCGAGTCACTTACACATCGACCACCATACTCACAACCAAGAGTTGGACACCATTTAACCCTTGTGTTTTGTTCGACATATGACCTCACAAGATATGACATCATGTCTATTAGACATATGGCACCTTTTTTATTATCCCTGCCGCATTATTGTGTTCATTTAGTGTATGATAAAAATTACAGTTTGTTGGATCTTGCATGTACATAGGACGGGATTGGGTTTTAAGTGGCATTTAATGGATTATGTTTGTTGTGGTATAGTTAGATATGGATTAATAATTATATGACCAGGAATAGAGAATGGAATGCCTTACTGGAGGTACAGAGAACCATGGATAACAGGGTGGTAGCCATTTAGATAGCATATTCAAAATTAACGGGGCAATGTTACTTTGATGAAAAGAGAAGCACTAAAAACAAAGCCAAATCTCTTGGCCACTACTTGCAAAGGGGTTATTAGTGGTTTTTTCCATTTTCGTGAATTAAAAAGAGTAAGTTTAGGAGCTTCATAATTGGTAAGCTTAATTGTTAGCTTGTAGATAAAAACCTACGTTGTATTTATTGAGTTTTGGATCTTAATAATTAGTAAGTTTAGTTGTTAGCTTGTAGATAAAAACATACATTATTAAGTTTTTTTTTTCTTTTTATTTTTTTGCTAAAGCTTGTGAATATATATATATAATTTGTTTTCGTTCAAATCTGGTGTGTCCATTAGAAGACATTGTGATTAAATGAGTGTTGGTTGGTGATTATATGGAGAATTTGTGCTTGAAATTTAGGTGTTTTTTTTTTTTTTACATTCCAATTAAATGAGTGTTGGATGGCGATTATATGGAGAATTTGTGCTTGAAATTTAGTTTTTCTGGGTATCATGTAGACTACCCATTGTATTCTACAATTTTTCACATTCCACATTCTTCTTGGCTCATGCCATTGCAGATAAATTAATCAACAATTGTATAATTGTATATAAACATTAAATTATTAATTTGATGTAGCATAGACAACACTATTAAACTATATTTATGGTCTGCACATTAAGTTTAATTATTTTAATAAGGATTATTTTAATTTATACATATGATCTTACATGTTCCCCATCAAACTAATAACTTACCAGTTGGCTTGCAGACAGAAAACTATGTTTCAGTTGCTCAGTTTGGAGTGGGTCTTGGCTTAATAGGAGCTTCAAAGTTGTGGATTGTAACTGGTAGTTAGTCAACCACTTTCATCTAGATTTATTATCATTTTTAGCATACACAGGAATAGGTATGTAAATTTACCTCATTTTTTTTTCCAATTGCTATCATATTCTTTTTAATATTTTTTCATATTTGGCTCTATGGTGCTTGCATTCAGACTCTTGAATAGAATATTTTCCATCATAAAATTTAGTTATGAATTAGGTGGGATTCTATTTTTCATTTTTGTAGACGACTACTTGCGTGGTTTGTATGGTTGTTGTTAGACAACATTGTTCTAGCTTTCTATGAGGAATTATAGAGTTTATCTAGTTCTATTTTCCCGCTTCATCTTGTAGATATATATAATTTGTTTTCCTTTGAGTGTCACACTTCCATTAAAAATAATTGTGGTTAAATGAGTGTGCATTGGTGATTATATGGAGAATAGTTCTACATTAATTCCTAGTATGATTTTGAAAACCTTGTGTTGAGACTTTCATTTCTTGTTTGTAAGTTAGGTTTTTGCCTTCCTCGTTGCAGGTATCTTTGCATCAAGGGTGTATAGTATTCAGAATGTCCTTCATCCTATATGTATAGGCTCCTACTCTTGAAAAGCTTGTATAATTTTTTCTTAATTTGTTTTCTTATGTTTTCAAGTTGAAAAGTTAGAATACAATGAAATTTTAGAACAAAGATCTGCAAGTCAATGCAAAATTATAGTTCAAATGGCACATGCATTGAGATTAAAATTTAGGTTTTCTCGATATCATATAAAGTTCCAATCATATTCTGCAATTTGGAAGATTTTGCATTCTACAAAATTATAGTGCTACAATTACAAAGATTAGTTATAGGAGAGTTAAACATGGATTTCCTAATAGTCTTGTAATGTGTGGGAAACATTTTCCCAACATTTGGAATTTATAACAATATTTGTTGGCCTTATACATGAATTGAAATCATAATGATGGCCAATGAAATGAATTATAGCAATTATACTCTCTACATTAGCTCAAATGTCTTATCAAGAATATCTTAAAAAAATAGCTACGATTTATTTGTTACACAATCTCCAAATTCATGGTCTTTTCACTCAAAATCATGACAATGAGATTCTAGATGTTGATAGAAACAACAAGCAAAAAAAGCCAACCAAAGCTTCAACTAGCAACTTTGTCCTCTCTCATCAGGTATCATCATCATTCTTTGACATTGTGTTTTTAGTCATATACCCAAATTATTCATTTTTTTACTTATGCAACCATGATAAGCATTTTGTATTAATTTTCGTCTTGCAAGGTTGGAAAAATTTCATAAACAATACTTTTATTATGTCTACATTGTCAGGTTGTTGCAGATCTTAAGCATTAATGCTAAAAGGAGATTGAATATGAAAATGAATAGATCCAAATTTTATGTTTCATACTTGATCAAGAATACAAATGCTTTGCTTGTTACTATGTTCATCTACGAAGACATTTACACTTCAAAAGAATCTTTGTTATGTTTCTAGAGTTTGAACATATGAATCAAAAGAAAGAAAAAAAATTGTCGATAGTGATAGTACTATAAAAATATTTTTACGTTTCTTTTGCATATATGTTTTGAAAATCATTACCTCTAAGAATTTTAATATTATATTATGGCATACATCATGCAACAATAGTTTGTTTCACAGTGTAATTATTGTGCCACACTAGTCTTTTCAATTGTCCCCGCAACAATATTTTGGGGGAAGGGTAGCCCACAAAGTTGTTTTCATGAGGCGGGGGTCTAAAATCGTTATGGAGCTTCCAAGTCATAAAACAATTTTCTCCATACAACTTATTTTAGACCCCCCTACCTGCGCCATAAATATCAAATGTATAAGGAGGCCTGAAACCAATTCTCTTCCCTTGATCTAAGTGCTCCCATTCTTGTTGTTCATGTTATTAAGACATTTATGTGCAAATTAAATGAAATACATTTATTCATGCTATCCCCTTAAACGAAGTAATAATTCATATTTCCACCTTCAATGGATTGAATAAAACATTTTAATATACTTAAAACTAGGATTAAGCATATTAATTATTTTTGCAACACCACTTTGTATAAGTATTTCGCGATCAATATCTTAATTAAATATTATTATATGATTAAGAAAATATTGTTGAGAATGGAAACAAGAAAACACTGATTTAATTTTCCCTTCAATCAAATTAGGAGAAAATTGTTGTTCCACATTAGAAGACAATAAGAATGAGTTAACTAAATTAATTTCACTTAGTTGGCTCAATTAATTTCGTTTGAGGGCCTAACTTGAGTCACGTAGAGTGGTTCCTAAATTTTAGGATCCTAGGTTGAGTTTAATTTAAGTTGTAATAGTTTAATTCAGTTAAACTAATTTAATGCCAGTTACACTAGTTCCAACTATTAGAGGAACTAGTAGGAGGTCTAACTGTGGGGTACAGATTCAGTGTTCAACCAGTTAACTAATAAATCAACCATAATTAACTCACGCATGCATGAAATTCAAGTTACCTAGTTGAGATTAGAGTTCAAGGGCAATGTACTATCAGTTGTATAATTTTCCAAGTAGTAAAGGTGGTGCGTGCAGTTAGAGAAGGGCTTATAGGGATTGCGCAAATCAATATGGGGTGCCTTCCCTAATTAATAGGGGGTTAATTCCTTATGAAGCAGCACAAGGAAATAGGAGCTTGCTAGGCAAAAAAATTGGTTAAGTATTGGCCAGAGTCATCTTGTGAGGTAGTGAGATAGATTATACTTGTGCAGAGATTGTTTAGGCTTGAACAAGCATTGTATTTCTTCTTTATTTTCAGAATAATTCAATACAAATAGGAAGGGGTTTTGAGAAGTTGCTTTCCCCTTAGATAAATTTCTAAGCATATGTGATTGAATATTGTCTCATGTTTTGTGATTTCTCGATCGATTAATTATTTTTTCCGATGAGTAGAGTCAATTCAAGTATTTTGTTTTAGCATATTACATAAGAATTTTGAATACAAGGATTTTCTACATGGAATCAGAGATGGAACCATAATAGAAGAGAATATAATTCGAATTTTGTGCAGGAGTTTCGAATTACAAGATCAGTGTTGCGAGTTTTCTCCAGGACTAAGAACATGACTTCCACCGGACTCGGGCTCGAGTATGCTCTGGAAGGAACCAAAAATTTTGTGGCATTGAAGATCTGTATGGACTCAACGATATTAGATGATAAAATAATACCAGATTACATCAAGACAGATATAGTAAAACCCCCATCATCTGATGCCCAAGATATTGCTCAGTGGAAAAGGGATTTGGCTAGAGCGAGGAGAATCATATTAGAGGGAGTTCGTCATATAGTCTTGAATATCTATGGGAAAGAAACTCTATTTGTTATGTGGAAAACATTGACCAAATTGTTTGACAACAACAACAACCATAAGAAGCTATCACTTAAGGACAAGCTTCGTAGCATCAAGACGCAAAAGAATGACACAATTCCGCAGTACCTGAGAAAGTTTACACAGTGTCGTGATGAACTTGGCAGGGTTGGTGTGACTGTACTTGAAGAAGATTTGGTAGCTATAGCTTTGTTGGGTCTTCCCAAGAGCTAGCATAATTATCAGGCTTCTGTGAATGGTAGAGACAAACTACAGAGTTGGGAGCGGCTATGGCCAGATCTAGTGCAGGAAGAAATAAAGCGGGACAACCTATATGGGACTTCATCCAAAGAAGAGGAAGAGGACCTTGCATTAGTCAGCAAAGGAAATAAATCCAAGGAAAAGAAGTCCCAAGGTGAGGAGGGAAAGAAGAAAGACTTTTCCAACATCAAATTATTTCATTATCATGAATTCGGGCACTATGCCATAGAATGTCCACAGAAGAAGGAAAGCAAGATGGTCCATGTAGTAGCAGTAGCAGGTGAAGCTCTAGCTTCAAAATTTGAGCTTGATTTTACTCTCATTGCATGCATGGAAAGCACAATAATGGGAATCATGTGGTATCTCAATAGTGGTGCCTCATTCCATATGACCGGGAATAGAGATCTCTTCAGTGACTTGGAGGAGAAAGACCTCAAGTAAAAAATTGAGTTTGGAGATGACGAGAGGTATAGTGTGACCAATATCGATACAAACCTTTTAGAGGGATTTTTTCTCCCTGCTTAGACTCAGGGATGTGATGTTTGTTTTGGGACTCAAGAATAATATTTTTTCTGTTGTGGTGTTAGAAGGTCATGGTTACAATGTGGTATTTAGAAAAGAAAAGGCATTCTTGAGACACATTGCCACAGGATAGGTGAAGAAAATCAATGTACGAGTTAAGAACCTGTATGCACTTGAGGTCAAAAATGCATGCAAATCCTTGAGGAGAAAGGAAAAGGTTAGAGACTCGGTGGTTGAGAGGGAGCATAATTTACCTCTCAAAATGAAGCCTCAGAATAAACCTCAGTAAGTTGTGGAGCAACCACAATTAGAGAAGCAGAGAGGAGATAGAGTGAAAACATCACATCAAACAAAGACCTCTAGTAGGGGGGGGGGGGATTTCGAGCTAAGTGGGCAAATGGAGCACATGCATCCATACCTCTATGCATGAGGTGGGGCAATGTGAAGAAACAATCCCAAGGGTTGCAGAAATTTTGGCAAGGTCCATTGAGGTATTTTTGTCTCATGGATCATTACCTTGCTATGGGGCCCCACAATATTCAGTAGTAGGAGGATCAATTTTAGTCATATAATAAGGAGTGTAGAGAAGTGTTGACATCATAGCAGGAGGCTCAGTAGGAGAGTCAACAACAACATAATTTTCCCAGCAGACAGTTACAGATTGATTCACTGATTATTTTTTTAATTTTATTCTCAGTTGCAGGTGTTGTAGTAGAAGCAACAACAATGAGAGGTGTTCCATGCAATACATTCCAAAGCTGTTGGATCAAGGTAGAAGTGAACCCTTTTCTTGTTGAGAGGGAGTTTCGACAATGAAAACAAGGAAATCCTGATTTAATTTTCCCTTGAATTAAATTAGGAGAAAATTGTAATTCCACATCATAAGACAACAAGAATGAGTTAACTAAGTTAAATTCACTTAGTTGGCTCAGTTAATTCGAGTTGAGGGCCTAACCTGAGTCATGTAGAGTGGTTCCTAAATTCTAGGATCCTAGTTAATGTTAGTTAAACTAGTTCCAACTGTTGGAGGAACTAGTAGGTGGTCTATCAACGAGGTGAAACTTCAATTTTCAACCAACTAACTGATAAATAAACCATAGTTAACTCATGCATTCATGAAATTTGAGTTACCCAGTTGATATTGGAGTTCAAGGGCATTGTACTATCAATTGTATAATTTTCCAAGTTGTACACATGATGCATGTAGTCAGAGAAGGGCCTATAGGGATTGCACAATTCATGATTTGGATTTCCCTAATTAATAGGGGGGAAATTCCTTGAGAAAAAACGCAAGGAAATAAGAGCTTGGTAGTTAGCATAATTGGTGAAGTATTGGCCAAAGTCATCTTCTGAGGCAGTGAGATAGATTATACTTGTGCAGATATTGTTTAGGCTTGAACAAGCATTGTATTTCTTCTCTATTTTCTGACTAATGTAATATAGATAGGAAGAGATTTTGAGCAGTTTCTTCCCCTTAGCTAAATCTATGAGAATCTGTGATTGAATCTTGTCTCATGTTTTATGATTTCTCGATCGATTAATTATTTCCATTAATAAGTAGAGTAGATTCAAGTCTTTTGTGTTAACATATTGCATAAGTAGTTTGAATCTATAAGGAATTTCTACATGGTATCAGAGCTGGAATCACAATAGAAGAGAAATGATTTGAAGTTTGTGCAGGAGGTTCAAATTACAAGATTAGTGTTGTAACTTTTCTCTAGGAATGAGAAGATGACTTCCATCGGACTCGAGCTCGAGTATGTTTTGGAAGGAACTACAAATTTTGTGGCATGTAAGATTTGTATGGAGGCAGTATTATATGATAACAAAATACTAGATTACATCAAGACATATGTATTAAAACCCCCAACATCTAATGTCGAGGATGTCGCTCAGTGGAAAAAGGATGTGGCTAAAGTGAGGAGAATCATAATAGACAGAGTTCGAGCTCATATTTTCTCGAATCTCCATGGGAAAGAAACTCCATTATCTATGTGGAAAACACTGACTAACTTGTTTCAGAACATAAATTACCATATGAAGTTGGCACTAAAGGACAAGATCCATAGCGTCAAGATGCAAAAGAATGACACAATTTCATATTACCTGAGAAAGTTTACACAATGTCATGATGAACTTGGCAGGGTCAGTGTGACTGTAGATGAAGCAGATTTGACAGCTCTAGCTTTGTTGGGTCTTCCCAAGAGCTAGCACAATTATCAGGCTTCCGTGAATGGTAGAGACAATCTACCGAGTTGGGAGCAGATATGGTCGAATCTAGTGCAGGAAGAAATAAGGTGGAACAACTGAGATGGGACCTCATCCAAATAAGAGGAAGAGGACATTGCATTAGTCAGAAAAGGAAATAAATCCAAAGGAAATAAGTCCCAAGGTGAGGAGAAAAAGAAGAAGGTCTTTTCCAACATCAAGTGATTTCACTATCATGAATTTGGGCACTATGCCATAAAATCTTCATAGAAGAAGGCATGCAAGAAGGATCATATAGTAGCAACAATAGGTGAAGCGCTAGCTTCACAATTTGAGCTTGATTTTACTCTCATTGCATGCATGGAAAGCACAGCAATGGGAATCATGTGGTATCTTGACAACAGTGCCTCATTCCGTATGTCGGAGAATAAAGATCTCTTTAGTGACTTGGAGGAGAAAGACCTCAAGCATAACATTGAATTTGGAGATGACGAGAGGTATAGCGTGATTGGTATCGATACAATTACCTTTCAAAGGGAGTCTAGCTCCCCTCTTAGACTCAAGGATGAGATGTTTGTTTCGATACTAAAGAAGAATCTTGTTTCTATCGTTGTGTTAGAAGACTGTGGCTACGATGTGATATTAAGCAAAGGAAACACATTCCTGAGACACATTTCCATGGGACAGGTGAAGCATAGCGATGTGCGAGTCGAGAAACTATATGCACTTGAGGTTGAATATGCATGCAAAGACTTGAGGAGAAAGGAAAATTTTAGAGACTTGGTGGTTCAGAGGGAGCATAATTTACCTCTCAAAATGAAACCTTAGAAGCAGCCTCAGCAAGTTGTGGAACAACCACAATTGGAGAAGAAAAGAGGAGACAGAGTGGAAACATCTACTCAAGCACAGACCTCCAGTAGGGGGAAATTTTGATCTAAGTGGGTAGAGGGAGCACATGCATCCATACCTCTAGGTATGAGGTGGGGCGATGTGAAACAATAGTCCCAAGAGTTGCTGAAATTTGGGCAAGGTCCATTGAGGTATTTTTGTCTCAAGGATCATTACCTTCCTATGGGGGCCAAACATATTCAGTAGCAAGAGGATAAATGTTATTCAAATACTGAGGAATGATGATCAATGTTGACAGTAGAACAAGAGGCTCAGTAGTAGAGTCAACGACAACACAATTTCCTAGTAGACAGTTACAAATTGATTTAGTGATTATATTTTTATCTCATTCTCAATTGCAAATGTTGCAATAGTAGCAACAATAGTGAGAGGTGTTGCATAAAATACATTCCAAATGTGTTGGGTTAGGGTAGATGTGATTTCCTTTCTCGTTGAGAGGGATTGTTGAAAATGGAAACAAGAAAATCTCGATTTAATTTTCCCTTGAATTAAATTAGGAGAAAATTGTAATTCTACATCACAAGACAATAAGAATGAGTTAACTAAGTCAATTTCACTTAGTTGGCTCTATAATTTTGAGTTGAGGAACTAACTTGACTCATGTAGAGTGGTTCCTAAATTTTAGGAGCCTTTGTTGAGTTTAATTTGAATTCTAATAGTTTAATTCAATTAAACTGAGTTAATGTCAATTAAACTAGTTCCAACTGTTGGAGGAACTAGTAGGAGGTCTAGAAGTGGGGTGCAGCTTCAGTGTACAACCAATTAACTGATAAATTAGCCATAATTAACTCATGCATGCATGAAATTTGAGTTACCCAGTTGAGATTGGAGTTCAAGGGCAACGTACTATCAGTTGTATAATTTTCTAAGTTGCACAGGGGGTACATGCTGTCAGAGAAGGGCCTATAGGGATTGCACAATTCAGGATGGGGATTTCCCTAATTAATAGGGGGCTAATTACATGAGAAATAACGCAAGGAAATAGGAGCTTGGCATGCAACAAAATTTGTTAAGTATTGGCCAGAGTTGGCTTGTGAGGCAGTGTGATAGATTATACTTGTGTAGAGATTGTTCAATCTTGAACAAGCATTGTATTTCTTCTCTATTTTTTGACTAATTCAATAAAAATAGGAACGAGTTTTGAGTAGTTAATTTCCCCTTAGATAAATCTCTAAGAATATGTGATTGAATATTGTCTCATGTTTTGTGATTTCTCGGTCGATTAATTGTTTCCGTTGATGAGTAGAGTAGATTCAAGTCTTTTGTTTTAACATATTACATAAGAAATTTGAATCTATAAGGAATTTCTCATGGTATCAGAGCTGAAATCATAATATAAGATAAGATAATTTGAATTTTGTGCAGGAGGTTCGAATTACAAGATCAGTGTTGTAGGTTTTCTCTAGGATTAATAAGATGAATTCCACCGGGCTCAGGCTCGGGTATGCTTTGGAAGGACCCACAAATTTTTCTGCATGGAAGATCTGTATGGAGGCGGTATTAGATAATAATGGGCTACTATATTACATCAAGAGATATGTAGTAAAACCCCCAACATTTGATGCCAAGGATCTTGCTCAGTGGAAAAAGGATGTGGCTAAAGCGAGGAGAATCATATCGGAGGGATTTCGAGATCATATTGTCTCAAATCTTCACGAGAAAGAAAATCCATTTCCTATGTGGAAAACATTGACCAACATGTTTGAGAACAATAGTGACCACTAAAATATGGCACTGAAGGACAAGCTTCGTAGCATCAAAATGCAAAAGAAAGACACAATTCCGTAGTACCTCAACAAGTTTACATAGTGTAGTGATGAACTTGGTGGGGTTCGTTTGATTGTCCCTGAAGAATATTTGGTAGCTCTAGATCTGTTGTCTCTTCCCAAGAGTTGGTAGATTTATTACGATTTCGTGAATGGTAGAGACAAACTACCAAGTTGGGAGCGGTTATGGTCTGATCTAGTACAAGAAGAAATAATGTGGGACAATCGAGAAGTGACCTCATCCAAAGGAGAGGAAGATGACCTTGCATTAGTCATCAAAGGAAATAAATCCAAGGGAAAGAAGTCCCAATGTGAGTAGGTAAAGAAGAAAGATTTTTCTAACATCAAGTGCTTTCACTGTCATGAATTCAGGCATTATGCCATGAAAATTCCATAGAAGAAGGAAAGCAAGAAGGAGCCTGCAGTAGCAACAGCAAGTGAAGCCCTAGCTTCACAATTCGAGCTTGATTTTACTCTCATTTCATGCACAGAAAGAACAATGATGGGAAGCATGTGGTATCTCAACATTGGTACCAAATTCCATATGATGGGGAATATAGATCTCTTCAGTCACTTGGAGGAGAAAGACCTCAAGTAGAACATTGATTTTGGAGACGATGAGAGGTATAGCATGATCGGTATCAATACAACTAACTTTCATAGGGATTCTGGCTCCCCTCTCAGACTCAAGAATGTGATGTTTTTTCCATCACAAAAGAAGAATCTCGTTTTTGTCATGGTGTTCGAAGACCGTTGCTACGATGTGATATTCAGCAAAGGAAAGGCATTCTTGAGACACATTTCCATGGGACAGGTGAATCAGATCAATGTGTGAGTCAAGAACCTATATTCACTTGAGGTCAAAGATGCATGGAAAGCCTTGAGGATAAAGGAAAATGTTAGAGACTTGGTGGTTGAGAGGGATCATAATTTACCTCTCAAAATAAAGCCTCAAAAGCAGCCTCAACAAGTTGTGGAGCAACCACAATTGGTGAAGTAGAGAGGAGACAGAGCAGAAACATATACTCAAGAAGTGACCCCCAGTAGGAGGAAATTTCAAGCTAAGTAGGCAGAGGTATCACATGCAACCATTCCTCCAGGTGTGAGGTGGTGCGATGTGAAGCAATTGTCCCAAGAATTGTAGAAATGAGCAGGGTCCATTGAGGTATTTTTGTCTCATGGATCATTACCTTGCTATGAGGGCCCACAATATTCAGTAGCAGAAGGATAAATATCACTTAGATACTATGGAGTGCAAAGCAGTGTTGACAACAAAGTAGGAGGCTGAATAGCAAAGTCACTAGTAACATTGTTTTCCCAGTAGACAGTTACATATTGATTCAGTGATTGTTTTTTTTATTTTATTCGCAGTTGTAGATGTTGTAGTAGAAACAACAACAATGAGAGATGTTGCATGCAATACATTCCAAAGGTGTTGGATCAGGGTAGATGTGAATACATTTCTTATTGAGAGGGAGTGTTGAAAATGGCAACAAGAAAATCATGATTTAATTTTCCCTTGATTTAAATTAGGAGAAAATTGTAATTCCCCATCACACAAGAATGATTTAATTAAGTTAATTGCACTTAGTTGGCTCAGTTAATTCGATTTTAGGGCCTAACTTTAGTCATATAGAGTGGTTCCTAAATTTTAGGAGCCTAGGTTGAGTTTAATTTGAGTTGTAATAGTTAATTCAATTAAATCGAGTTAATGTCAGTTAAACTAGTTCAATTGTTGGAGGAACTAGTAGGAGGTTTAGCAATGGGGTACATGTTCAGTGTTCAACCAGTTAGCTAATAAATCAACCATAATTTTTTGGGTGTGGAGCATGATTATTTAGAGGTCTTTGTTTCAGCGGGATGTATACCCCAGGAAGTTTATACACCCCTCCACGCGGGGGGGTGTGGGGGGGACTTGTCCCCCCGTGGGGGTTTGGGGGGGCCTATCCCCCTCGGCTAGGGGGTCTGAGGGCTAGTGGTCCCCGACGGGGGTTTCGGGGCCAGCACCCCCTTAGCTAAAAACAGTGGTAAGGTTGCCTTGTAAAATTATAGTAATTTCTAGTCAATCTGGGCCGTTCATTAGGCGGATGATTTGACGGTAGAACTTATGTTTAGTTTAGGGTTTTTTTCCCTAGAAGGCAACCCCTCTCTTGGTATGAGGGCATTGTATTTGAGGTTGTGTAATAGATGTGTATTCTTTGAGCGAGAAATAGAGAGGTGAGACTCTGAGAGAAAACAGAGGATATTACAGCAGATCTGATGTAGATTGTGTCTCTTCATTTTGCTGGATAATAGAAAGGAAGGACTGGCTGTTCGGGGTGGACGTAGCCCAAACTGGATGAACCACGTATATCTGTGTCTCTCTGGTTTCATACGTTTTCTGTGTTTATATTTATGCAATATTCTATGTGTTCCATTGCTCTGTAATATATAATTTACTAACAACTGGTATCAGAGCCGAAGGTTTATTTGGCTGATAAAATTGCAGGAAAGAAGGGTTTCTCATTCGAGTGGGAGCAATGGCGGAAGATGGTAAGTTTAGGGTCGAGAAATTTTGACGGCAAAAACTTCTCATTTTGGAAGATGCAGATGGAAGATTATCTGTATTAGAAAGATTTGTACCTACCATTGAGTGGAAAAATAAAGATGCCAACGGGCATGACAGATGAATAATGGAACCTTCTCAATAGAAAGGCACTCGGAACAGTACGGTTGTGCGTCGCAGCATCGTTCACCTTCAACATTTCGAACGAAACAACAACAGAGGGTTTGATTAAGGCGTTGGAGAAACTATATGAAAAACCCTTGGCCTCAAACAAGGTATTTCTTATGAAACGCTAATTTAGTATGAAGATGTCGGAAGGTGGATTTGTTGCAGATCATTTAAATGATTTTAATACTATTACAAGTCAGTTATGTTCTGTAGGGGTAAACTTTGATGATGAAGTTAGAGCTCTGTTATTCTTGTGCTCATTGCCATAAAGTTGGAATGGTTTAGTAATGGCCATTAGTAACTCTGTTTCTGGATCTAGTACTTTAAAGTTTGATGATGTTGTCGGTGCTATCCTTAGCGAGAAAATGTGACAGAAAAGCTTCGTGAGACATCGGGTAATGCTTTGAGTGTAGAGTCTAGGGGAAGAAAAATGGAAAGAGGAAAGAGCTTAGGATATCGTAGTAAATCAAGGAAAGGCAGATCCAAGTCCAAATCGGGGATAGTGTGCTGGAAATGCGGAAAGAAAGGACACCTAAAGAAATACTGTAGATCTCGGAAAGGAAAAGAAGGAGATGCACAACAAGAAAACAATCATGAAGCAAATGTGACAGGTGAGGTGTTACAAGATGCTTTGATTCTTTCTTTTGAAAATATTATTGATTCCTGGGTGGTAGATTCAGGGGCCTCATTCCATGCCACACCTGATAAGAAATATTTTCATGACTATGTTCAACGAGATTTTGGACAAGTTCGTTTGGGTGATGATAAACCCTGTAAAATTGTTGGAATGGGTAAGGTTCTTGTAAAACAACAGAATGGAAACCAATGGCTACTAAAGGAGGTAAGGTATGTTCCAGATCTAAAGAAAAATCTGATTTCAACAGGGCAGTTAGGTAGTGAAGGTTGTGTGAAACTTTCACAGATAAAGTTTGGAAGGTTACCAAAGGGGCCTTGGTAATAGTAAAAGGTGAAAAGGTTGGTACATTGTATTTATGCAATGGTATTTCTAACTATGTTAATGCTTTAACTTCCAAAGGAGCAGATGCAGCATTATGGCATCATAGGCTCAGACACATGAATGAAAAGGGGATGAAGATTCTTAACTCAAGGAATTTGTTGCTGGTTTTTTAGAATGTTGATTTGGACTTCTATGAGAATTACATTTATGGAAAACAGAAGAGAGTTAGATTTCTTAGAGTTGGGAAAGAAAAGAAGAGCGAAAAATTAGAGCTTGTGCATACAGATGTATGGAGACCTGCTCAGGTATCATCTCTCGGTGGCTCTCGTTATTATGTTACTTTTATTAATGATGCAACTAGAAAAACTTGGATTTATTGTATTAAGAATAAATCTGATGTATTTGATACTTTCAAGAAATGGAAAGCTTTGGTTGAGATTGAGACAGGAAAGAAATTGAAGTGTCTTAGATCAGAAAATGGAGGTAAATATTGCAGAAAAGAGTTTGATAGGTACTGTTCAGAGCATGGAATTCGCAGAGAGAAGACAGTTCCAAGAACACCACAAGAAAATGGTGTGTCAGAAAGAATGAACAAAACAATCATGGAGCGTGCAAGGTGCATGAGATTGCATGCAGGATTGCCTTTATAATTTTGAGTAGATGTTGTAGATACTATTGTTTATCTAATAAACAGAGGGCCTTCAAGTTCCTTGGATGGTGGTGTTCCAGAGGAAGCATGGATAGGTAAAAAGGTAAACTACTCTTTTTTAAAGCCTTTTGGTTGTGAGGCCTTTGTCCATATTAATAAAGAAAATAGAACAAAGCTTGAGGCAAAGTCAAAGAAATGTACCTTTATTGGATATGGTGTTAATGATTTTGGTTATCGCTTATATGATTACGAAAATCACAAAATCATTAGGAGAAGAGATGTAATATTCAATGAAAAGGTCTTGTATAAGAATGAGTTGCAAGAAAAGAAATAGGAAAAAGAAAACAAGGAATACGCAATTCTTGATGAGATCACTAAAAAATTAAAGGTGCCTGAAAATAATAATAATCAACAACCACAACAACAACAACCACCACAATAGCAACAGGCACCCCAAACACCTGAAAGTGGTGTTAGAAGATCTACCAGGATAAGTATACCCCCTGAACGATACTCTCCTTCATTATATTATTTATTGTTGATTGATTCTGGTGAACCCGAATGTTATGAAGAAGCAATGCAGGTTGAAAGCAGGAAGAACTGGGAGCTAGCCATGGAAGAAGAGATGGACTCCTTAATGCGTAACTAGACTTGGGACTTAGTCAGGTTGCCTGTACGAAAATCTACATTGAAGAATAAATGGGTTTACAGGCTAAAGGAAGAAGATGGAGGAAAACAAAGGTACAAAGCTAGACTTGTGGTGAAGGGGTTTGCACAAAAGAAAGGTATTGATTTTAATGAAATATTTTCTCCTGTTGTTAAAATGACTTCAATTAGAACTATTTTAAGTTTAGTAGCAGTTGAAGATTTGCATCTTGAGTAGTTAGATGTAAAGACAGCCTTTCTCCATGGGGATTTGGAGGAAGAGAAATATATGCAGCAACCACAAGGATATGAGGTAAAAGGGAAGGAGAAACTAGTGTGCAAGTTGAAGAAGAGCTTGTATGGCTTAAAACAGGCTCCAAGGCAGTGGTATCTAAAATTTGACAAGTTTATGTCTGAATAAGGTTATACTAGATGTCACTTTGATCATTGTGTTTATCTGAAAAAGCAAAATGATGGAAACTATATTATATTGTTATTGTATGTAGATGACATGCTTGTTGCAGTGTCTAACATGTAGGAAATAAATGTGCTCAAAAGAAAAATGGCAAATTCATTTGCAATGAAGGATTTTGGAGCTGCAAAACAAATCCTTGGTATGAGAATAAGTAGAGACAGGAAAAATGGCAAATTAACAATGTCTCAGAATGAGTACATAAAAAAGGTGTTGAAAAGATTTAATATGCACAATGCAAAATAGTTAGTACACCTTTTGCTAGCCATTTCAAACTTAGTAAGGAAATGTGCCCAAAGACCCAAGAAGACATGGATTATATGTCTAAAGTTCCATATGCATCAGCAGTTGGAAGCTTAATGTATGCAATGGTCTGCACAAGGCTTGATATTGCACATGCAATAGGAGTTGTAAGCAGGTACATGAACAATCCAAGAAAGGAACATTGGATGGCAGTGAAATGGATTCTTAGATATTTGAAAGGTACCACAAATAAATCATTATGCTTTGGTGGTTCAAACATTTCTCTACAGGGATATGTTGATGCAGACATGGTAGGTGACGGAGATAACAGGAGGAGCACTACAGGATATGTATTTACTGTAGGTGGAATACCTGTTAGTTGGGTTTCAAAAATCCAAAGTGTTGTTGCACTTTCAACAACAGAAGCAGAGTATGTTGCTGCTACAGAGGCTAGTAAAGAAATGATTTGGTTACAAAGGTTTATGGTTGAATTAGGTAAGGAGCATGATATGGGCGCGTTATACAGTGATAGCCAAAGTACCAATCATCTTGCAAAGAACTCAAAATTTCATTCCAAGACTAAACACATACAGCTCAAGTACCATTTCATACGATTAGTGTTGGAAGATGGAGAGTTGAAGCTGGAAAAGATACACACTAGCCAGAATCCTGCAGATATGCTAACAAAAGTTGTAACTAGGGAGAAACTGAGAATATGCTTAGTTTCAATTGGTCTTCAAGGATGACGATGAAGATGAGAAATAGCCAGGTCCAAAGAGGAGTCATTTTCCAGCAAATGAAGTAGCAGTGGAGTTGCTACAATCATTCTCCAAGTGGGAGATTGTTGGGTGTGGAGCATGATAATTTAGAGGTATTTGTTTCAACTGGATGTATACCCCAAGAAGTTTATACACCCCTCCACGCGTGGGGTTGCGGGGGGGACTTGTCTCCCCCACGGGAGTTCGGGGGGAGGGGGGGGGGTTGATCCCCCTCGGTTGGGGGGTCCGAGGGCCAGCAGTCACTTGGCGGGGGTTTCGGGGGCATCGTCCCCTTAGCTAAAAACAGATATAAAATTTCCTTATAAAAGTATAGTAATTTCTAGTCAATTTGGGTCGTTCATTAGGCGGATGATCTAACGGTAGAACTTATGTTTAGTTTAGGGTTTTTTTGCCCTAGAAGGGAACCCCTCTCTTGGTATGAGGGCATTGTATTTGAGGTTGTGTAATAGATGTGTATTCTCTGAGCGAGAAACAGAGAGGTGAGATTGTGAGAGAAAACAGAGGATATTACAGCAGATCTGCTGTAGATTGTGTCTCTTCATTTTGTTGGATAATAGAAAGGAAGAACTAGCTGTTCGGGTGGACGTAGCCCAAACTAGGTGAACCACGTATATCTGTGTCTCTCTGGTTTTATGCATTTTCTGTGTTTATATTTATGCAATATTCTATGTGTTCCATTGACCTGTAATATATAATTTACTAACATAATTAACTCATACATGCGGGAAATTCGAGTTACCCGGTTGAGATTGGAGTTAAAGGGTAGTGTACTATCAGTTGTATAATTTTCCAAGTTGTACAGGTGGTGCATGCAGTCAGAGAAGGGCCTATAGGGATTGCGCAATTCAGGATGAGGATTTTCCTAATTAATAGGGGGATAATTCTTTGAGAAACAATGCAAGGAAATAGGAGCTTGGCAGGCAAAAAAATTGGTTAAGTATTGGCCCAAGTCAACTTGTGAGGCAGTCAGATAGATTATACTTGTGTAGAGATTGTTCAGGCTTGAACACGCATTGTATTTCTTCTCTATTTTCTAACTAACGCAATACAGATAGGAAGGGGTTTTGAGAATTTTCTTTCCCCTTAGATAAATCTTTGAGCATATGTGATTGAATCTTGTCTCATGTTTTGTGATTTCTTGACTGATTAATTGTTTCCATTGATGAGTAGAGTAGATTCAAGTCTTTTGTTTTAGCATATTACATAAGTAGTTTGAAATTTACAAGGAATTTCTAGAAAGATGTCTTTAATGTGTACTTGTTGTAATGATTTTTTTTTTTATTTCTTTTTCCCTTTGTTGTATAGGGATTTATTTTGTATGAATTTGTTCTACGAGTATAATATAGCTAATAGTTGAAAATATGTGTATCATGATCATCAAAGAATTTGATGGATGGTATAATCATGTTTGTTTTTACATATTATATTTAATAATTTAATTTGAGAATGTTATTTTTCTTGGTATTATGGTCATGTCTACACTTCTATAAAACTAATTAAGTTATAAAGTGAAATTAATTATGTTTGAATCGTTAATGGACGCGCCACTTATATTTGTTTTTAAACATGATATCAAATGAATTTCATTGACAACTTTTATTTTCTTTATGCAATGGTGATGTTGATGTGATTGAATGATTTTCATGTATTACCTGATTATTACTACCAATATCTTATTCATGAAGTGAAATGAAATTGAAATATAAATATAAATGTAAATGAATTGTAACTTGAATTAATTTTTGACTAAATGATGACGCCCTCTAGTGGATGACCATCATCTTTGTAGTGTCCTATTAGACTAACCTGGGTCTTTATCACCAATAGTTTGTAGATCCCTCACACACATGAATTCAATGTTGACCCTACTCCCCCTCTCGGCATATTAACCCATGGAATTATAGCCTCGCTCTAGTTTTTCCTGACAACCATCCTGCTCATAGCTTAGCCTCTTTTTACCACCTACTCTATTTTGGCTACCATTGTAACCTCTATGCCCTTTGCTCATCCCTCTAGCTCCAAGTTCTGCAACATGAGTCGTGAAAGAGGTAGCGGTCCTCGTGTTGGGTGCAAAAGACGTAGAGGTCACCTGCCCACCTCCCCTCTCCTAGATGAAGACTGGATCATGTACGACTACACACCATTCCTACCCACATTCACCGTCAAGTTTCATAATTGGAGGCTAAAGAAGTTCGTTAGGGTCATAACACTCTCTAGTCTCTCCATAATGTTCTTGCTCATTGCCTCCTTTCCCAAGAACATGAGAAATCTTAGGCCACCTGCTAGATAACCAAGCTTTCTGCCACCACCACCTTGTGGTGTCTCTCCCTTGATCTTGACATCAAATTCCCCCTTGATGTCCCCTCTTCCTCCTCCCCTAGTTCCTCCACCTTCGTCTTTATTCCCATTGGTTATGTTTCTCATCCAACCGGTGTGGCTACTAGTAGTCACCCCTACCTAGTTTGAAGGAAACAAGTTGTAACAATGCCTATGGAGAACACTTAGTCGAGGGCTCCAATGCTTTCTCCTCCTCATTCAAGCTCTTATGGGTGTTATATCATTGAGGAGACTCTCGCTGAAGAAAACACAACCAACACTCTTGGCAATGGATGCAAGCAACCAGAACAAATCAATGTGCCCCCTGGCCATCAGGAAGCTAACTAAGCACTCCGAGTTTTCCTCCAAAAATGACATTTTTTATGTTCTGTTTTCATTTCAATGTCTATCAAACGGTGGCTCAGTTCCACCAAAGAATTGTCGTTTTGAATTTTGTAATGTTAAGTTTAAACATTGTTTTGTTGATGCATTGCACAAAATTTGATTTGAAAACTCTTGAATGGTTCTCTGTTTTCCTCCTCCAAAGTGCAAAGAACCTCACTGGGTGATGGGTGACAACCCCACGATTTTGTGAATGCACTCTATGTATATTTCCACAACAACAAAAACACTTTTAATTTTGAGTGGAATTTGAATTAAAAGGTAAAGTGAAATAAAACTCATGGTTATTTGTCAATTAAAATGTTACATGATTAAGATGATTTGGATAGCATACATAGAAATTAGAAAGAAAATTTAGGAAAATTTCATGTGGGTGCTTTGCTCAGTTTGAACTCTATGCATATGAAGTTCGACTCTAACATTGATTTAGCAGCATGATTTGTTAGTTACAATGAAAAAGGGTGCAAAATCCAATTTCGCTGTCAATAATTTGTTAGTTAAAGCTTGAAACAAGGTGCAAATCTCAGTTTCACCATGGATAGAATTTTAATAATGAAACTTTATCCCACAGTATCCATAATAAATTATATAAAAGGTGCAAATCTCAGTTTCACATGGATAAAATTTTAATAATGAAACTTTATCCACACTACCCATATAATGATGGTACACGTCCTCGTACACTGCTCGTTCCACGCTATCACCGCAGGGCTTTAGAATGCCCTCGACGTGTATGGCATCCCTAAGGTTTGTGAACGAAATCTAAAGCACTCGAAGGGTCGAGATCTGGTTGGTTCGCCGGTGGTTTCAGTGAAGGCTTCGGCTCCCCCATTTTTTTGCGTCGTAGCAGGAGAGATATCCAATTCGAGAGGTGGGAGTATTTTGCTTGATATGGACCTCTGTATATTTCGATCCGCCTTTCAAATGGACGGATCTGGAGATCCTCAATTCTATGCGAGCCTTTATGCGACATTATGGCATTTTATTCATAGATCCGCGCGGCCAAAGCTGTTGTGCGGTGCTTACGTTTTTTCGTCAAGCAAATCTGGTGGTTTGGCTCTTATTGCAGGTTTACTTGAACCCAAGGTCATCACATCCTTATTGTTTTGCAGATATGGCTGTCGACCAGTGTGACAAACTAGATTCGAAAAGAGATGGAGGTGCCCAGAAGTCATTCCAAATATCTGTGAAAACCTCTAATGGAAAATTTGTTCTATTCTGGGTCTCGGGGTTCGATCTTGGAAAAGAGTTTAAGCAGAATATCCAAAATATTCTGGGCATTTTGATGATATTGCAAAACCTAATTTTCGGGGGTAAATCATTGCAGTATGATATTACTATGAAAATCATCGCGGTATGATATTACTATGAAAGATGAGTGTATATTCATTCCTCTTCCATTATCTTAAAATTGAAATTGTGTGGAGGCTCTTTAAGAACTAGTATAGTATAGATGAATCTTAAATATTGATTTAATTTTTTCACTGGTTAAATTTTTTTATGAGTCAATATTATTTAAATGTTTTGTATAGTTATTTTTTAATCTTATTTTTAAATTTTATTTTTATTTTGATCCAGATCAACAAAATTTCAACTTTGATTACTCACTGACAATGTTACACATCATACTCGGCTGTAGAATGAGCCTCTTGAACGATTCCAAGGTCTTAATTTCATACGGGGATGCAGTGAAAAGTAATGGAGAGTTTCAATCTCATCTCGATCAAGGGAAATATTCTGGCTCATTCCAGTTTTGTGAGGAAGTAGCTCGCTTTAGCTAAGAAAAGCCAGAATATCTTGGTCCCTTATATCATTGATCCGAAGGAACATGCTCCGGTAATGACAATGAGTATCCCAGAGGTAAAGGATCTATTTTACTTTGTCCAATCACGAGCTATTGTATGCGGGTTTAATGGTTTTTAGCCCAAATCTCAGGATCTGCACCAGTGGATTTACTCAAATTGGAACCCCAATTGCTACATTCATCTATGTTCGAAAATATTTTTTATTGTACAATTTGACACACTGAAGGATTTAGATTATGCTTTAATGATGGACCATTGTTTTGGGGGAGCGCATGTCCTTTTATCACTCCATGTTTCCCAGTTTTTTATGCCAATACTTCAGTGGTTTCAAAAATGTTGGTTTGGGTGAGACTGCATAATCTTCCTCTTCCTTTTTGGCATCACCAAGTATTAAAGGGAATTGGAAACACTTTGGGAAAATACATAAAAAATAGATTTAGAAAGGACTGACAAAGGAATTTTTACTTTCTCCTAAATCCGTGTAGAGGTAGATCTTAGTAAAGGACTACCTGATGGTATCCACTTGCTACATAATAGTTTTCTTTGAACACAACCTCTATATTTTGAGAACACAACACCCAAATGTCACCTTTCTTTTCAGAATAGACATTTACAAAATACATGTTGAGAGACAAAGAAATTCCCAAGTAGGAAAAATAAGCAACCCAAAAAGACAAACGAATGGTAGGTCCCAGATTTAGAGATTTCAGAAGAAGAGGAAGAGGAAATATTGGTGAATCAAATGAGTGTGGAGGTCTAGGAACACCAACTTGACACACTAGGAAACAAGGGGGAAGACTAGGCTGGATCAATAACAAAAAGGTAGAGAATTTATGAAAAAACAGAGATCACAGTGCATCAGTTGATGGAAGCACTCCCTCAACTAGAGACGGGTGGAGTGAAACGATCCCACACCTCACAGAGTTTGGATTCAGAAAAAGAAGCCTCTTTGAATGCCGATATAAGTCAGTTAGCAATTATGAGTGCCACTCCCTCCCAAGGAGTCTCGTGAAAAGTTGAAAGAAGAAAGGAAGAAAGGGGTAGGCTATCCAATTATAAGTGTCACTCCCTCCCAAGGAGTCTCACGAAAAATTGAAAAGAAGAAAAGAAGAAAGGGGTAGACTACCTGGCCTTTTCTACACTTGGATTATATTTAGTTAATTTTTTTTTTTTTTTTGGGTATCTCAACCTTTAGTTGGCTTAACCGAATGCTTTTTAAGCATTTAAATTTTTTTAATTTTGTTCATTTTGGATTAAAAAAATATTTTTCCTCGGGAAAAACATCCCACACTGCCAAAAATTTAAGGTTGGTTTTGATCTAAGTTTATTATTTAATTGAAAAAAACATTTATATAACTTTGATCTGTATATGTAAAAAGATATGCGCATACAATAATGTTTTTTTATAGTGATATATTAATTATATATATATGTATGTTAAAATTTTATCATTACAAATGTATAAAATTTAAAAATATATGATTAAATAAATTTGGAATACAAATAAATATTGTTTATAGCAATTTATCATATGTGTTTTAAGTTATAATATTAATGAATTAATATTATATGAGTTGTTATTAGAATAAAGTTTTAATAACTAATAATTAATATGTAGATAGAAGGGGATTTAACGTTTGTGGAATATATTTAATAATACATGATACAAGATTGAGATTTATCTTAAAGGTAGTTATGTTATTTTTGCTTGTTAAGTTAGTTAAAAAATGATATAAAATTAAATTAAATTAAAATATATATAAAATATTTTCGCTCTAAATGATTTATAATTTTTTGGAGGTATGGTATTTGATAAAACATGGTATATTAACAAAACTTATTTATATGTTAAAATTTTCCATCATAAAATGAGACTAAATATCTATAATTAAAAATATATTTTTAATTCATATATTAATCCTTTTAATAATAATAATAATACATTTTAATTATTTTTTATGATATTTTTTAATTTTAGAAATGTGACATGTATCTTGAGATTAATGTTTTGACCCATGTTGGTGTTTATCAACCATTTATGTAGTTATACTAATAATAAAGAGATAATTCTCTTTTATAAAAGAAATCTACTTATTTTTACTAGAGAACTTTTTTCCTCTCAATAAACTAGAAAAGTTAATGTGTCTAGAATTAAAACCAATCAATACTAAATTATAAAGAAAATTTTATTTGCACATTGGAATTGTTGTATTTGCAAATCACCCATTTTAAAGCAAATTATTTGATATTTCTCTACAAAATGATCTTATTAAAAAAAAAAATAACAAAATATTAACTAAATATAATTGTACAAGATCTTGGACATGATCCGAATTTAGTGAAAAAGATTATTGTTCCTCCTCCATCTAGGATAATTCAATAGTTATAAGTTGATCACACGGAACTTGTATATGATGAAAAAATATTGAATGCAAGATTAGCTACATGTTGGCATGCATTCATTAATTACCTAGGATAAATAGGTACAGGTCGTTCATTGGAAATGCCTTTAGTTAATTACAAATGCTTTTGGTTATGGTGAACACTATATTACTCCAACATACTGATTATTGTTTTGATACCATAAATATTGTTATCTTCTCAAACTTGTTTTTTCGTGTAAAACCCACTTGATGACCTACACAATATACTCTGTAAATGTGCTACATACTACATTAGAAATCTGTTTTCAATATTAAACATACATGTATACATCCTAGAAAATCACTTATCATCAAGGAAATTTTTAAGAACCTCCCTAAATTTATATGTATAATAAATGGGTGAATCCCCATGGTACATAGGAAAAGTGGAAGGCGATTTTATTAATAATATAATATTTATATATAATTTTTTTTGCCGAATCTCTCACTAGATTATTTTATTTTGTAAAATCATGGCGAATCACTAGAACAAAATGGAAAATCACTAAGAAATGGTGAATCACTAGTACAAAATGGCGAATCACTAAGAAATCCAAGGGTTGTTGCAGTCGCTTGGCACCAAGAGGGTATTCAAGAAGAAACTGTAAAATAACTTGACAACATTGTTGGTGAATCAGACGAGCTTGACTAGTTACCATCAAGTGCACCACTCTAGTGACTAAATCATACAGATCTAGAACTAGCAGTTGTCACCTAACAATTGCTTTCAAAATTGATAGTGCAATGATAGTTGATATACTCTCTAAATTGACAAAGAGTGGACATTGGAGAAGCATCTTTAATGGATCATTTGAGATGGTTGTATTTTCATGTCTCAAAAGCATAACAAGTAAATTAACATAAGACTACATTAAGGGATTTTCACTCTTTCGTGATGTTAGGACCATATTAAAAACTGAGGAGGTAATATTGCTACTATGAATATCAATAGATGGAAGGGGAAGTCTCAATAGACAAGCCAAACATTTCACAGAATGTGATATAACTCCACATTTCACATTTCACAAAATCTTTCATGTAGGTTGAAGCTATTAATCTCAAGACCAGGAATACATCTAGGGTTTAGGTATATTTCAGTTGAAGCAATGTCATGCATGTGTCCAAATTCATTGTGCCTTCTAGTATATAAAGGAGAAGGAAAGCGTATAGGTTTTATTTCATTCAATTTATTAGAGTGGGGAGTAGTGAGTGAAGTTCATTCAATTTTTTAGAGTGGGAAGTAGTAAGTGAAGGGTGCAGTTTAAATCTTTTCATGTATTTCCTATTTTCAACAATAAAAAATGTTGAAAATAATAGTGAGTGAAGGTCTTCTTAACTTGTGCCTTAGTCAAGAAAGACTTCAATATGTTCTTTTGTCAATTACGAGTTCATGGAAAAGGACGAGTTAGTTTGTTCATGTGCTAGTTGGAGGCTCAATTATGTGGCTCTCCAAGTGCGAGTTTATATTTGGAAAAAAACGAGTGAGAGCCTCAATGTCTAATTGTGGCAAGGACAAGTTAGAAGAGTCAATTTGACTCAGTTAAAAAATAAATCACAAGACCGAGTTCTAAAAATAAACTTGCCAGTTATAGCATGATCGAATAGCATAAAAGGAGGATGAAGGCACAAAATTCAACAATTGTTTTGTGCACAAGGTTGTGAGAAAAGACAATAGCTCACAGGTTTGTGAGAAAGTGCACAAGAATTGTGTGAGCTTCTTTCTTGTGGCGTGCATGTTATTAAGTACCAAATGTGCACATATTAAGAGATTTGTAATACAAAATAGGAGGAACTAGTAGTTGTCAGCTAACAATTGCTTTCAAAATTGATAATGCAAAGATAGTTGATATAATCTCTAAATTGACAAAGAGTGGACATTGGAGAAGCATCTTTAATGGATCATTTGAGATGGTTGTATTTGCATGTCTTAAAAGCATAACAAGTAAATTAACATAAGACTACATTAAGGAAGTGCCACTCTTTCATAATGTTAGGACCATATTAAAAATTGAGGAGGTAATATTGCTACTGTGAATATCAATAGATGGAAGGGGAAGTCTCAATAGACAAGCTAGACATTTCACAGAATGTGATATAACTCCACATTTCACATTTCACATTTCACAAAATATTTCATGTAGGTTGAAGCTATTAATCTCAAGATCAGGAATACATCTAGGGTTTAGGTATATTTTAGTTGAAGCAATGTCATGCATGTGTCCAAATTCATTGCATTCTAGTATATAAAGGAAAAGGAAAGTGTATAGGTTTTATTTCATTCAATTTATCAGAGTGGGGAGCAGTGAGTGAATTTCATTCAGTTTTTTAGAGTGGGAAGTAGTAAGTGAAGGGTGAAGTTTAAATCTTTTCATGTATTTCCTATTTTCAACAATAAAAAATGTTGAAAATAATAGCGAGTGAAGGTCTTCTTAACTTGTGCCTTAGTCAAGAAAGACTTCAATGTGTTATTTTGTCAATTACGATTTCATGGAAAAGGACAAGTTAGCTTGTTCATGTGCTGATTGGAGGCTCAATTTTGTGGCTCTCCAGGTGCGAGCTTATATTTGGAAAAAATGAGTGAGAGCCTCAATGTCTATTTGTGGCAAGGATGAGTTAGAATAGTCAATTTGATTCAGTTAAAAAATAAATCACAAGATCGAGTTCTAAAAATAAACTTGCCGGTTATAACACGTTCGAATAACATAAAAGGAGGCTGAAGGCACAAAATTCAACAATTTTTTTGTGCACAAGGTTGTGAGAAAAGACAATATCTCACAGGTTTGTGAGAAAGTGCACAAGAATAATGTGAGATTCTTTCTTGTGGTTTGCATATTATTAAGAACCAAATGTGCACATATTAAGATATTTGTGCTACAAAATAGGAGGAACTAGCAGTTGTCACCTAACAATTTCTTTCAAATTGATAGTGCAATGGTAGTTGATATAATCTCTGAATTGACAAAGAATGGACATTAGAGAAGCATCTTCAATGGATCATTTGAGATGGTTGTATTTGCATGTCTCAAAATCATAACAAGTAAGTTAACACAAGACTACATTAAGGAAGTGTCACTCTTTCGTGATGTTAGTACCATATTAAAAACTGAGGAGGTAATATAGCTATTGTGAATATTAATAGATGGACGGGGAAGTCTCAATAGTTAAGCCAAACATTTCATAGAATGCGATATAACTCCAAATTTCACATTTCTCATTTCACAAAATCTTTCATGTAGGTTGAAGCTAGTAATATCAAGACTAGGGATACATCTAGAGTTTAGGTATATTTCGTTTGAAGCAATGTCATGCATGTGTCCGAATTCATTGTGCTTTCTAGTATATAAAGGAGAAGGAAAGTGTATTGGTTTTATTTCATTCAATTTATCATAGTGGGGAGCATTGAGTGAATTTCATTCAGTTTTTTAGAGTGGGAAGTAGTAAGTCAAGGGTGCAGTTTCAATCTTTTTGTGTATTTCCTATTTTCAACAATAAAAAATGTTGAAAATAATAGTGAGTGAAGGTCTTCTTAACTTGTGCCTTAGTCAAGAAAGACTTCAATGTATTCTTTTTACGAGTTCATGGAAAATGACAAGTTAGTTTGTTCATGTGCTAGTTGGAGGCTCAATTATGTGGCTCTCCAAGTGCAAGCTTATATTTGGAAAAAAACGAGTGAGAGCCTCAATGTCTAATTTTGTCAAGGACGAGTTAGAAGAGTCAATTTGACTCAGTTAAAAAATAAAACACAAGAACGATTTCTAAAAATAAACTTTCCATTTATAGCATGTTCGAATAGCATAAAAGGAGGTCAAAGGCACAAAATTCAACAATTGTTTTGTGCACAAGGTTGTGACAAAAGACAATAGCTCATAGGTCTGTGAGAAAGTGCACAAGAATAGTGTGAGATTCTTGCTTTTGGTGCACATATTATGAAGTACCAAATGTGCACATATTAAGAGATTTATGCTACAAAATAGGAGGAACTAGCGGTTGTCACCTAGTAATTGCTTTCAAAATTGATAGTGAAATGATAGTTGATATAATCTCTAAATTGACAAAGAGTGGACATTGCAGAAGCATCTTTAATCGATCATTTGAGATGGTTGTATTTGCATGTCTTAGAAGCATAACAAGTAAATTAGCATAAGACTGCATTAAGGAAGTGTCACTCTTTTGTGATGTTAGGACCATATTAAAAACAAAGTAGGTAATATAGCTACTTTGAATATCATAGATGGAATTAGGGGATGTCTCAATAGACAAGCCAGTTATTTCACAAAACGTGATACAACTCCATATTTCACATTTCACATTTCACAAAATCCTTCATGTAGGTTGAAGCTATTAATATCAAGACAAGGAATACATCTAGAGTTTAGGTATATTTCATTTGAAGAAATGTCATGCATGTGTCCAAATTCATTATGCCTTCTATTATATAAAGGAGAAGGAAAAACTATAGGTTTTATTTCATTCAATTTATCAGAGTGGGGAGCAGTGAGTGAATTTCATTCAGTTTTTTAGAGTGGGAAGTAGTAAGTGAAGGGTGTTGTTTCAATCTCTTCGTGTATTTCCTATTTTCAACAATAAAAATTGTTGAAAATAATAGCAAGTAAAGGTCTTCTTAACTTGTTCCTTAGTCAAGAAAGAATTCAATGTGTTCTTTTGTCAATTACGACTTCGTGGAAAAGGACAAGTTAGTTTGTTCATGTGCTAGTTGGAGGCTCAATTATGTGGCTCTCCAAGTGCGAGTTTATATTTGGAAAAAAACGAGTGAGAGCCTCAATGTCTAATTGTGGCAAGGACGAGTTAGAAGAGTCAATTTGACTTAGTTAAAAAATAAATCACAAGACTGAGTTCTAAAAATAAACTTCCAGTTATAGCACGTTCGAATAGCATAAAAGGAGGACGAAGGCACAAAATTCAACAATTGTTTTGTGCACAAGGTTGTGAGAAAAGACAATAGCTCACAGGTTTGTGAGAAAGTGCACAAGAATTGTGTGAGCTTCTTGCTTGTGGTGTGCATATTATTAAGTACCAAGTGTGCACATATTAAGAGATTTGTGCTACAAAATAGGAGGCCCTGTGCGCATGAGTTTAGGAGCCAAGAAGAGAGGCTAGTGCACAAGGATTTCAAACCTATTTATGCACAAAGGATAGGAGTTGTGATCAAGTAACGTTCAGGGAAAGTTTAGGCTAGGTTAGAAGGAGAACAAATTTGTTCTCAATAGACAATTTGCCTTGTATTTGATTTGTATACTCTATCAATAAAATACCACAACAAGGAGAGGGTTTTCCCAGTTGGGTTCCCTTGAAAATTAGTGTCTCTTGTGTAATTGTGTCTTTAACTTGTTTCATTACATTGCTTCTATTGTTGAGAAATTTTGTGTCTTGGCGAAAAGAAAAGTAGTTTCAGATTGTTCATTTAAGCAGCAAGCAAAATTTCAAGGAAATTCGACAATAAATAGTGATGTAAATTGATTTTTAGATATGTGCATGTGTTGCTACTTTCTTTAGTGTGATGTGTTTCAATTCCTAGTAAAAATCAAATTGAAATTTCAACAGAGATTTAGTTTTTGATTTTCTAATTAATTAAGTTTGAAAGTAAATTAAGACTATTACCATCTTGGTCGACATCTCTTAGAAATGATGTCATAAACACTATCTCTTAAGCAGGGAAAAATAAATGTAGCCCCTGTTGACCCAAGATTGAACATGCCTTAAACTAAAATGAGAGCCTAAGAACTGAACACCGAAGTATGTAATATGAGTTGGTGATCTCAATCTCCTTCACCCTAAGGAAGAAATGATAATCTAAGAAGACCCTTCCTACTTGTTGAAGATTGTAACCACTCAGTTTTACCCAAGTTGACCATCAACTATGAAGGTCATAGAAAAAGTGCTAATGCAGTTGTCTGTCTCTACACACCCTTGAGGAAAGAAGTCAAAAGGATCACATCATCAATGAAAAGAAGAATAGGAATGAAAACTTGCACCCATTGTTGTCATATGTATGCCCATTAAGGAAAAACTCTAGCTCATTGATGTAAATCCCAATCAAGGTGGGAGATAGTGGACACCCTTGCTTGAACCTACTAGTGCTCTTGATAAAATTTGTGTGCTACATGGAGACAATCCAGGACAGACTCATACAAGCACTTGATTGCTACCTAGAGAATCTAAAAAATGCCAACATCTCTAATCCTTAAGAATAGGCTTGTTTAAATGTGTGAAGTGGCTTGGATCAGGTATATAACTTTTAAATATCACATGAGCCTCTGAGATGCTAATAGACATGCTATAAGTGACAAAGATGTTTTCTCCATACATAAAAGCTACAAAAGGTAGGAAAGTTATTACATGAGCTGTAGAAAATCCTATATATTCACAAGCTCATGCAATGTACTAAAGCATAGGATAAGAATCTACTTCTACTTTCAACCAGAAGAAGCCAATTGATTGATGAAAACAATATGAACAACAAGAAGATAAATCAATGGCACATAACAAAAGATGTATCTGGGAAAAAACATTGCTCAAAACCCTGCTACCTGTATTTCATATATCATAAATATGAGTGAAGATACAAAGCTTGTTCTTACTAGAACAATTCCACACAAGTATGCTCAACTCTCTCATCTCACAAACTAGCTCATGGAAAATCCTTAGCCTATTCAAGAGCTCTCCAAGCCCCTAATCTCATGTGTAATTCCTAGGATGAATAATCGGTATTTAACGGGAATTCATGCTTCCAAAACTACCAAACATAGGATCAATCACCGATGCTTGCATGGTATTTACAATCTGGTAAATAATACGACTGATAGTACATTGTCCCTGCACTCTAGTCTCAACTGGGTCTTTCTCAGAATCAACATGCATGAGTTTATGATGAGGGAATCTTTAGTTAACTCGAGTGACACTTCTAGATGCACTAGTGCACCAACTAGATGTTAGTCCTCTATTAGTTACACAAACAATTTGGAACTAATTTAATTGAAATTAACTCAGTAAATTGAATGATCTAATTTCCAACTTATTTTAAACTCATACTAGACCCCTAAAACTAAGGGAGAACATATACATGACTACAGAAATAATTCCAACTCAAAATTCCTAATATAATTAAGTTAATTAAACTCAATTAAATATCTACAAGTTCATTTGAGAATAGAATTCGATTTTAATTCTCAATTTAATTCAAGGACAAATTAAACTGGAATTTCTTGTTTCCATTTCTCAACACTCCCTCTCAACAAGAAATGGATTATCAGCTACCCCGATCTTGTCTCTGTGAAACTTGAATTTACATCTTGACAATGCCTTTTTCAAAATGTCAACATCTTTCTCCTCCTTGGGAATGTACTCTAAGAACATAATCTGCCTGAATACACGATCTTTGATATGATGATATCAAATATCAATATGCTTGGACTGATCATGAAAAAATGGATTTTCAGAGAGTTTGATACAACTCTGATTATCACAGTAAATCACAGTTGGATCCATCTGCTGACCAAACTAACCAACCAGGATCGTCCTTATCCAGATGGACTCACATGTTGCCTGAATTGCAACCATGTACCCTACCTATGCCAAACTGAGTGCAACTGATCTTTATTTCCTATTGTACCAAGAAATTGTCTTTGACCCAATAATGAACATCCCTCTTGATGTGCTCTTCATTTTGGATGGAATCCCTACCCAATCTGAATCGGTGAAGCCTTGAAGCTTCACTCCCTTTGTCCGTCTATACCATAATCCATACTGAGAAGTGCCCCTGAGGTATCTCAACACATGCTTTGTCACCTTCCAATACAGCTTGGCAAGCCTAACCATCACTTGACTAAGTTGGTTAACTGCATAACACATGTCTGGTCATGCGTTCACCAAGTACATGAGTGAACCCACAAGCTGCCTGTAAACAATAGCTTCCACTACTTCCCTTGAAGTAGCATCCTCCTTCCTCAAGTTACCTGCTACAGGAGCCTCCATGGGTTTGTTGCTCTCCATCTAGAATATCCTGAGTATCTCATTGGCATACTTTCCCTGAGACACAAAAAGCTCCCCATCTCCCTGCCATACCTCCATGCCAAGAAAGTAATGAATGAGACCCATGTCCTTCATCTCAAAATCTCTTGCAAGGTCTTCCTTGCAAGATTTGATCAACTGATCATCACCTGTCAGTATGAGATCATCAACATAAAGTATGATGATCAACAATTTACCTTCCACCACTATGTGGCACAAGTTCACATCTTATTCACTCTTCGTGAAGCCCAACCTAGTGAAGTAGCTATCTATCCTGGTGTACCAAACGAGTTGTTTGCTTCATCCCATATAATGCTCTCTTAAGTCAGCATACATGCTACTCACAGTCAAAGGTCTCAAAACCTTCAGGCTGCTCTATGTACACCTCTTCCTCAATCATCCTATTAAGGAAGGTTATCTTCACATCAATCCGATGTATCTTCCAACCCATCTGTGATAATAGTGCCAATATAGATATAATTAACAAGTACCTTGCAACAAGAGCAAAGGTCTCATCATAGTCAATCCTCTCTACCTGGGAAAAGCCACGGGACATAAATCTAGCCTTATGCTTCTCCACACTACCATCTGTAGCTTTCTTTACCTCATAAAGCCAACGAGAACTCACCACTGACTTTTCCTTCGGTTTCGGGACCACATCCCAAACACTATTACAAACTATGGAGTCATACTCCTCCACCATGGCATCAACCCAAACTGGCCATTGCACTACTTCGTTAAAGGAAGATGGCTCTGTCACAACACATTCACCCATAAGAGCCATGTATCCAGTGTACATCTCACATGACCTCCTCTGCTTGCGCTGAGAAGTGGGTGCTCCCACATTCTCCCATGCATCATTCAACAACTTGTCAGCCTCTCTAGTGCACTTTTTTCCCTCTCTGGAAGACTGCTTGAGTGGATGTATCCACTCCCAGATCCTATTCATGTGGTTTCTCCACATCAATTTGAGGCTCCTCAACCTTAAGAGCTAAAATCTCCTCATCCACATGTAGCTCAAGCTCCCTCTTAAGGGAAACTCACATGGCCTTCTCCTCATTGAATCTGACATCCCTGTGAACCATTGTCATCTTGTTGGTCGGCAAGTACACCCGATAGTTGTGAGGTGTATTAGTGTACCCCAAAAATATCCCCAACTCTATTGTTAGCTCAAGCTTCTTCCGTGCATATTTGGTCACATGAAAATATACAGATGACCCAAAAATCCTGAAGTGACCAACATCTGGCCTCTTACCAGAATAAGCCTCCTTTAGCGTCTTCATCTCAAGTATTCGATGTGGGCTACAGTTATGAACATAAATTGTTGCATTGCATGCCTTAGCCCACAAGTGTAGTTGTAGGCCCTAATCATGAAACATCGCCCTTGTTGCCCTTACTATGCTTTTGTTCTTCCTCTCAACCACCCCATTCTGCTGAGGGTTATGGGGTGTCATCCACTCCCATTTAATTCCTTCCACTTCATAGAATTTCTTAAACTCTTTTGAGACATACTCATCAATGTTATCACTTCATAAAGCTTTAACCTTCTTTTCCAAATCTTTATCCATGAATGCTTTAAACTCATAGAACTTTGTGAATGTTTGATCCTTTTTTCTGCATGAAAAATATCCACCATTTATCAGAATAGTCATAAAAAAATATAACATAATACATGTGTTTGCCCGTGGATGATGTCGAGAATGGTCTACACACATATGAATGGATTTATCTAGAATAGCCTCTGCTCGACTATCTCTGTTGCGAAAGGAAGACTTGGTGTATTTTCCCAAAGTACACATGTGACATGTATCAACTTGCTCATGTGCACCTTTGGGAAGGTCGACAGAGATCTGCTGCAATGTCTTCAAAGCCCCATGATGCAAGTGGACCAATCACATGTGCCACAACTTTCCAACGTCTCATCTCTACATCCTTTCTTCTTTTGTGCTCAAAGAAACACACACCTCTACCTCCATCTTATAGAGATTCTTCACCCGAATGCATGTCTTCTTTACTTGACCCGTGGCTATGTGTCAAAGGAACGCCTTTCCTTTTGAGAAGATCACATCATAGCCTCTATCCTCAAGCATGGAAATGGATACCAAGTTCTTCTTCAACCTGGGCACATACATAACATTCTTCAAGGTGAGTGGAGCCCCATGCTCCCTCTGAAAAGTATCATGCTCCAGTAACACTATACTTCTCGTCATCACCCATATCGATATGCATCTCGATATCTTTCTCCTCCATGTCAATGAATAACTCTTTGTGATCAGTCACGTGGAATGAAGCTCCACTATCTAAGTACCATACACTCCCCATCATTGATGACACCATGCATGCAATGAGGGAAAAGTCTAATTAGAATTGAGAGGAAAAGTCCTCACCCGCTACTCCTCCTGATGAATTCTTCTTGGAACTCTTGAGTGGACAATTTATAGCAAAATGGCCCAGCTCACGACAATGAAAGCACTTAACTTTCGTCATGTCTTTCTTCTTACCTCCATGATAAGAATACAACTTGGAATGGCAAGATTTCCCTTTCCCCTTCTTCACCTTAATCACTAACACATAGTTCTCTTCATCATCAGTCTTTAATGAAGATCCATCCCTGGTGTTCCTCTTAATCTCCTCCTACATCAAGTCTGACCAAAGTCGTTCCCAATCTGGTAACTTCTCCCGACCATTGAAAAATTCCTGATAACTATCCAACTCTTTTGGAGTCCTAGAAAAGGAAGACTCACCATATCATCCTCAAAAATTGTGATTCCAACACTTCCAAGTTCATCACGACACTGAGTGAACTTGGTCAAGTATTTTGGAATCGTCTCACCTTTCTCCATTTTAATTTTTCAAAGTTTGTCCTTCAGTGCCAATTTCCTTTGGTCACTGTTGTTCTCATACGAGCCCCTCAATGTTTTCCACATAGAATACAAAGTTTCCTTTCCATGGAGACTCGAGACAATGTGGTCTTGAACTCCCTCAAGGATTATCTGCCTCGCCTTTGCCAAACACTTCTTCCATTCGGACCAAATTATGTGCATTCGATGTTGCTAGCTTAGGAATTTCTTGATCAACAAATTCCTTCATGCCATTATCCTCTTGCACATCCTCCATTATGTCTCTCCAGGCTATAAAATTTGAGTTTCCTTCCAAGGCATACTCGATCCGTAAACTGTATAACAACATCTGTCGATCCTGAAGTATTTATTGCAAATTCAAATTTCACCTATAACCCAAAACTCAAAACTTCGAAATCTCCTCTAGTATATTGTTCTCAACTCCCATACCATGTGGAAAATCCTATAGATTCACAAGCTCATGCAATGTACTAAAACATAGGACAAGAATCTACTTCTACTTTCAATCAGTGGAAGCCACTAGATCGATGAAAAAAATATGAACAAGAAGAAGATAAATCAATGGCACATAACATAAGATGTATCTGGGGAAATCCACTACTCAAAACCTCACTATATGTATTACATATATCAGAAATTTAAGTGAAGATACAAATCTTGTTCTCACTATAACAATTCCGCACAAGTATGCTCAACTCTCTCAGCTCACAAGCTAGCTCAAGCCAAATCCTTAGCCTATTCAGCAACTCTCCATGCCCCTAATCTCTTGTGTAATTCATATGATGAATAACACATATTTAAAGGGAATTCATGCTTCCAAAACTGCGCAATCCAAACATAGGATCAATCTCTTATGCATGCATGACATTTACACTCCAATAAATAATATAACTGATAGTACACTATCCTTGCACTCTAGTCTCAACTGGTTCTTTCTTAGAATGGGCATGCATGAGTTTCTGATGAGAGAATCTTCAGTTAACTAGAGTGACACTTGTGGATGCACTAGTGCACCAACTGCATGTTAGTCATCTATTAGTTCCACAAACAGTTTGGAACTAATTTAATTGAACTTAACTAAGTAAACTGAGTGATATAATTTCCAACTCAATTTAAACTCATACTAACCCATAAAACTTAGGGAGAACATATACATGACTACAAAAATACTTCCAACTAGAAATTCCTAAGCTAATTAAGTTAATTAAAATTAATCAACTATTTACAATTTGCTATGAGAATAGAATTCTATTTTAATTCTCATTTTAATTAAAGGACAAATTAAAATGGAATTTCTTGTTTCCATTTCTCAACATGAGCTCCTCTTGTACTAGTTTTTAAGAAACTAAAGGATCGGAGTCTATTATTTTATTTCACATATGATGGTACTCAATGTACAAAAAAAGTTTCTCTTTGAGTCTCTCCCAGCAATTGGGATAACCACAAATGAAACACGCAAATTTAGAGTGAATCTAAATATACCTGCTAAAACAGTGCCCATGTATAAAACAAGGCTCTGAAACTGTTTTAATTTCCATCTTTTAATTGCAGTTATTAGTGCTTTATTCAAGGGAGAGGATTTCCTTGGGTGTTTAAATACAAGAGTGGGAAGCATAGGGTTGCATTGTCTAGGTAATTATTTGAAGGGATTTTCCACATTTTCATAAACAATTTTTGGCATAAATGATACAAAGGATTAGATCCAAAATTCAAATTCTTGAAAAAAAAGGTGACCACTTCTACAATGCATGGTGGATGTCTTGATTGTTTTTTTGAATGCTAAGCTTTGTACTTCTAAACCAGATGTAAATTCAAAAATGAAGCCTACATATAACCCCTCAAAATGTTTTGGGGCAAAATAGACCACAAAGAGAGATTTGGATTCACTGCGTTGATATCTTGAACTATATCATCGACTTCCACAATGTTGTAGGCACTTGTATTCTAGAGTCTAGTGAAAATTTTCATCATTCCATGGTAAGTTTACAACATTTTTGGTTCTATTTATCAAAAAAAGGAGAGACTAGTAGTATTAATGACTTAAAAGAAAAAGTGGGCTTTAGTCCTCTGCCAATTATTTATTTGTATTGACAAAAAGAAGCCAAAACTTTAGCCTTAGAGAGAGAGAGAGAGAGAGAGAGAGAGAGAGATTTTCAAAGAAGAATTCATTATCAAGATGAGTTGTAGGGTAACCAAAAGAGTGAAAGGTAGGACTTCAGATGAGAAACTATGGATAACTTTGAAATCTCTTCTTCCCTATTCTTTTTATTTTTCACTCCATGTGGAAAATTCTAAAACGTTTACAATGGGGCAACAATTGGAAGAAACCATGGAGCAATAATGGAGCTAGGAATCCAATCATAGGACTTCAGAGGAGAAACCATGGATAAAATTGAAAACTCTTCTTCTGTGTATTTTTATTTCTCAATCCACGTGGAAAAATAAAAAACCTTTGCAATGGAGCAACAATTGGTAGATAATTTATCTAGGAATCCAATGCTTGGCACTAATTTACTTCATTCTATCAATATTATTAGATGAAATTCATTTATATTCAAGTCATAGAAGCTTCTGATTGCTTCTCAACTATTACCTATACCAAGCCTTCTTCAACCTATGGTATTTTAAGAGAGCTCTGAAACCTTTTTACTTGTCCCAAAGCCTTATCTTTGAAGCTCAGTTGACATACAAGTGGGGCATTCAACACTCTGTTGGCTCACGATAACTAGAAAATTTGACATTTAGGTTACATAAACCACCATAAGGATTTTCCACTATAGTTATAGCTTGCAATTGCATCACAAATAACAACCATAACAAAGAGTTCACAATAGCTTGTAATTTCATATCAGATAACAACCACAACATAGAGTTCATAACGCATGGGATGTTAGTATGATAAGGGAAGATGCCATCACATCAAGCCTGGGACATAGCAACTTGCATCTCAAAACCAACTTTCATATTGATAAAGCTAATGCAAATAATTGTGAATGTGAAAATTATTCATCAAAAAAATTTTTTGAGAATATTAACACCAAATATTGACAACAAATCTGTGAAGTGATGTATCTGAAAAATATTTCTCCACCTAAATCATATCACAGAAACCTTAACTCTGAAATACTAGCACCATCCAAAATTTCAAGTTTCAATAGTGGATGACATGAGAATATCCATCATTTCTAAAGCAAATCCCCATCACTTTCAAAAGCTACTATCACACATGAACATTCAATGTATATGGTTTGTCTGGAAAATATTTTGGACATTGAGAAAAGTAGTTTTTCTGTGATATTTTTCAGAAAACATTTCCTATAGTGTCATAATATACATAGGCTATGGTCACAATCTGGTCAATTTCATAATATTTCCTAAGCTTAAAAAATAAACAAGTATACAAAAACCAAACCTACCAAAGATTTCATTCAGAGAAGAATGCAGATTCACCATGCCTGTAATGGGGAAGAAGGAGAAGCTAGAGGTTGCAGAGGATGTCTCCAATCTTTAACATAAGCATATGACATCGTACTTGAAATAGGTGACAATTTCCATAATTTGTATTGACACTGTCATCAATACTATAACTAGGTGACAATTTTCTTTGTTCTATAGAATGTTGTTATCCCTTGAGATATAGCTTATAAGCCTTTCCTATTCATCTCTCTCATGTTCTTCAAATGGGGTGGGCACTTGTTGAGATGCTCATCTATGTATAGTTCTAGAATTTTCACCTGCTTTGTTTGCTACAATAGCTTCCCTAGACAATGCTAATGGCAATGGCTCATGCAAAGATCTCCCAACATAGTCACCAATAGGAGATATATTATCTACAATAACTTTCCTTAAGAGAGAGGAGGACGAAGGTGAATCATGAAGAAGGCCTAATCTATTCCTCTGTGAGAAAATCGACCTAATTAGAGGCAAAATCATAGACCAAGATGATGATTGTGACTAGAACGAAAGTTGGAACATCCTTCTGTGGGAAAATTAGAAGAAACCCATTGTGATGCTCCTCCAACCCAGGGTTCATAATGTTGGTGTTCAATATAATGGCTTCTACTCTCTCTCTTTGGGTGAGCATCTTTCTCTTGGATGTTGAGTGTTGTTGCTTCAATTGTTGGGCCAATGATATCTCCTTGGACCTATGCTGTGAAAATGCTCTGGCAATAGTGATTTTCTCCTTGGACCATAAGAAATGCCTCCAAGCAGACCCAGTATGCTCATTGTTTGATGGATACAATTTGAAACGCTCATAGGAGAGTCAAAAAGGAAACAAAAGAAATCATAAATGAAATATGATAGGCTGACTTCCAATGCTCAAATCTGCAAGACAATATAAAGCATTGATAAGAATTTCATTTAAATGGAATCTTCAAGATAAAGCATTATCAAAATTTTACTCAATGGAATCTTAACTAAGAGAGAAAAAATAATTCTTACAAGTGTATAACTAAGAATATTCCAAGTCTTAAATAATTGACATTTCAGTAGATGTCATTATAAATCTTTCTTCATCTATCACATTAATTGCCACTGCATTGAGTGCATACATGGCTTATAACTTCACCAACAAAGATTTACCCCAGTGCACTAAGAACGGTTTGCTTTAACTACATTGACCAATAATGATATAAATATTGGTGATATAAATTGAGATATATAAAATAACGACCAACGTTTGATTCGAGGTGTTCAAATTTGAGACATACCATAGAAATAAATAATAATTGCAACTCTTAAAATCAATTTTATCACCAGCTAGATCAACTATTTTAATTTGTATAGAAGGCCTAGTTTGAGTCAGTGACAGCCTTGGGAAAAACACAATGCATGTTAAAAATGCAGAAACTATAAAACTAAATCCTAATGTGTTCATCTTCAATGTTGTCTCCTAATTTAGTAGATCTTTTGGTTTTGAACTGAGGAAGCTGGGAAGCTCAAAAGTAACTCCACACTTGTTTGGGGTCCACATTCTCAGAGTCACATGGAAGGTGCACACAAGCTGCAAAGAAGAAAAGGGATCTATTGTGAAAACAATAACAAAACTGCCTATCTAGATAACTTGGAGTAGGGGATGGTTCCAGTCAAAAGCTACAACATTTATACAAAGAAAAATGTGCTTATTACCTTTATCAAGATCCCTGGATACACAAAAGGAAACTGATGATGTTCTTTTGAAGCTAAGAAATTGTACACTTTTGCATGGGGTCACCCTCCATAAGAGTCACCTTAGGAGTCATTAGAACATTTGAAATTTGGAAAATTTGGGGTATCTCCAATCCGAGACATTGAGTAGATTCATTTCAATGCTATGAAGTTTAATTCATGTGTAGAAATTTCTCTATAGATCAGCTAGCTCTGATACCATGTAGAAATTTTCACTGTGGATCACCTGATAATGCAATAGACTAAATCAAAATATGTGATATACTTCTACAAACAAACTTGCAGAAGCTTAATCAATTTTGAGCAAGATAAATTTGAACACATATAACAGAGAATGAGAAATCAATCACACATGAATACATAAGAATACTTTTGGGAAAGCCTCAGCTTAAAACCCCGCTATCTGTATTATCATACAAGTGAAAATATCTTAGGATTACACAAAGCTTTAGCTCACAAGCTATCCAGCTCTCAGTACAATCCCTCACTACTGCTCATAGATAGAATAGACAACACATATGCCTCCCTTTAGTCCTCCAAGCCTCCTATTTCCTTGCACAATTTCTCTTGGGGTCCAAAAGCTGCCACCTGTGTGTAATTACCTCACAGAATGCTCGCTAACCTCTGAAATAACTACGCAATCCTGAAGCAGATAATTCCTTCTACATGGATGAGTTTCCTACATAGGAAAACTCCTCCAACTGATAGTGCACTGTCCCTTCCTCTGATCTCAACTGGGTCTCTGATTGAACTAACATGCATGAGTTATTTATGAGAGAGTATTTAGTTATCTGAAGTACACTAGTTACATGTATGCATGCATTAACTAACTGAACTCACAATCAGTTCCACAAACTATTGGAACTAAGATAACTGGACTTAACTCAGTTAAATGAGCTAACTAATTACAACTCAAAATACAACTCATCCTTATCTCCTTAATTAAGGGATAACTTCCTCAATCAAAGGGATAAATGTTGCATGTCTTCACATAGACTTCATGTTTGATTTTCTCCAACTAATTAACTCAAGATGAATTAATTAATTATTTTTCAAACAACTGCTAAGATCAAATTCGAATTTTAATTGTCAATTTTAGCTCAGGGACTAACTAAAATTGGAATGTATCCTGAAATGCTATTTATAGCAATGCTATTTTTAGCATTTCTATCTTATCATTCCTTATTGCTATTTCCAACACTGGTACCTAAAATGTTATTTATATCATTTCTTGTTGTTATTTTCAACACTCCCTCTCAATAAGAAAGGCATTCAACCCGAACCCGATCCTGAACCTTTGGAATGTTCTTCATGCAACACTTCTCCCTAGTGTTGTTGCTCTAGGAACCCTGAAACAAAAAAATATCTAACCTGAATCAGAATGATGCCTCTGTCATCAAAGTCTCTGACTGCTATTGCCTCTGTCAACTGAAAACTCTACACGTCTGTTCTCTTCAGTATCTGACTTCGCTAGCCTCTTTCACTTTGATCTCTAACTGCATCAATCACACTAATTCCTCCTACTGCATCTGTGCTGTTGTTGGTCCTGTCTCCCAACATTACATCAGCACTGCACCTCTCCTCATCATGTTGCATTGTGTTGCCTACTGCTACACTGCCACTCAATTACTGAGAAGTAAGTAACTGATCTCCCAATTGACTTCCCTGTTGAGCTAGAAACACCCTCGGATGCTAAAGCTCCCTCTGCCGCTTCATTCACATCTGTCTCTACCCACTCAGCCAATCCTGCTACTCCTCGTCGGGGCTCCCATAGCAAGTTCTAATCAAAGAGGCTAGGTACCTCAAGGATCTTACCCCTATTTTAGCCTTCTTGGGACTGTCACTCCACATCGCCCCACCTCCCACCTGGGGTATGGCTGCATGTGATCCCTCTGCCCACTTGTCTCGAAATTTCCCCCTACTGGAGGTCTCTGCATGAGTGGATGCCTCCACTCAATCTCCTCTCAGCTTCTCCAGTTGTGGCTACTCTACAACCTCCTGAAGATACTTTACCAATTGTGGCTCCTCCACAATTGTATGAGACTTCTTCTGGCATTACATGTTGAGAGGTAATGTACTCTCCCTCTCAACCACCAAGTATCCAACATTTTCCTTGCTCCTCAAGGTTTTGCATGCATCTTGAACCTTAAGAGCATACAAGTTCTTGACTTGTGAACCGATCTGCTTCACCTGTCTCATGGTGATGTGTCTAAGGAAAACCTTTCCCTTACTGAAGACAACATCGTAGCCTTTGTTCTCCAGCATCACGATTGATACCAAGTTCTTCTTCAGTCCATGCACATACTTTACATTTGTCAAGGTGATGAGAGCTCCATGCTCCCTCTGAAAAGCAACCATGCCCACTCCTGAAACACTATACTTCTCATTATTACCCATCTCTATGCCCATCTGGAGGTCTTTCTCCTCCAAGGTAATGAATGAACTCTTATCGCTGGTCATACAGAATGAGGCTCCACTGTCAAGAAACCAACCATAACCCATCATCGATGACACCATGCATGCGGTGAGGGTAAAATCCAATTTGAACTGAGAGGCCAATGCCTCACCTTCCAATCCTTCCTAGGATCCCTTATTGGATTTCTTCAATGGACAATTAGTTACATAATGGCCCACCTCATGACAATTAAAGAATCGCATTTTAGATTTGTCAATCTTTTTCCCACCATGAGAAAAACTTGATTTGGGATGAGAATCCTTCACCTTCCCTCTCTTTTCCTTACTCACTAAGGCGCAATTTTCTTCATCCTCCTTGGATGAACAACCATCTTTGGTGCTTCTTCTGATCTCCTCCTGCATCAGATCCGACCACATCCATTCCCAATTTGGCAGTTTCTCTCTTCCATTTACTGAGTCTTGGTAGCTATGCCAGCTCTTTGGAAGACCAAGGAGAGCAAGACTCACCATGTCATCATCATCTGTCATGATTCCTACACTTCCAAGCTCATCCCTGCAAGTGGTGAGCTTGTTCAGATATGTAGAGATCGTGTCGCCCTTTTCACACTTGATTTTCCAAAGCTTGTCTTTCATCGCCAACTTCCTCTGGTCGTTGATGTTTTGATATAGATACTTCAATGTTTTCCACATTGAAAACGGTGTCTCCTTCCCATGGAGACTCGAGACAATGTGGTCTCGAACTCCCTCTAGAAGAATCCTCCTCGCTCTAGCCACACATTTCTTCCATTCCGCCAATTCTTGGGCATTAGTAGCTGTTGGCTTGGGGACTTCTTGATCAATGAAGTCCTTCAAACCATTGTCCTCTAATACTGCTTCCATGTGATCCTTCCAGGCTATATAATTCAAGCTGCCATCTAGGGCATACTCGAGTCTCAAACCGTTGAACGCCATTGGTGAAATTTGAGATGTGATAAGAATTCGATTTCTATAATCAAGAACTTCAAACTTCGAACTTCTCCCTTCTTTGTATACTTTTCTCTGCTTTGATCACCTTTGCTCTGATAAACTTGGCTCTGATACCATGTAGAAATTCTCACTGTAGATCACCTAATAATGCAATATACTAAAGAAAAATACTTGATCTTCTTCTACAAAAAAACTTGCAGAAGCTTAATCAATTTTTAGCAAGATCAATTTGAACACATATAATAGAGAATGAGAAATCAATCGCACATGAACACAGAAGAATATTCTGGGGAAAGCCTCAGCTAAAAACCCCGCTATCTGTATTATCATACAAGTGGAAATATCTTAGGATTACAAAAAGCTTTAGTTCAGAAACTATCCAGCTCTCAGTTCAATCCCTCACTACTACTCATAGAAAAAATAGACAACACATATGCCTTCCTTCAGTCCTCCAATCCTCCTATTTCCTTGCGTAGTTTCTCTTGGGGTCCAAAAGTTGCCACCCTTGTGTAATTACCTCACACACTACTCACTAACCTATGAAATAACTATGCAATCCTGAAGGAGATAATTCCTTCTGCATGGATGAGTTTCCTATATAGGAAAAATCCTCCAACCGATAGTACATTGTCCCTTCATCTGATCTCAACTGGGTCTCTACTGACATTCATGAGTTATTTATGAGAGAATATTCAGTTATTTGAAGTACACTAGTTACATGCATGCATCCATTAACTAACTGAACTCACAATTAGTTCCACAAACTGTTGGAACTAATCTAACTAGACTTAACTTAGTTAACTAAGCTAACTAATTACAGCTCATCCTTATCTCCTCAATTAAGGGATAACTTCCTCAATCAAAGGGATAACTATTGCATGTCTTCACATAGACTTCATGTTTGATTTTCTCCAACTAATTAACTCAAGATGAATTAATTAATTATTTTTCAAATAGCTGCTAAGATCAAATTCGAATTTTAATTCTCAATTTTAGTTCAGGGACTAACTAAAATTGGAATGTATCCCAAAATGCTATTTTAAGCATTTCTATTTTATCATTCCTTGTTGCTATTTCCAACACTAGTACTTGAAATGCTATTTATAGCATTTCTTGTTGCTATTTTCAACATCATGGTGTTCAAATTTGAGACATCCCATAGAAATAAACAATAATTGCAACTCTTAAAATCAATTTTATAACCAGCGAGATCATCTATTTTAATTTGTATAGAAGGTCTAGTTTGAGTTGGTGACAGCCTTGGGAAAAAAATAATGTATGTTAAAAATGTATAAACTATAAAACTAAAGCCTAATGTTTTCATCTTCAATGTTGTCTCCTAATTTAGGAGATCTTTTGGTTTTGAACTAAGGAAGTTTGGAAGCTCAAAAGTAACTCCACACTTGTTTGGGGTCCACATTATCAACGTCACATGGAAGGTGCACACAAGCAACAAAGAAGAAAAGGGAGCTATTGTGAAAACAATTAAAAAACTACCTATTGAGATAATTTGGATTAGGGGATGGTTCTAGTCAAAATCTACAAAATTTATACAAAGAAAAATGTGTTGATTACCTTTATCAAGATCCCTGGATACATAAAAAGAAACTATCAAATAGACTATTCTATGCCAAATCAGTAATGTTTTCACACAAATTATTATCAGGATCTCACAAACCACATGAACCACTAACTAAATCACTGACTTCTACCTGCCCAACTGGTATAACTCCATAAATAATTACATGAGTAAAATATATGCTTACAAGGGTATAATATGGATGCTTATTAGTGTAGTCATTGTTGCAAAACCATAAGAGGAATCCTTAATAGGATCTATATGCACTGGTATGAAAATAATAAGAATAATGCCTGAGTATGAAGAATGCAAGTGAGAGCTTAGGTGCCTAATATGCTCTATTTAGGGGTTTAATCCCTGAGATCTCAGCCCTGAACTTTTGCCAACTCTAAATAGAAAATAATTAGAAAATCGATGGGGAATGCCTTGGAGGAAATCGATGGGGAATGCCTTGGCTAACACACCCGGAATTCTACAACAACATTGAAAAATGGTGGAAAGAAGATTTGAATGTTTAGGGTACTAAAATGTTCCTATTACAGCGACGGATGAAACACATCAAACTCAGGCTGAAAGATTGGAATAAGAATGAGTTTGGAAATATCTTCGAAGCAAAAAAATTAGTTGAGGGTAAGCTACAAGAAATTAACCTGGAACTCATCTCTAAAGGATTCACTGAGGAGGGGAAGAAGCATGCGAATTCACTTCAAAAGGACTGGGAAGGCTTATGTAAGCAAGAGGAAATCTTCTGGAAACAGAAATAGAGAGTCCAATGGTTAAAGGAAGGAGACAGGAACACAAAGTTTTTTCACAAGTCCACTATGGACCATCGGTCTCATAACATGATTCTTAAACTGAAAGATACGTAGGGAATACAGCTCAATACCCACAAAGAAATAGAATTTGCTCTGGTTCAACATTTCCAAGGCATAGCAGAGGAGCCTCTCATAGACAGATCACATTTCATTAAAGACTTCACAAAACACATTCCTAGGCTTGTGACAAAAGAAGATAACTTTAATCTTAATAGGCCAGTGAATGAACAGGAGGTCAGTGAGGTCATCAAAGACATGTAGAATGGGAAAGCTCCTGGCCTAGATGGTTTCAATGTTAATTTTTTTAAAGCGTGCTGGAACATAATCAAGCAAGATATTTTGGAGGTAGTAGAGGATTCAAGAAAAAAACAAAACTGTTTTGAAAGCGCTCAACACCTCTTTCATAACCTTAATCCCAAAGTAGGAAAATTATATGACTCCAGATAGATTCAGATCCATAGCATTATGCAATGTGGTGTACAAAATTATTTAAAAAATAATTGCAAACAAGCTTAAGCCCTTTCTTCCAACTCTAGTGTCTGAGGAGAAAACTGGATATGTGGAAGGTAGACAAATCCTAAACAATATCATTCAAGCTCATGAAGTGATTCACTCTTTAAAAAGCAATAAGCAGACAGGTATGATCATGCAACTTGATCTTGAAAAGGCTTATGACAAGCTTAGTTGGGCTTACATTAGGGAAGTTCTAATAGCTTATGGCTTTGACCATAATTGGATAAGATGGGTAATGGCCCTCGTTACCACCTCAAGCTTTGCAATACTGCTGAATGGCTCACCATCCAAAACCTTTAAGCCTACAAGAGGCCTTAGACAAGGAGATCCGCTCTCACCCTTCCTCTTTATTCTCATGATGGAAGGGCTGGGAAATGCTATCAAAGCTACCAAAGCAGAAGGCAAAATTTAGGGGCTAAAACTCACCATGAATGGGGATGCTTTGACCCATCAACAATTTGTGGATGACACCATGCTGTAGGGTACACCCACGGTCAAGGAAGCGATGGCTTTCAAACAAATTCTGAAAGACTTTGCTATGGAGGTAGGCACCGAGGTAAGCCTTACCAAATCAAAGATTTTATTTTTTAATACTGATATTGCTATACAGAGAAACCTTACCAGAATTCTAGGTTTTCAAAGAGAAATTCTACCCTCCAAATATCTGGGCATTCCTCTAATAGACAAACCTCTAAGCAAGACAGTTTGGGAGCCTGTTATTAATAGACTTCAGAACAAAATTCGGAAATGGACAAACAGATCTTTGAATTTGGCAGGAAGACTAGTGCTTACCAAAGCCATCCTACAAATTGTTCCTATTTTCATGTTATCAGCACTCCCAGCTCCTAAAGAAGCTATGCAACGCATTAGAAATATTCAAAGAGATTTTCTTTGGGGCAAAGGAGAAGAGAAAAAGAAATGGGCTCTGGTAGCCTGGGAAAAGATATGTAAACCTAAGGCACATGGAGGTTTGGGACTTGATGACCCTGAAATCCTAAACAAAGTTTTGGGGGCAAAACTATGGTGGAGATGGTTAAAGGAATCAGATGCCCCTTGGGCCAAGGTTTGGAAACAGAAGTATGCAAACAATTGGAAAGAAAGGGAGCACATCAGAATGACTGGGACAATTAAAGGATCCCACATCTGGAACAAAGCTTGGGGGAATAGAGCTATTGTTCAAAAACACAGCTTTTGGGAAATCAGAAATGGAGGCCTTGCTTGGTTTTGGGAAGATAATTGGCAACAGGAACCACAACTGCTTAGAGATGAGTTCGACAATCTTAAGAAGGATACCGATGACAAAGGGTTACATAGGGTAAATGACTTCTGGGAGTAGGACAAAAATGAAGGAAAATGGAGAGTATGGAGGAATCTGATTAACAGTGAGGACTCTCCATTGAAGACCCAGGCAGAAGCTCTTACAACTATCTTGGAATAGAGAAAGATTCTGATCTCAACATCTTCAGACCAACTGAGATGGGGCAAAAACAATGAAGGGAACTTTAACCTCAAAGAGGCCAAATGTATAGCCCTTGGACTTGACTTTACAAACCCTGATACGGCTTGGAAGGACTTATGGAAGAATCAAATTTGGATGAAAATCAAACTGTTCATGTGGTTGGTGCAGCATAAAAATATTCTAACTTGGGAAAACCTGTGGAAGAGAGGGGTTATTGGTCCATCAAGATGCCAACTTTGCTATTTACAAGAAGAAACTATGGAACACCTTCTCAATCTGTGCCCGTTCACCTCCACTCTGTTGGATTGGGTAGCTTCCATCTTCAGACATTCTGACAGGGACAAGGGCAGCATCAAAAGCACGCTGAGGAATTGGAGGAGTAATTTCTCTACTAATGAAATAATCAACAAAGCGTGGGAACTGGTTCCTGGTTTTCTAATTTGGGATGTATGGAAAGAACGCAACAATAGAATCTTCAAGAGCAGGAGTGGTTCTGCCCAGAGCATCATGGATCAGATCATAAGACAGCTCAAGGAGACTGTTGGAAGCCTTATAAAACCCCCCCCTGAGAACCAACCTCATGAACAGGACAGGAAGATTCTGCTTCAGTTGGGCCTTCAGGGGCTCTTCCCCCAGGGAGTAACCAAGATTGTAAGTCATATATCAGTGTATAAGGATCTCTGGCAACCCCCCTAGTTTTATGAAGTGCAATATAGACAGGGCCTCTAAAGGAAACCCTGGCATTGTTGGGTATGGAGGAGTAATAAGAGATGACAAGGGTTTAATAAAGGTCATCTTTCATAGTCATCTGGGTAAAGCCACTAATAATATGGTAGAGCTCATGGCCCTGGAGCAATGCCTAGAAATCCTAAAGGACTCAAACTTACATAATACCATTATTGAAGCTGATTTGGCACTGATAATCAACACAGTGAAGAAAATTTGCAATGGAATAGTGCCAGAAAAAGTTTCGAAACATTGGAGATTACTGCAAGTATATCAACTTATTCAATCCCACCTACACACCATGAGAACCCTTAGTTTCACTCATGTGAATAGAACTGCCAACAGGGTAGCAGACATTATGGCTAATGAAGGCGTTCTATGTACCAAAAATAATAGAATATATGAATGGTTAGAGGTTCCTCAAGGTCGACTGAGGGATGAATGCCACAAACAGGCAACTTTAGACAGGGAGAGTTGCCTGAACAGAGGAAATAATCAGGATGATATATAAGCAGAGTGTGCAAAAGCAGGAGGTCAAGAGAAAATCTAAGGGACAGAAATGGATTCGGCAATCTTTAGTTACAAGTTTCTTAGGTCGGAAGCTTCTTACAAATAAAGTCTTAAGGAAAACATTAACGGGAGCCTTCTGGTTTGGTGTTGAGATCCTCTTTAAAGAGTGGGCAGGTCAATATAATCACAGAAATCTAATGCATTTCGCGCGGAAAGATGCTCGTAAGTTAACCTTCCTATCGGATCGTAAGTTAACCTTCCTATCGGAATGGTCTCTATAAAGGCTTCGGATCTGGAATGGTTGTTAACATCCGTGCTAATCACGAGCTTTGTAAGGATTCGCCTACATCTAGTGGATTTCGGGCGGAAAACTAGCTCAGGAGTTATTTCCTAGATCGGACCCGATACAACTTTAGAGAGAGTTTTGAAAGCATTTCGGGTCCATTTTGTTGGTTATTCAGTGGGCTAGTTGAGCTTCTGATATCACCCCTCAACCGTTAGATCTTTGAAATCAGATCCTACGATCGTTGGTGGTCGGTTAAGTTTCATGGGCCCTAGGCCTAGTTTTCGAGACTTTGGTTCGGCTTCTTAGGTTAGGTGGGGCCTGTTTTTCTTGTGGGCCTCAGTGCCATGGATTGTAATTTATACTTGTAACTTTTTAGTCAGTAATAAAGAAGGAAACACTCTTGCTTAAGCAACAAAAAAAGAAAATGCAAACGTTCAGTGCCACCCCCGCTCCACATTTTTGTTCATAAACACTGTATTATTCATTAGAAAGGTTACACAGTCAACCTCTACAACCAAATTAATCTTTCAAGATTACCTGATCAATAGCTCAACCACTATCCGACATCAAAGCAACCTTTCGTCCTGTTCGCAAACACATCATCTAGGTTCACTTGTCAGTTATCTGTTTTCACTGTGGTAACTCTTTTCACACTAATTCTTGTTATTTAGAGTCTGCATTTTGTTTGATAAAATTCCTCCCAAGGGAAAAGCAATTGCAGAGGTCCCAAATCCTTTAATTCACCCACAGTTCGACTTCCATCATGTCCCATTGGTTGACAAAGAATGTAAAATCGTTGAGACTTCTTCTCAATTTGATTTATTTGAAATCTATTGCTAGTGGGAAGGTCATCTAATAGACCAAATTGATGAACTTGGGCTCTGGGAATCTCAATTAATTCATTATATTTTTCCACAAATACACAGAGCACCATAATTTGTAAGAAAATTCCATGAGTCTTATGATCCCAGCCAGAGAGAAATTATCTCACCCACAAGAGAAATCCTCTATCCCATTAATTCTGATTCCATTGAGAAAATGTTGCAGGACCCTGCCACTACACCAACCCATACTTTTCCACATGAAAACCTAATGGAAGCTTATTAGAAACTTGACTCTACCAAAAGATGCCAGACACTGAAACTATTTTTAGCAATTGGAGTCCTCTACCAAAAAGAAATCCTCCTTATGATTCATCCATGTTTCTTGATAGAACCAAGCATATTACCACTATCCTCTCCTATTTGCTTGGTTATAACTCTGATCAGTTTGTCAATGAAGCCATCCTTGGTTTCTTATCCATGTTTTCTGCTGATTCTAAGCCTACTATTATTTATGATTTCAGTCATTTCATAGCTGAAGCCATACATGAAAAATTTGTCAAATTTAACATTGAAGAAGTATTCAAGTATGTTTCAGTACTTGTTTATCTTTTTGTATATTTTCAAGGAGACAAATTCCCATTTTCTTTATAGAAGCTTGATGAAGAAGGAAAACAAAAATCAGTGATATTCTGGACCTCAATGGGGATGAAGGAGAAAGAAGAGTTCACATATAAGCAATTCATAGAACTATTTATTCATCCATCTATCAACCTTATGAGCAGCACTCCAGTAACAAGGATCAGTGAGGATATTGTCAAAGAATTACAGTTCATAGATCAAACTGCAATAGGGGATTGGTATTATTACCAAAACTACACAGAAATCAGGGTTTATGGTTGTGAGCTTCCACCCTACAAACTGCCAAAGTACCTCCTTGTTAGAATCTTTGCACTAGAGTACTTAAGGCAAAGGTTAAATGCAGATGAAGTACACTTTGTGGCTGCCAAGAAGAAGTCACAATTCAAGCTCAAAGCTCAAGTTGGTCCATTCATTTGTAATACCAGGGCAGCAGGGGAGGAAGCAGACAAATTGTTAAAGGAGATGAAGTTTTCTCTCAGTTTCACTTGGTCATATGACCCATTGGGAATCATCTCCAAACTCAGGGTGGAGAATAAATTTACACCATATCATCATACAGCCAGGCCTGAGATAGAACAGTATAAAAATTGGTTGGAATGGACAGAGAACACCCTCCAAGAGGCTGAGGAGCAGGCAGTTTCTGCATCAAATGTGCAAACTCCACTTGCACAGGAAAAGATAGCCAAGAGAGGGAGGGAAGAACAATCCTCACCTACAACAGAGGCAACAAGCCAGGGCATTAAGGTTTTTCACAGGAAAAAGAGACCAAGGATCTCTGTGACTATTGGTGCACAGTCTGGTGGACAGTTTACACAATCTCCAACTCATTCCACTACTTCTCATGAGCAGCAGATAGTTCAAACTAATAGAGGAATTCCAAAGAATAAGAAGAAAGACATTTTCCATGTCTTCAGTGAAATCAAAAGAAAGAATGAAGAATTTAAATTAAATACCTACACCCAGTTCTGGAAGCATTCTTCCAGCTCTCAAGCCAGGATTCTTTCAGTCTTCGATTCTGAGAAGGGAAAGATGCAGATGGCTTTCTTGCAAGCCCAAGTTCCTCAGCCTAGGACTGCTGCACAATATAAAAAACACACTTATTTTGAGTTCAATGTCAAGGATGTGCATCCAATTGACCAAATTGAGATGCACAAACAAACTGGGCATATGATTGCTTCAACTTTGACAAACACTGTTATGAGTTTGTCGAAAATGCAGGTTACATTCGCCAACACTCAATCACAGCTAAATTTGGAGAAGGTATCCTCATTAGCAAAGGATACCAAGATTCAATCTTGGGAAAAACTGGTGCTAAATATGGGATATGATCCCTCAAACATAAACGTTGCAGAGGAGTTCATTAAGAAAAAGAACACTAAAGTTGCATCATTAAAGAAACAGTTGAAATTTCCAGCCTCTAAGGATCCAATGGCCAAAGAAATCGAAGAGACAGAGACTCAAAAGTCTGATATGATTAATCTCATCATAGAGAAGAATTTTCAAATTAAACAAATGGAGGAGCAGATGGAGAAATTAGTCAAGAAAAAGGAGGAAGTTGTCAGGAAGACTCAAACTTCAATGGATGTAATCTCTTGCAGCAATACCTGTCACAGGGGCTTCTACATCAACAACAGGTACAACAGAAGGAGTTGAATAGCTTATTGAAGTTGTTCAGAACTTGTCTATCCAGATAGGAGAAATTAATAAACTAAAGGATGAACTCAAACAATTACAACTTATGAAGTCCATAGTAGACAGTTCACATGTAACTGAAATAAACAAACTCAAAGGCCAGGTGGAAGTATTACAAAGAGAACTCAAAGAATCCTTCTTAGGAAATAAATTGGGTTTAGCAAAAGAAATTCTACGGGAAGAAATCACAGAAGAAATCAAGGAGATTTGGCCCTACATCAAGATAGTATTTAATCGGAAAGATCTCTTAGAAAAGGCTCAGGAAGCAGTGGAAACCATAACTAAGCAGTTGGAGGATATGTTAGATACTTCCTCTGATATAATCAAATTCCTAAATTCCAAGGATGACAATGAGCTTGAGGAATTAAGAATAAGTGACATAGCTGCAACGATATTAGAGGTAAAGAATATTATCACCAAAAAAAATCTCACCCTCTAGCTACAAGAAAAGTGTAGTAATGTCAACTCAATAGTTCGGAGGTTTTTCAACAAGATATAACCCTTGGTTAGCAAGGGCTTACCTTCTATGATGGCTATTAAGGATAAATTAATGCCAACCGTGGATTATGTTAAGAAGCTAACAAAGGTGGGCACCCATGCAGCTTCAGTTTCCAATATCATAGGGTGAGTAACACCAACACTCATAGCAAACACACTCAAGGATACTTTTTTCATCCTGGATGAAATTAAACATATATTTTTAGTAAAACCTACTTTTACTAAATATACAGAGATGGATGAAATCTACAGGAGGGTAACCAAGATTTCTATCCCAGATAAGAAATGTTGGGAAGAATTGACAGATTTACTTGATTAAGGAATAATCGAACAACATTCAGCTTTTGAAGGGACAGTCAGCCAGCTTCAACCATTTCAACTTTTTCAGCAATAGTCATCAACAGCCCAACACCAAAATAGTGCCAGATCAACAAGCAGTTTTTATTTTGATTTTGTAATAATCTATTTTTGTAAAAGCAGTTTAGGATATTTTCTCGTTCTATTGTTGTATAAATAACTCTCTTCATGAGTTATTAAGGGTTGCACCCTTGAAGAATCATTTCTAGACATTTTATGTACTTGATTTTCTGGATCATTAATGCAAAGCAAAGGATTCTGAATTCTGTTTATACAGTTTGTGTTTCTTGTAAGTTTTTCCAGTGTTACTCATTATGTTTTCTTCATATACTTATGTCTTACAGAGATAATTTAGGTAGGAATAATTGGATTTCAATCTATTCCTATAAACTTCTAAAGTGATAATCTATAAAGAGAATGAATTAATGGACTGTTTGTTTAATTAATTTCCTCTAAATTAATAAATCATCAGCATCTTCTGTAAGCTTAAGCATATTTTCTTAAACCTTTAAACATAGTTTAAAGGTTTTCATACTTGTGGTTATTTAATTTTTCAATTTGAAAACTATGATAATCTGTTTTTATGTTTCTTCTCACCATCATACAAGCTATATCACTGTGTAAATATTTATAGTAGCCCTCTGCTGAGATATTAATATTATTCAAAAGGTTAGGCATTTCAGTTCTACATCTGTTTCATCCATTGGTCCTCCAAATTAAAACTAAACCCCCCAAAACAATTATCTTAGATGCTCTGGCATAATAGCTGACCATTATTGTCTCAGAGATACAACATCAAATTGGCATCGTTGCTGGGGATCCGAATTTCATTGAGTTTTCCTAGAACAACGATATTCATTCTATTGCTTTAAGGTGATTAAAGGTCTATAAAGGTTAAAATCCTTCACCTAGCAACTCCACTCTCTCAAACTGGCACCTTTTAAGCACACCAGATCTCGTTTAGAGGCTGACTTAGTTAATCCTCTGTCGGATCCTGAAAAAATTCTGAGAAAAGCCAGTTCTAAAAGGGGAAATCAACCATCTTCTTCTTCCTCTTCAGTCTTACAGTCTGAAGATTTAGTATCATTTGATCCTTATAGTGACATTCCATTCATTCCAGATTAATCCCACTTACCACCTAGGGTTGCTGAACTTTTAGATAGGGGAGTTGATTTTAAATCAGCTTTCCTTATTCATTCATTTGAATCTCATCCAGAACCCTCACTACTACCAGGATCACCTAAAACTGAGTCTGATTTGGGTGTTAATTTATGAGAATGAAAACCCACAGATTTCATATCCCCTACCACTTATTCATTTCCTTCCACTTCTAAACAACTTGGAGCTTCTACTTTTGAACAACCTGAAGAGACCTTCTCTGTATATTCAAATCCTCTCTTCGAAACAAAAGAGGGTATTCATCCATAGGTCCAAAAGTTAGTTCTTAAGACTCCTTTAAAATCATTTAGGAGATCCCCTCCTCCTCCTTCACCTCCAATTAGTTCTTCACCCCCTCAATCACCTTCTTCTACTTCTTCTTCATCTTCTTCAGCTTCTTCATCCACACAAACACCTCATACACCACCTCCCACTATGGCTTTCCGACCTATTGTACAGGCTAGATATGCAGCTTTAGTCTTACCTCCTAACCTCGATGCATTCCCAGCTGGATACTTGAAATACCTTCCCAGGTATAATGGAGAAACTGGTCCCTCAGTTGAGGACCATCTTCAAGCTTTTCTAGACTTTGTAAACAACATGAATATCAAACAAGAAAATGTTTACATGAGATTGTTTGTACAGTCACTTGAAGGAAATGTGAGAATTTGGTTTAGACAGTTACCTGTAAATTCCATTGGAAATTGGGAAGAACTTACAAACATATTTAAAAATCAGTGGGGTGTGAAGAAAGATCCTCTTTACTTTCTAACTGAGTTTGATGAACTTAAAAGAAATTTTGGTGAACCTGTATCAGATTTTATCAAAAGATTCAATAAAATTTATCATAAAATGCCCCCTGATTGTAAACCCCCTATAGCAGCAGCTAAGTCTAGGTTTTCTAAAGCCTTTGACGATGATTTTGTTGTAATTCTAAGAGAGAGAACTTCAAGAACTCTTGAAGATATGCAAACAAATGCTATAGAGGTAGAAGCAAATAGGGTTGCCTCAACTTCTTTGAAAGATAAAGAGGAAAAGGCTCAAAGAAAACTCAAATCGATTCAAGAGGCCTCTAGTTCCTCTAAGACTAAAACAGAAGATTCTAAAATAGATGAAATAACTTCTCTTCTTAGAAATCTATCTAATAGAATTTCCAAGATTGAGACTCAACCTAGGACAATTCAACAAACAGTTACTAGACCCCAAAATCAAAATCAAGGTCAGTATAAAAGAAATCCACCATTACAAATTCTTCAGAGACCTAGTAATGATCAGCAGGTTCCCACTCCTTTATTGATATATTACCAACAACCTGATGATAATAATATGACAATTACTGAAGATATTAATAGCATGGATACTTCTTCTAATCAAACAGTTGTTATTCCTCTCTCACAACAAAATCAGGTTCAAGAAGATCAAGAATCTTCACAAGTTTCTAAATACCATGCCTTCTCTAAATTTTTAATTGCAGAGTTGAACAAGAGATATGATCTTAGGCCTAGACCTAGCCCTAGAAGACCTCCTAAGGAAACTCCAGTAATTGAACCTCGTGCCAAAACTGTTGAAACTCAAACAACTGTTATTCGACAATTAAATCAGTCAACTGATACTGCTCAAAATGATAAAAATAGTTTGACTACATTTAATGTTGAAAAATATTTAGAAAGAATTAAAATCCTTATTCGACTTTCAGAACTTTCTAGAAACCCTAGGTATAAAAATAAAGTCTCCAAATGGATACAAAACACCTCGGTTGATGTTGAAAGTGATATCATTAGTCTACAAGCTGAAAAACTAGCAGTTGTCTTTGGCCCTAGCTCAGATATGATAGATGAAATAGTGCCTCATTTCTATGTAACTCTTAAGACAAATGATTCTATGTTATATAATTGTATGCTTGATTCTGGAGCATCACATAACCTCATGCCAAAAACTATCATGGACCATTTGAAACTTGACATAACTAGATCCTATCATGACTTGTACACCTTTGATTCCAAAAGGGTGCCTTGCTTAGGATTGATTAAGGATTTAGTAGTCACCCTTGCCCAAATTCCAGTGAAAAGTGTAGTACTTGATATAGTTGTCACAGATATCCCTCCCAAATTTGGAATGCTCCTTTCTAGGTCTTGTTGTGCCAAATTAGGGGGAACTCTTCAGATGGATATGTCTTATGCTACTATTCCAGTTTATGGGGGAGAACAACTAAGATTATATAGAGAGGTAAGATTTGTGCACACTGTTTGCAAGACAGACCAGCCAAGGAACCATCCCATTTATGCAATTGATCAAGATTTTGGTTGCTTTCAACTCTCTTCAAACCAAGTACATGAAACTCAAGTTAAAATTGAAGATGTAATTGAAAGTCCTGTACCAAATCAAATTGATATATGGAAACTATTCTTTGATGGCTCTTGTACAAAATATGGAGCAGGAGCTGGGATAGTTTTAATTTCACCAGAAAAAGAAAATATTACCCAATCATGCAAACTAAACTTCAAAGTTACAAATAATGTGGCTGAATATGATGCCTTCCTATTAGGACTGCAATTGGCCAAAAGATTAAAGGTTCAAAACTTAAGCGTTTTTACTGATTCAAAACTTATTGTCAAGCAAGTAAGAAACATATGTCAGACTAAACATCCTAGACTTAGGTCTTACTGAAATGAAGTTTGGGATTCAGTTGAAAATTTCTTTGATTCTTTTAATTTGACTTATATTCCAAGAGATCAAAATATTCATGTAGATGCCTTAGTTGTTTCTACTAGTTCATTTAAAATTCCTGATCAGACTGATGTACTCTATCAAATACAAGTCAAATATAGGCCATCCATCCCAGACAATCTAAAACATTGGCAGATATTTGAAGATGATGAACATTTGAAATCTTTTCTGGAGGTTGTAGATCAATTTTTTGTTCTACAAATTGATGAAGATAGAACTGAAATAAATGAAAATACAAGTGGAAATGATACTTCAGATTTCAGTTCAAAAATTGTTGATCATGATATTATACAATTGTCTAACAATTTTATTCCCAAAGGCTTAATTCCTTTAGAAAATTTGTTTGATCAAAATGATGTCCTTCGAAACCCTCAGTCCATTTCTTTAGAAGATGACATAGGATAAATAAATATTGGAACAAACGATGATGTTAAAAACATCAAAATCTGTGCATCTCTAGATTCTGAGATCAAAGCTCAATATCTTAAGTTACTTCAAAACTATAAGGATGTTTTTGCATGGACCTATGCTGATCTAAAAACCTATGACACTTCATTAATACAACATAAGATTCCTTTGAAGCCAGAAGCAATACCTTATCAACAAAAACTTAGGAGGATTAATCCAGCTCTTCTACCAACTGTAAAAAAGGAAATTAAGGGAGTGTTAGATGCCCAGATCATTCTCCCTCTTACATATTCTAATTGGGTTGCGAATTTAGTTCCTGTTAGGAAGAAGAATGGAGAAATCAGACTTTGTGTGGACTTTAGAAATTTGAACAAAGCATCATTAAAAGATAATTATCCTTTGCCCAAAATGGATCAGTTACTTCAAATGGTTTCAGGAGCACAAAGACTTTCAATGCTTGATGGCTTTTCAGGTTATAATCAGGTAAATGTTGATTCAATAGACAGAGAGAAGACAACCTTTACTACACCCTGGGGTACATTCATGTACGCTAGGATGCCATTTGGCTTATCCATTGTTGGAGCAACATTTTGGAGAGTTATGGACGTAGATTTTGTGGGTCAAGTAAATAAATTTGTGGTTATTTATCTTGATGACATTACAATTTTTTCTAAATTTGATTAGAAACATCTAAAGCACTTGATGAAGGTTTTTGATAGGTGTAGAAAATTTGGGATATCATTGAATCCTAAAAAGTATTTGTTTTCTATCAAAGAAGGAAAATTGTTGGGCCATATAATTTCCAAGGAAGGAGTGGTGATTGATCCAAAGCATGTGTCTGCCATTGAAACATTGACCTTACCTAGAAACAAGAAAGAGATTCAAACCTTTCTAAGCAAGATTAATTTTTTAAGGAGATTCATCCCAAATTATGTAGAGGTTGTAAAGGATATAATTGACATGCTCTGAAAGGATCATGAATTTATAGGCATGCATTTGATTAGATCAAGAAAGCTATCTTTAAAGCTCCCACCTTGGCCAACCCTGATTATACTAAACCATTCATTATCTTTTCTTTTGCCTCAGAAACAACCCTTGTTGTTGTTCTATTACAAAAGAATGAAGATTCCCATGACCAACCCATAGCATTTTTCAGTAAAGTTATGAGAGATTCCGAGCTTAAGTATGACATAATCGAGAAGCAATCATATGCCCTCATTCAAGCCCTGAAATCATTCAGAATGTATGTCCTACATTCACCTATTACTACTTATGTGCCTAACAGTGCCGTGAAAATCGTTTTAATCCAACCAGACAGTGATGGGAAGAGAGGTAGATGGATCACTCAAATACTGGAGTTTGATCTAACTATCAAAACTACAAAGCTAGTAAAAGGTCAAGGATTAGCTAAGCTTCTAGCTAAATCCAACTGTAAAGTGCTCGAAATCAATTCTGTTTTAGAAATACAAGGGAAGAATACACAAGAACCTGTTATCCTTGCATAAGGGGAGAATACACAAGAACCTTCTCTTCAACTGAAGAAAATAACCCACAAGAACCTTTACCTTCAAATTAGATCAACCCTTTACACATTGATGAAAAAATTCTGTTGTCAAATTGGTATCAAGAAATTGTAAATTTCTTGATGCAATTTGAATGTCCAGCATCCTTCTCCAAAGCCCAGTGTAAAACTCTTAAATTGAAAGTTGTCAAGTACTACATCATAAATGCAAATTTGTACTGGAAAGTTGTCAAGTACTACATCATAAATGCAAATTTGTACTGGAAAGATCCACTGAATATTTTGTTATTATGTTTAATAGAATCAGAGACTGAAGGAATCATTGATCAGTTTCATACAAGATTTTGTGGAGGACATTATGCTTGGAGAGAAACAGCATACAAGATTTTAAGAGGAGGATTTTATTGGCCAACATTGTTCTTACAAGTAGGGGCAAAGGTCAGAGGTTGTGTTCCTTGTCAGATGTTTGTTGGTAAGCAAAAACTAGTAGCTCTTCCACTGGTTCCATCAATAGTCTCAACACATTTTCTTCAATGGGGATTAGATTTTATTGGAGAGATCCATCCCACTACAAGTAATCAGCATAGATGGATCCTCACAGCAACAGACTACTTCACTAAATGGGTGGAAGCAATTCCGGTAAGAAATGCTACTGATTCAGTAGTAATCAAATTCATTGAAGAAAATATCTTATCTAGGTTTGGTTGCCCAACTCAAATTGTCACAGATAATGCAACAACATTTTCTAGTGTTAAAATGATTGATTTTTTCTAGAAATATCATATTTTGTTACATCATTCAACTCCATATTACCCTCAAGGTAATGGCCTTGAAGAATCCTCAAATAAAATTTTGGTAAAGGTAATAAAAAAGACTCTAGTAGATCATAAAAAGAGCTGGGATTCTCATTTAATTATGTAGTATGGGAAAACAGAATTACTCTAAAAAGATCTACTGGAAAATCTCCTTTTCAGTTAGTCTATGGGAAGGATGCAATTTTCCCTACCAATTTGGCTTTCCTAGTGTTAAAATTCCTGCAGGATTCAACAAATGAACCTGATGATTTTTCAAGAAGAATAAATCAGATTATTGAACTAAATGAAAACAGAGATGAAGTTCAATACAAATCGAAGAAATATCAAAATAATATGAAGAGCATGTTTGATAGAAGAGTCAGGGAAAGGGACTTTAAGGAAGGTGATCTAGTTCTAAGATGGGATTCCAGGAGAGAAGAAAAGGGAAAGCATGGCAAGTTTGACAACCTATGGTTTGGTCCTTTATCAATTGCTGAAGTGAAGGGAAACAATACTTTTGTGCTATAAAATCTTGAGGGAATATATTCCACTTATCCTGTAAACGGAAGGTTTCTCAAACATTACATTCAACACTGAGAAGTTGTAATAGATTTCATTACTACCATTGTAAAAACTATGGTTTCTTTCACTTTTCAAGCTGTCAGTGTGATATTTTATAGCAAAAGACACCTTAGCTCGAGGAGAAGGCACATGGATCTGCAGGTTCTCTACATTCTATAGGAGACAGCAGTCCCCAAATGGAGCCAATGTTGTAGCATTTTTTGGTTTTGGTAAGTTAGAAACAATTAGACAAAAAATAAAATGAAATGAAAATATATTTTAGAAAATATTAAGCTAGGATATGGACAAAAAGGATATTGAATAAAAAATGTTAGGAAGTATTTTCAATTATATGTCCATATCAAAGAAAATGTTTGGATAGATGCCCTAAAAAATGAAGGCAAAAATAAAATGTTAGGTTAGAGAGAAAAGAAAAAAAAAATGCTGAAAGTGTTGCAAATCTAAATGCCACTACATTTACTTTAATTTGGTTTAAAAATAATAGTTATGTGCATTTTGTTTAAATGCCACACTAGTTTATTTAATCCAATTATATTGTTTAATCATAATTGGATTTGTTTTAAATTGATTGTCATAGGTAGAAAATAAAATTGGCTCAACAATTTAATCTGAGCCAATGGAGAAATAAGGTATAGAAGTAGATTTTTTATAAAAATAAATATTGGGTTGCTAGCTCAAATGCACTCTCAAAGGATAAGTGAAAATGTTAGGAGTAAAAGGGTGGGTAGAAATGTGAAAATTTCAAATATCGGGTGATTATTTCCTAAAGTTCAAAACATTGGGAAAAAAATTTTGGTGACGGACTTCAAATAACCAAAGTTTTCATAAGCCAGCATTATTTCATCTATATATATATATATATATATATATATATATATATATATATATATATATATATATATATATATATATATATATATATATATATATCTATCGTCCATTTAATAAAATCCCAAACCCACAGTCGTCACATCCGCCTATGATATTGTGACCCCACCATCATTCCCGCTCACATGTTAAAAAGCCCCCATCTCACCTCTCATCCCGCATACTCTTCCACAATCTGATGGCTCGCGGCCCTCCTCAGCCCTCATTCACCGTATGAAGTTTATCAGGGGGGCGAAATGGACGGTTTTCAATACCGCCCACCAAAACATCTTTTTGCGCCTTTTAGTGTTTCAAGACTTAAAATCCTGAAACCACTTACCGCTCCATCTTACCCCTGAACCTGGTATGTCACATAACTGATTACCAACACCCACGTCATGTTCCATCTCACATCTCCCATCCAATCAACTATCGCCTAGTCGTTGCCCATTCATTTCCACTCCCATGCATTTATAACTCATACATTCGTTAATTAATCCGTTGGGTAATTAATGAAAATTCAAATGTCTAGCGCCACCCCCGCTCCACATTTTTTTTCATAAACACTGTATTATTCATCAGAAAGGTTACACAGTCAACCTCTGTGACCAGATTAACATTTCAAGTTGACGTGCTCAACAGCTCAGCCACTGTCCAGCATCAAAGCAACCATTCGTCCTGTTTGCAAACACATCATCCAAGTTCACTTGTCAGTTATCTGTTTTCACTGTGGTAACTCTTTTCACACCAATTCTTGTCATTTACAGTCTGCATTTTGTTTGATAAAATGCCTCCCAAGGGAAAAGCAATTGCGTAGGTCCCAAATCCTTTAATTCACCCACAATTTGACTTCCATGATGTCCCATTGGTCGACAAAGAATGTAAAATTGCTGAGACTTCTTCTCAATTCGATTTATTTGAAATATATTGCTGGTGGGAAGATCAACTAATAGACCAAACTGATTAAATTGGGCTCTGGGAATCTCAATTACCTCATTACATTTTTCCACAAATACACAGAGCACCAGAATTTGTAAGAAAATGCCATGAGTCTTATGATCCCAACCAGAGAGCAATTATCTCACCCACATGAGAAATCCTCTGTCCTATTGAGAAAATGCTGCATGCCCTTGCCTCTACACCAACCCATCCTTTTTCCCATGAAAACCTAATGGAAGGTTATCAGAAACTTGACTTTACCAAAATATCCCAGACCCTGGAACTGTTTTTAGCAATTGGTAATCCTCTACCAAAAAGAAATCCTCCTTATGATTCATCCATGTTTCTTGATAGAACCAAGCATATTACCACTATCCTCTCCTATTTTCTTGGTTATAACTCTGATCAATTTTTCAATGAAGCCATCCTTGGTTTCTTATCCATGTTTTCTACTTATTCTAAGCCTACTATTATTTATGATTTCAGTCATGTCATAGTTGAAGCCATACATGAACAATTTGTCAAATTTAATATTGAAGAAGTATTCAAGTATGATTCAATACTTGTTTATATTTTTATATATTTTCTGGGAGAAAAATTCCCATTTTCTTTACAGAAGCTTGATGAAGAAGGAAAACAACAATTATTGATATTCTAGACCTCAATGGGGATGAAGGAGAAAGAAGAGTTCACATATAAGCAGTTCATAGAACTATTTATTCATCCAGCTATCAGCCTTATGAGCAGCACTCCAGTACCAAGGATCAGTGAGGAGATTGTCAAAGAATTACAGTTCATAGATCAAGCTACAATAGGGGATTGGTATTGTTACCAAAACTACACAGAAATCAGGGTTTATGGTTGTGAGCTTCCACCCTACAAACTGCCAAAGTACCTCCCTATTAGAATCTTTGCACTGGAGTACTTAAGGCAAAGGTTAAATGTAGATGAAGTACACTTTGTGGCTGCCAAGAAGAAGTCACAATTCAAGCTCAAAGCTCAAGTTGGTCCATTCATTTGTAATACCAGGGCAGCAGGGGAGGAAGCAGACAAATTGTTAAAGGAGATGAAGTTTGCTCTCAGTTTCACTTGGTCATATGACCCATTGGGAATCGTCTCCAAACTTAGGGTGGAGAATAAATTTACACCATATCATCATACAGCCAGGCCTGAGATAGAACAATATTTAAATCCTTTGGAATGGACAAAGAACACCCTCCAAGAGGCTGAGGAGCAGGAAGTTTCTGCATCGAATGTGCAAACTCCACTTGCACAGGAAAAGACAGCCAAGAGAGGGAGGGAAGAATAATCCTCACCTGCAACAGAGGCAACAAGCTAGGGCTTTAAGGTTTTTCATAGGAAAAAGAGACCAAGGATCTCTGTGATTGCTGGTGCACAATCTGGTGGACAATTTACACAATCTCCAACTCATTCCACTACTTCTCATGAACAAAAAATAGTTCAAACTAATAGAGGCATTCCATAGAATAAGGAGGAAGACATTTTCCATGTCTTCGGTGAAATAAAAAGAAAGAATGAATAATTGAAATTAAATACCTACACCCAGTTCTCGAAGCATTCTTCCAGCTCTCAAGCCAGGTTTCTTTCAGTCTTCAATTCTGAGAAGGGAAAGATGTAGATGGCTTTCTTGCAGGCCCAAGTTCCTCAACCTAGGACTGCTGCACAATATCAAAAACACACTTCTTTTGAGTTCAATGTCAAGGATGTGCATCCAATTGACCAAATTGAGATGCACAAACAAACTGGGCAGATGATTGCTTCAACCTTGACAAACACTATTATGAGTTTGTCAAAAATGCAGGTTACATTGGCCAACACTCAGTCACAGCTAAAGTTGGAGAAGTTCTCCTCATTATCAAAGGATACCAAGATTCAATCCTTGGAAAATCTAGTGCTAAAGATGGGATATGATCCCTCAAACATAAACGTTGCAGAGGAGCTCATTAAGAAAAAGAACACTGAAGTTGCAACATTAAAGAAACAATTGAAATTTCCAGCCTTTGAGGATCCAATGGCCAAAGAAATCGAAGAGACAGAGACTCAAAAGTCTGATATGATGAAGCTCATCATAGAGAAGAATTTGCAAATTAAACAAATGGAAGAGTAGATGGAGAAATTGGTCAAGGAAAAGGAGGAAGCTGTCAAGAAGACTCAAACTTCAATGGATGTAGTCTCTCTTGTAGCAATTCCTGTCACAAGGGCTTCTACATCAACAACAGGTATAGTAGAAGGAGCTGAACAACTTATTGAAGATGTTCAAAACTTGTCTATCCAGACAAGAGAAATTAATAAACTAAAGGATGAACTCAAATAATTATAGCTTATGAAGTCCATAGCAGATAGTTCACATGTAACTGAAACAAACAAACTCGAAGGTTAGGTGGAAGTATTACAGAGAGAACTCAAAGAGTCCTTCTTAGGAAACAAATTGGGTTTAGCAAAAGAAATTCTGTGGGAAGAAATCACAGAAGCAATCAAGGAGAATTGGCCATGCATCAAGATAGTATTTAATCAGAAAGATCTCTTAGAAAAGGCTCAGGAAGCAGTGGAAACCATAACTAAGCAGCTAGAGGATATGCCAGAGACTACCTCTGATATAATCAAATTCCTAAATTCCAAGGATGACTATGAGCTTGAGGAATTAAGAATAAGTGACAGAACGACAACGATATTAGAGGTAAAGAAGATTATCACTAAGAAAAATATCACCCTCTAGCTACAAGAAAAGTGCAGTAATGTTAACTCAATAGTTCAGATGTTTTTCAACAGGATAGAACCCTTGGTGAGCAAGGGCTTACCTTCTATGATGGTTATTAATGATAAATTAATGCCAATCAAAGATTATGTTAAGAAGCTAACAGAGGTGGGCACCCATGCAGCTTCAATTTCAAATATTAGAGGGTCACCAACACCAACACTCATAGAAAATGCACTCAAGGATGCTTTTTTCATCTTTTATGAAATTAAACATATATTTTTAGTAAAACCTACTTTTACTAAATATACAGAGATGGATGAAATCTACAGGAGGGTAGCCAATATTTCTATCCTAGATAAGAAACGCTGGGAAGAATTGACAGATTTACTTGATTAAGGAATAATCGAACAACATTCATCTTTTGAAGGGACAGTTAGCCAACTTCAACCATTTCAATTTTTTCAACAATAGTCATCAACAACCCACCACCAAAATAGTGCTAGATCAACTAGCAGTTTTTATTTTGATTTTGTAATAATCTATTTTTGTAAAAGCACACTACAACAAAAGAAGCAATTTACGCCAGATTTAGCACCAGATTTTAGTGTATTTTTCTCTCCATTGGGATGAGCAGCTTGTCGCTAAATCTGGCTCTATTGTACAATTTTTAAAGCATCCTTTTTTGCGCCAAATTTTTCATCTTTTTTTAACGCCAAATTTTGCATCATTTTTTGTACCAAGATTTGCATTTGGTTTTACAATAGGTTTTGCTTCTAGTTTTGTGCCATTTTTTGCATCATTTTTTGCTTCCTATTTTGTGCCATTCTTTGCTTTTATTTTTGTGTCATAATTTGCATCGAGTTTTACACCATCTTTTGCATCTGATTTAGTGCCTTTTTTTGCATCGAGTTTGTGCCAATTTTTGCATGTCTTATTCCATTTTTTGCTTCTAATTTTGTAATTATTTTTACATCTATTTTTGCACCAATTTTTGTGCCTTTGTTTACACCATTTTTTGCATTTAATTTTGCACCATATGTTGAATCTGATTTAGTGCCAGATTTTTCATCCATTTTTGCACCTTTTTTCATCCACTTTTTCATTTCATTGCATCCTATTTTGCACCTAATTTTGCATCATTTGTTGCATCTAATTTAGCATCATTTTTAACAACATTTATTGCATCTAATTTTGCATCCTTTTGAGCATCTGAATTTTCACCCTATGTTGGACCATGTGTTGCGTCCACATTTGAATCCCATTTTGTGTCTAATGTTACGTTCAATTTTGAGCTATTTTTTCTTCTACTTTTGCATTTGGTTTTGCACCAAGTTTCGAATCATTTGTTGCACCTCATTTTGCATCCAAATTTGAGCCATTTTTATGCCCATTTTCACACCATTTTTTCTACTTTTGTGTCCAATTTTTCACCATTTTTTATGTCCAATTTTGCATCCTTTTTGGTGTCTAATTTTGCATCCTTTTTGGAATCCAAATTTGCATCATTTTTTCTGCCACATTTGCATCTCATTTTGCACCTAGATTTTAGTTTGAATTTTCATCTAGTTATGCATCATTTTTGGCATCCTTAGTTTCACCATTTTTTAGTCCCATTTTTCTTCTTGTTTTGTGTCTTTTCTTACATCCTTTTTGCACCCAATTTTGCATCCTAATTTTACACCATTCTTTGCATCCTCATTTTGGTGTCCATTTTTGCATCCTTGTTTGCGCCCAATTTGGTATCTTTTTGTATGCCCTATTTTGTTCCCTTCTTTGTGTCTAGTTTTGCACCCTTTTTTAATTCTACTTTAAAACCCTTTTTGTCTCATTGTTTGCCTTGTTTTGATGGCTAGTTTAACATCCAATTCTACTCCCAATTTTGCATCGATGGTTACATCCACTTTTGGCTTCTTGTTTAGAGTTTTACTTTTACTTCCATTTTACTAATTTTATTACATAGTGAAATATATTATAGTTTCTAAATATCATTTTGTTGTAGGATTTAATGCACAGTTAGATGAACATAAAACCCTCTCAGTTTATCCCAGAAACCTAAGATAGACTGGTTAATAGATAGGTTGTTCTAAGGCTCAGGATTCTTAGTAGATCAAGATGTAGAGTATAGATTAAGAAAATAAGAATGAATTCATGTGAGTCCTCGCATGCAGGTCTTGTTGGAGTTTTTAGTGTAGCTAGGAAGCGCTCCTAGATAGCTCCAAATCTTGGTCCTACACACAAGAGAGAGAACAAAGAAAACTTCACAACATAATATCTTGATAATTGAAACTATCATAAACATATAAATATTATTGAATAAATAAATAAAAACCAAAATCCCATACATTCATTAGTTAAATAGGATAAGTAAAGAATGAATAGTAGCATATGGAAGGAAGAACAACTAATCTATATTAATAAAGGAGTTGGAGGAAAGTTACAACCATCAGATGCAGTTGCAACAACACCTCCCCCAACTCTTAGCTCCAAAACTCTCCCTCTCAAGATAGATCTCAGCAACGTGACAATACACGAATTCCCATCATTTCCTTAATGGCAAAGCCTCCAATATATAGGAAACTCAAGGCTATGAAGATTTCCCAAATTACTCATTAGTTCAATTTTGGCAAAACCTTTTGGGTGAATAATGTTTCCTCATATAAAAATGGCATTTTCCACTTTTTAGATGCTTTTGTGCTTAGGAAAAAGCTTCCCCGTGCTTTATGGTTCTTTCCCACTTTTGTATGCTTTTATTTTTTTACGAAAACTATAAAGATGAGGATAAAGAGATGACATTCCACCATAGGAGTTACCGAAAGTGAACAAAAGTGTCAATTTCTAGTTAACTTGAGCTTTTTTCTTTGCATTAGAGGAATTTTCATTTTAAAATGTTAACATTGAATTTCCATGTCATAATGTGTAAGCCAATCAAAATCATTTAAAATTTAAAAGACATATAGGTGTGACCTGGCAGTGGATTTTTTTTAATAATATAACTTACCTAATTTAACTGTGAATGGTGCCCAAGTGACCCAAAACTATATTAAATATTAAAAATAAAATTAATATCTTAATCTATGAAAGTTAGAATATCGAGAATATTTTTAATGAAGGGTAAATCAAGGCATGTTAAATAAATAGATTTAAATATAAAACCCTAAATCCTAAATTTAATTTAAATTTTATTAAATGTTGTATTGATAAATTAATTTAAATATAAAATATAAATATATTGTTATTTTGATAAAAGTGCATTTATTTGAGTAACTTAAATTTAAATTTAACTTAAATTTATATTTTAAATTTTCCTTTTAAATTTAAATTTTCTTAAATCTTGTGTTAATAAATTAATTTCAATATAAAATACATGTAGACGGTTATTTTTTATAAAAGTGACATTTATTTGGGTAATTTAAATTTAAATTTAAATTTCCTTTAAATTTTGAATTTGTTTTTTAATTTAAATTTGCTTTTTTTATTTAAATTTACTTTTTTTAATTTAAATTTTATTAAATCTTGTGCTAATATATTAATTTAAATATAAAATACATATACAGTTATTTTGATAAATGTGAGATTTATTTGGTAATTTTGGTAAAAGAACAATAAAAATGATATATTAAAAAATTGTCTACATGGCATTATTTTATTAGTTTCCTCATTTTTTCTTAGGTGGTTATTTTTTGAGTTGAAAATTCCTCTAATGTGAGAATTTTGGTAAGAAACGTTAGATGAAGGTTACAACTTGTTATAGACTAGGATAACGTGGTCCTCATGGTACATAAACTTGTATTATAGAGTTATATAGTTTAGGAGAAAGGGGTATTTCAACCAACAACATAGTATTCTCCTCCAAGATGATGAGGAGGTATTTTCATGTATAACACATTTAAGAATATATCACGATTCAAATTCATAACTTAGCATTTGTAAACAAATTTAAGGGTAATTGACAACATTCATAAAAAATATAGCATTATCCTCATATATAACAATTCTTCATCAAAAATTCATTGACAATTTTCAATATACATATATTACTACTAAATCAACATTTATCGCAAATATCATTATTCCAAGGTAAATTCACAACATTACATCCAAAAATAGTAATATCATCATACATAATCATTCTCCGTAAAAAAACATTGACAGGTTTCAACACATATATAAAGTAACAAGATAATACTAATAGTATCCTCATCATCTTTAATCAAATCACCTAAGATTCAAATGTGTGATTATCATATCAAAATATTTCATGAACACCATTATTCTAAGGTAAATTTACAACATCCATCAAAAGATAGTAATATCATCATACATAATAATTCTCCATCAAAATAATATAATTTTCAATATATACATAAAATAACAAGATAAAAATGATAATATCATCATCATATTTAATCAAATCAACTAAAAGGCAATGTAAGATTACCAAATAAAAATGTTTCATAGATATCATTATGCTAAGGTAAATTCACAACATCCATAAAAAATAGGAATCTCATCATACACAATAATTCTTCATAAAAAAAATTGTAAACAATTTTCAACATATTCATAAGATAACAAGATAGTACCAATAGTATCATCATCATTATTCAAATAAACTAAAATTCAAATGTATGATTACCATATTAAGACATCCAACTAAATATAAAAAATAACACATGGCTAGCTAGCACCACGAAAATCATAGTCAAGCTCATCCTCATGATCATTTCCATGATCATTATCCTGACCATCTTGATAATATCATCCACATAATCATCACCAATGCTATCACCATCCTCATCATCATCATCCCTAATATACGATGTAATCTAAGCATAGTCTATATCATCATCTTCGTGGTCATTACCTATAGCATTCTAGAAAAAAAATCAATATTACATGTTAGTACTAATTCTATAGCAAAATACATATTTTTATTACAATGCTAACAATAAAATGAGGTAGGACATAATAACATTTAATAGTGCTAAAAATAAAATGAAAATATGGCTTAAGATATACTAGAGATCCGACTAAGATTACACATGTAATTCACATTAAGTAGTAGAAGCATTTTTTAATCCATATGAAGTAGGTACCCATTTTTTCTTCATATTATATTGTGAATGTTTCTTATGATTTCCATGCAGAATTGGTAAATTAATATTTATTGGAAGCTTTATTTCAAATTACAATTGTAATTATGATTAGAACTAGAAGAAATTTTAACAAAAAAAGAATGTCACATGAAAAATAAATTGTTTTTAATGAAAAATAAGTCGCATACAATATGAATGTCACACGAAATATTGAGTTGTTTTTAATGCATGTACTTTTCTCTATAATAAGATAGATCCTAATGTTCGTTCAAGAACAAATGCTCAAAATAATTACTTCATTTTATCCATTATCACACTTAATCCATTATACCTAGTGATGACAATGATTCCATTCAAATTGCTTTGAAGTCCCTAAATATAATGTAAAAGAGAAAACTCCACAACCACGACCATGACTACAACCCCCTCCCTTGCCTCGTCCACCATCAAAGACAATGAACTTGGAGCTATGACCACGATAACAACACCTCCCTTGCCTTGTGTCCACCATTAGAGGCATTGAAATTGGAATTAAGAGTACTCATGTTTTCTTTGCTCTAATTAATCTCCAAGGAATCAAAACATGATCAATATATCAAGGATTCCATCAAGGAATAGATATATCATAAGAGAAGCTCAATAGGCTTTGCCAAAAGAGTGTGAAATAACACTTATCTATGTTTTATGAAATAGCTCGAGTGAGTGGAATGAATGGTGGGAAACACTTACCAAGGAAAGGAATATTTTTGGTCCGTCCTTATTTCTATTATTATTTTTGCTTCTTAGAATGGAGGGAAGTGTTTAAAAAAATTCTAAAAAATATTTTAAATAAAAATAAATTATTTGCTTAAGTTTAGTTTTTTTTAAATATAAATTCAGTTTAGTATTTTTTTACTTTCTAAAAAAATATATTTAGTTTTTGGGTTTTTTCTATAACAAAAATTATATATATATATATATATATATATATATATATATATATATATATATATATATATATATATATATATATATATATATATATATATTTAATTTATTTATAAAATGCATTTTAAACATGTATTCATTCTAAATTTGTGATTTTATGATACAAGTTTAAATTATATATAAAAAGTAACTTAATGCCATGTGTTGTGTCACTCAGATGGGTATTATACATCTCTTCCTTGCTAAGTTATAGAATGTGCTTGGGTTTTCTTAATGAAATAAAATTAATTCTTCTCTTTACCTTTGTCCTTTGTAGATTTCTTTCTCCATTAATCCTTGTCCTAATAGATTAATTGTCTTATGGTGGCCTTGAGTGCTCACTCCCATTAGTTGCATGATTTTTAGATTTATGTTAGTGACATTTCTTAGGATTGATAACATATTATTTAATTTATGAAAGTGTGTTATTTTCCATATTATTGTTAAATATTAATATTAAATATGCTGGTTTTGAACATGGTTTAGAAAAAAGTTCCCAAAATTTTTATAGATTGTAATTTATGATGTAATGCTTCATTGCTTGATGAAATTGTTTTGGATATTTTTTTTTTAAAGATTCATTGATTGATGAAATTTTTATGGATATTTTTTTTAGTATATTAACTTGTATGTGATAAAGTCAAAAGTCACCTCTTTTTGAGATTTTCATTGGTTAATTTCTCTTAAGGCTATCAAGTTCACCATTCAGTCCCAGGTTAAGGAAATATAGGAGTCATGAAGTGGCATTGTCCAATAACTTAAATCTTGGAACATTTTTTTTAGTCACATTATACTTCCTTTCTATGTAAATTCTCTATGAAAATAGTCTCATGGAACATGAGGGACCTCAATAGTAAAGGAAAACAAATACACCTAAAAGAAAAATGGTATGCAAAGCACCCATCAATAATGTTGTTATAAGAAATAAAAATATTAAGTGAGGTTCTACCTCATATAATTAGAAAATGGGGGAGGAATTTCCAAGTAGTAGTGATTGATGATTAGATATACTTGGGTGGAATGGCTATTATTTGGAATGATCAGGACATCAAGGTTACCAATATGTTTACCTCTTTTCACATTATCACAATATAATTTTAGTTAATTGACATTGAGGACTACTACCATGTATCCAATGTCTATGACTCCAATATTGCAAATGGAAAACCTCTATTTCTCAATTTTATTTCTAGCACAAGTAACTTATACTCCCCATCTCCATGGATTATTGGGAGTGACTTCAATATTATCAAGTGTCTCGAGGAAAAGAAAGGATGAATCACAATGCTTACCAAGAGATTTTGTAAGATATACCGTCAAGGCCCTAAAGTAGTATCCATTAAAGTTCTCAAGCAATGAGTCTCCAACCCACACATGTGGATCAATGACATGCAATACATATGTGTGTGGTGACTAACTTAATACATTGTTCTAATAACTCCACAAACTTAAGTATTTCACTCCGACACATGATTGACTGTAGTGTGACATAAGTAAACCAAGAGTAGACATGAAACCCTTAGGCAAGAAAAATTCCCTAGATCCTCAATTAGGTGCTTAAATGATGAAGTTAAAATGAAAGGGGAAAAGAGGACTTCATGATTTAACCATCACAAACATGTGATCAAGTGTGGCTAGGAGTGTATATATTCATATGTTTTCCAAAGAGGGTGTGAATACATGAGTTACCATTCATTGGGCCTTATTTTTATTTCTTTTGATTTTTCTTATATATAGGACTTAGGGAATAAGGTTTTCATAAGTTTGAACTACTCATAGAAATAATATTTACATAAATTTTCACTTTAACCTTAGAGTTTAGACTTAGATAAATCATTATAGTGTATCTTTAATGTTTTTGGCTTTCACTTTTTGATTTTCTTTCATCGCAAATGAAAAAAGGTGAAATAGTTTGCCACAAATCTATGAATGCTTAATCATAAAGGCATCATACGATGAAAACAAATTAATGATGTTATTCCCTATGAAAATGATGGATATTCTTGAGAAACACTTATGCTTGTGGATGTCTCCTCCCTGGTTGAGAGAGAGTCGGCATTGACACCATATTATCCATTTGTCATGTACTATGGTTGAGACTAACAGTCGTAAGCCTACTAAAGACACCAGTAGGGAGAATGGTGGACTAGATAAACATCTGGGACCAATATTCTTTGAGAATTTGTGCTTTGACTAGGAGTAATCACCATAAGTCAACTACATTAATCCAAGATAAGAATAGTCACGAAGATCGACATTTCCTGGTGTCAAATATTATGACAGCGGATTAGGAAATGATCATGCGAGGACATGCCTGATGAACATCCTAGTGCGGTAAGTGCCTAAAAAGGCAATGGTGTCCAAATTTATGCCTCCCAACATTGTGCTATGATCTAATGGAGAGATATAACTTGTTAGTGAAGGCCTCTCTATTTTGACAATGTTGGCTATGATGATTTAAATGATCGTTGATGCTTATCAATCCAGATCCCTTCTTATATGAATATTTCAACTTGAGAGTACTTTTTTGTCTCATTATGAGTATATCCCTAGTTTAGAGGGAGTGTCATCATATTCATTATCATCATCATCACCACCATCAATCTCATCATTGCATTATCGTCATAATCACCATTCATGTCGTCATCATCATCATCATCATCATGATTATGGACATTGTCGTCAATTGTTCATAATTATAGGTGTCGTAAGAAATATCATCAACCCAAAAAATATTATGAGTGCTCAAAAAGGGTTGTTAGGACACATGATATATGTAAGAGAAATGACAACTTTATTTTTTAGAGATGATTGATCATCATCATCATCACTACCATTATCATCATCATTATAATTTTCATCATCCCCATCATCATAATTAATGTAATTTCTATCATCATTGTTGTCAACTTCGTCATGAACATCGTAATCATCATTCATGCCATTATTGTTGTTGATGATGACCAAAATGAAAATAATGATAATGATGATCAAATGATGATGACTTGGAAGATGACTCTAAAGATGATGATTATGATTATGACCATGACAACATTTAAAAATTGGGAAGATTGTCCAAGGTCATTAGCATCGCCATCATCATTGTCATTATAACACCCATCATCTTTATCATCATTTTGATTACCATAATAATCACAATTCATGTCATCGTCATCATCTTCATTATCATCATCGTCACAATTATTGACATTGTCATCATTTGTTCATAATTGTTAATGTCATAAGAAATATCATCAATGCAAAAAATATATGAGTGTTTGAAAATGGATGAAAAAGTCAAAAAAAATGGGGGCAACAATAGATGTAAAATTGGATGAAGATTGGACACAACATAAGTAGATGCAAAACAAGACAAAAAAATTGACACAAAAGTGGATTAAAAAGTAGATGCAATAGTTGATGCAAACTTGGACACAAAATAGGATGCAAACATGGATGAAAAAGTGGAAGAAAACATGGGTGTAATAGTAGGCATAAAACTTAGCATGAATTGTTGTGAAATAAATGTGGATACAATAATGAACAAAAAAAATACACAAACTTGGATGAAAAAACGAGGGAAAATGGGATTAAAAATGGATGTAAACATGGACCAAACATGGGTGCAATAGTGGACACAGAATTAGATTCAAAATTGGACGCATCAGAAGTGGATGTAAAAGTAAATGCAAAATGGGATGCAAAAAACATACAAATTATTTGATGCAAACTTGGACACAAAAGAGGATGCAAATATGGATGCAAAATTGGAAGAAAGTGTGGGTTTCAATGATAGGCACAAGATATGGCACAACAAAAGTGGATGAGAAAGTGGATGTAATAAAAAACACAAAAAAAAAGATGCAAACTTGGATGCAAGACAATATGCAATAAGGGATGCAAAAGTGGATGCAAACATGGGTGCAATAGTAGAAACAAAATTGGATGAAAAATATGGATGCAATGGGTGTAGATGCAAAAGATGATACAAAATGAGATGTAAAACCCAACACAAAAGTGGATGCAAAAATAGATGCAACATTTTGATGCAAAAGTGGATGCGAAGATGGATGCAAAATTGGAAGAAAATGTGGGTACAATAGTAAGTACAAAACATGGTACAAATAGTGTCACAAAAAAAGTGGATGTAATGATAGATGCAAAAAAAGAAGCAAATGAAGATGAAAAATAAGATGCAAAAAGGGATGCAAAAGTGGACGTAAACATGGGTGCAACAATGGATGAAAAATATGATGCAAAAGTTGATGCAACAAAATTCGATGCAAAAGTAGATGCAATATGAGACACAAAAGCTTATGCAAATCTTGATGCAAAGGGGATGCAAAAAATGTTGTAAAAATGGATGCAAAAAATGATTTAAAAAATGATGCAAAAGAGGATGCAAGTGTAGGCACAAAAAGTGCATGCAATAAATGATACAAAAGTTGGTGAAACAAAATTAGGTGCCAAACTTGATGCAAAACATGGTGCAAAGGATGGCACAAAACATGGCATAAAACCTGGTGTAAAACTTGATGTAAAACCTATTACAATACCTGGTGCTAAACTTGGTGTAAGACTTGGTGAAAAAATCGGTGCAAACTTTGCATCAATTTTTGCACCATATTTGATAAATGGACACAAATAGCACCAAAAATGGGCTCTAGATGCAAAAAAGGAAGAAAAAAGGGACGCTAATCACAAGGTTTTGTTGTAATGGCAATTTAGGATGTTTTCTCATTCTACTGTTGTATAAATAACTCTCTTCACGAGTTATAAAGGGTTGCACCCTTGAAGAAGCATTTCTAGGCATTTGATGTACTTAATTTTTCTAGATCATTAATGCAAAGAAAATGATTTTGAATTCTGTTTTATACAGTTTGTGTTTCTTGTAAGTTTTTCCAATGTTACTCGTTATGTTTTTCTTCATATACTTATGTCTTACAGAGATAATTAGGTAGGAATAATTGGATTTCAATCTATTCCTATAAACTTCTGAGGTGATAATCTATAGAGAGAATGAATTAATGGACTGTTTGTTTAATTAATTCCCTCTAAATTAATAAATCATCAACAACTTCTGTAATCTTAAGCATATTTTCTTAAACCTTTAAACATAGTTTAAAGGTTTTCATACTTGTGGTTATTTAATTTTTCATTTTGAAAACTGTGATAATAATATTGTTTTTCTGTTTCTGCTCACCATCATACAAGTTATATCACAGTGTAAATATTTATAACAGCCCTCAGCTGAGATATTAATATTATTCAAAAGGTTAGGCATTTCAGTTCTACATCTGTTTCATCCATTGGTCCTCCAAATTAAAACAAAACCCCCCAAAACAATTATCTTAGATGCTCTAGCATAATAGCTGACCATTATTATCTCAGAGATACAACAGAGACAATTAATATCTATTAGTCTCCACTACGAAATATAGAATTCTCTTTTCCTTCTCACATTCTGAATGAAGTCTCCAAAGAGTTATGGCACTCATGCTCAACTGCTTCTTGATTTTTATTTCTAAGTGTTGAACACAATGACTGAACAATCTGTTTTCCTTCACCCCAAATTTACCACCATGAACATTTAAGAATGGAGATGTCGAAGGTGCCTCCACCTAAGTTGTAGTGGTGGGTTCGTTAATAATTTTCATTACACTAAGACCAACAACATTTGTCGCATCTTTGGTACCTCGTAGTATAACATAATTGTACTATTGTAACCTCATAGTATAACATAATTCAGATGTCATTAACTTAGTACTAATCAAGCTCACACCTGTGATTATTATTTGAAGCAGTATGAACTATAATATAGTCAGAGACAACTTGCTCCTGTAATACAGCCTTATCACAGTGCCCTGAAATCAGTAGTTGTGATATATCTCCTAGATCTGGGTTATAATTTGACAAGAACCTTGCATAGAAGTAATGTTGACAAGGTTAAGTCTTTAGCACAGTAAACCCTGTAGCTGCTGGTATATGATGTAAATATAAATGGCACAATCCTGAGGGTGATGATAAATGATAGAAGTGTTCAGAAAATCATATAGGGTTTAAGTTGATCACACCCTTGCATTGTGTCAATCTTTGAAGATCTAATTCTATTAGTTGAAATACCTCTGTGGCTCAAATATGAAGAATGTAAGCTGAGGCAGTCTATCAAAATATTTTCATCTTGTGGAGATCACCCTTGGAACACTATGATGATTACATTGTTCACTTGATCATCCATAATTTATTGGTGGCTTACTACTATTGAATCTTGCTATATCCCTTCTGGAGATTAAAATATCAAGTCACTCTGTAAAGAAATAGCTTGAAAGGTCACTTCAATTGCTTCTCCAGATATTCTATTGACAACACTTTCAGATAGTTACATTTGTTGAGAGTAGGTGTTGTATGCCTTTTGCAAAGGCTGGGAATTGTGGAAGACTTGACATTGAGATATATCATAATCACTATACATGAGTCAGTACTATTAAATACACAGTTGTGAAATAATGATTGCAGGGTAGTATAATGCACATCAAGGTTGAGAGTCGATGTTCTTGGTGTTGCCTAGGATTTGACTTTGAGCAAGATTTGTCAAAATTTTGTATAGCTGATTTACAATTTTGATAATTCATATGGCAAGATGCATGTGGAAAAAGATGAAAAATGGAAGACTTGTTGATTAGGAGTTTGAAGGCTTACTTGATAGCTTAATCAAAGCTACTAAGGTTTTCATATTATTTTCCATATGTATACATCTATATAGAATATTAAAGCAGTTTCTTTAAGTCGGAATATGTTATTATTAGTATGATTATGGATGACAGTCAGGGTACATCTTGATGATGTGAGGGCTTCAATTTTCTACGAGTACAGTACCTTCATCTAGCATATTGAACCTTGAATAAAATATATTATTGAGATTCAAAATATGTTGAGCACTCAATATATCTCAGCGTCTATATTTGATGATAGGTTAATGTGATTTGAGCATACCTACTCGAATAAATGATGTGTGCTAGGATTTGTTGAAGACCTGGGTTATATAACTGGGTTGTTGAACTAATAGTATGGAAAATGGTAAAAGCACATCTATATTTATTAAGGTCCACCTTTATCTATAAATCAAAAGACTGAAGCTTGTTTTCTCAAAGTAGTAAGCTTATCTTCTATGAAGCCATTTCAGTTAGTTCTTCAGTAAGAAAAGAGTAGGATTCAGAGAATTCGCTGAGAAATTATTGTTGATGATTCTCACTATCTTAAGGAAAGATATGTTCCCTAACTAAGGAATATTTTGGTAGTATTGTCTGAAGCTATACTTACGTGGAAATATTTATACACATTCTATGGCTCTTAAGGCTCAAATCAAGGTAGAATTGTGCCAAGTCTTCAAGCAAACTACTATGGTCGATCTAAGGGTTTCATTTTCCAGGTCTCTAGCATAAGTGCAACCTTCTTTCTGGAAGGATTTCATCCTTCTTGCATCTAACTAAGGAAAAAATTCATAGCATATATGTTATCAGCCTCCTTGGATCTATATGTACAAATTTGAACTAAATTTGTTGTATGATTTTTCAACCCTCTTAACAGTAGCATATTTTGGGACATATCTTGGCTTTCTGGAGCAGACCATTGATAAAGAAAATTGTGCATATTTGGGAACTTAATGAGAGGAATGATTTCTGAAGTGTTTTTTTGTGGGAGTACCTATGTAATCTAGGCCCTAATCTAAGCCCTAATAAGAAATACAGTTACAATTTGGATACTTTGGTTTCCATCATCAGTGAATCTCAGCTACTCTTATAATTAATTGTGATTGATTTGATAGTATGGACAATGAAAGTCTCCTACCTGTAATGCGATTTTCTGAACAACAACAAAAAGTAGAAGGAATTAGTAGCAAATAAGTGGCATATTTGACATTAGCTCAGGTACAACAATGACACTCTATGTTCCATTATACTTAAGGTATTTTTAATCTGTTTGTGAGATGAGATTTGATGCAGAGGATGTAGAGGAATGTGTCTAGGCTTTTCCAAAATTGTTTGAGCTTGTGTGGGCATGTAGTTGAAAGAAATTGATACTACCATAATCTAGAAAGAATATGCATGATCTAGAGTTCCTCTTGATACAAGAACTATACATATATTGTTACACAACATTCAAAGAAGTAGAGTGACAACTAACGCAATGCACCAACCTCGATCCCACCTAATGCAAGACCCTGGTGCTATTGGTGAAGCCTATGCCTCTGCGACTACTGGCACTAGATCAATTGATGATCATAGCTATTGGTGCTGCAATGAAGACTCAAAAATGAGTCACAACCTGCACGAATGGAGATGTGATAGCCCCACTACCCTGGTGCTATTGGTGAAGCCTCTGCCTCTGTGACTACTGGCACTGCCTTTGCCTCTGCGACTACATCAACTATAGCTATTACTGCTAGAACCAAGGCTTGAAAACGAGTCACGAATTGCAACAATGGAGTTTGAGTCTCTTGAAACGAGTCACGAACTGAGGAATGGAGACTATAAAATTTATACAGGCGAATCTCTGAATTCAACCCTGCCCTAGATTTTCAAACCAGGAAATCAGGGTGATTGCAACCAAATCCAACCTCCCAAACTAGAAAATCAGGCAATTGCAAGCAAATCTAACCTCCCAAACCAAAAAATTAGGCGATTGCAAGAAAATCTAACCTCCCAAACCAGGCGAATCGGGCTTTGCATGGTTTATCTGCCTTTTTTTTATGGCTAAAATGTAATAAATAATTATTTTTTAAATAAATGTTGGGCTAACTATAGAAAATGGGTGTATTATAAAAAAATCGCCCCTCCAAAATATAAAACCCCTTAAATTTCGCCCTTGGGCTAAGATTCGCCCCTAAAATTTTCTATGCTTATCATCATTAAATATACAAGTATGTAAAAATGGATGCTCCCAAAATAGCTTAAAAAGGATGAATCAAATTATCTTCTTTCCTTTCAGGAACAAGTTGAGATAGGAAAAACACAATAAAACAACCACAAGGACAATACTAAGTCCACATATGGTGACACACAATTGAATCCCATGAATACCTCTTTTCAAAAAGGAAGGCAACAAATATTATGTTTTCTTTAGCACTTCCAATCAAAGTTAGAATTTCAAAACAAACTCACCTATCAAACTTGATGATTTTCACACCTCCCCTACCCATTTTCATAGTTTCAAAGAAGGGTCTTGACAATTTTGTACATTTTTAAACTATATTTGACAAACAAATCATGTCATCCAAATTTGATGCCTACTTCCAATCACCTAAATTAAATATGAAGATAATCAAGGCTTAATTCAATGCAAAGACTGTCTTTGGAAAAGAGAGCCAAAAAGATTTATGATATCTTTATCACTTCGAATCAAAAAAGAGAAAGGTGATTTGAATCAAACGATTGGGAAAGGGATATTTGTAACATTTATACCTAGAAACTACTTGAGCAAATTGATGGTCCCAAATATTAGCAAATAGTGTTTAGAAATGAGACTGATAAATTGTGTATGGAGGTAGCCATCATGCCATATTTAAATATGTGGACCAAAATCAACACCTTGGTGAGCCCCAAAAAAGTAACCAAACATACGAATCGAAAATTACAAGTGTAATCCAAATGGTTCCATCACCATAACCATAGTGAAAATCTATACATGACTAATAATGCAGTTATTCCTCAAGTGAAAATGAGACTTTTCCACTTGATAAAAAATCATTCGTGTAAATTAATCTTCATAAAAAAATGCACAAGAAAATAATAGTATCATATCGTTAAATGTTTCAAAAATGTTAATTGATATTCTTAAATGTTTCAAAATCAGGAATGTTTCAAATCTCCAAGCATGTTATAGGCCTTGAACAATCAAACTTGCATGAGATATGACAAATGAAATGAGAAAAAAAAAATTGTCAAAATTGGTTATCATTGGTTCCCAAATGTTTGAGCTCAATCAAACCGCACCTGTATTTCGAGGGGGTAGGCCAATAAGTTGTTTTCATGAGGGGGGTCTAAAATTGTTATGGAACCACCATTTCATAAAACAATTTTCTCCATGAAACTTATTTTAGACCTCCCCACCCATTGCCATAAATATTAGACGTACAAGGGGGCCTGAAACCAATTCTTTGCCCTTGATTTGATTGCATTGATCTTCACCGTTCAAAGACGCACATGTGTTAAATTAACATTTTATCCACAATTAAAATATGTTTTTATAAATAAAACATTATATAAACAAAGCGACAGGGACTCGCTACTACATAGCACTTATTAATATTACATCATGTGTAATTCATTTTATGCTCGATTGATATGTATATTTAACACAAAAAGATATTAACAACAAAAATACATTTTAGTTTCATCCATAAATAAAATGGATATGTAACATATGGAGTTGATATGTAACATCTAAAAATATTAATAACTAAAGAAAGTTTAATGTGAAATATAAATCAAATATTTCAATATGTATGTTGAGTAAAAGATTTTAACATTAAATATATAGAGAGAAGAAATGAGAGCTATTCTTCCATTAATAAGTTCTTTCTAATTCAAGATATCAATTTGATTTGTAATTCTTTTAATGTTTAATATGAATTGACATGTAACATCTTAAAAAATATTAATAACAAAAATAAGTCAATATGCATATGAAAAATATCAACCTCAACATGTGGCTAGTAGTGATTTGAACTATGTTCTCTACTTAAGAATATGAGGGGCATGTATTAACATTTTAATGTGAAGAATGTGAAACATAAATAAAATATTTCAATATAAACTATGTAAATATTATATAAAATAAGTCAAAAAAAATCTGATAATCAAAATATGTTTTAAACATTAATAGTGATAATATAAAAAACTTTAAATTAATTAATCTATAAATTAAATAAACAAATAATACATTAAATTAAATGATTTATTACAATTTAGTAGATATTTAATGAATTAAATTTAATTAAATTTATTCATTTATTTTAGTAAATAAGAATAAAATAAAGAATTAATTAGATTTATTTATTTTGTAAAAATTAAAATCAAAATAAACTAATTTACATTACAAAAATGTAAATGTAAAATAAAATTAAAATAAATTAAATCATATTTGGTAATCCATATTAGGTTATAATTTAAAAACAATTAAATAATAATCTTAAAAAACAATTAAATAATAATCTTATAATATTTATTAGAATTAATCCGTTTTATTATTTAGTATTTCTTATTAGGTTAAATTAAAATATGAAATAGAACAAATATAATTGAATAATATATATAAAAAATTTAGTCTTATAAATTGGTCGGCTTCTACTTTAATTTAAGGTATTTATTTATTATGATCGGCAAATTCTTCTTCTCTCAATCTATCTTTCTGTCTTGATGATGGATCCCTTTTGGGGTTCGAAATGTCGACATGATGAAAAAGATATTATGGATAATCCGAGTCATATTTTTCCAAAAAATGACCACAGAAGTTTAAAATTTAACAAAATATGTTCCTAATGTGTTGCTCAAAACAAACAAAGATCTATCTTAATTCCATATCTAATAAGAGTCGAGAGGAATCAAATCTCTCAAGGTGCAATCCTTTCCTCAAAGTTTTCATTAAAAAAATGTTTGTATCTTGAGAGATTTGATCCCTCTCGAGACTTAGTAGATCTGGAGTTAAGATGAATATATATATATATATATATATATATATATATATATATATATATATATATATATATTTATATATATATATAGATATTTATATATATATAGATATTATTACCATAAAAATATAAATGATAGTTATTTTCATTTATATTTTTATGGTAATAAAAATATTATAAAAAAAATTCAAATACGATTGTCTCTCTCTCACTCACATACACACACATATTTTTATTTCAAATAAAATTATTATTTATGTAAAGATTACTGGTTGGAAACTTCATGGGAAAAAATCCAGCAATGCTAACGGTTGGTGTGGCCCAAGCTGGGTGCGATCCTTAAGCTATTTTGATGGCTTAGATGCCCTTGGGCCATGGCTACTCAAGCCACAAGTTAGGCATGGCAATCATATTTAGACTCACATTACCTAACAAACGAAAAAATACTACCTATCTAAATATAATTAAATTACAATTAATTATTATAATATTTCATATATTTTTATTTTAATATTATATTTTTATTTTCAAATATAACTAATATATATATAAAACTCTCATTTGCATATGATTTATAATATTATAATATTATATTATAAAGCATATTTGAAAATAAACACGCATCTATTTAATTAAAAATACTACCTATCAAAATATAATTAAATTATAATATTTTATATATTTTTAATTTAATATTATAATTTTTTTTAATATACAATTCATTTCATTTGTATTTTCATAAATGAAAAATATAACTTTCATTTATATAGTTCGATTTATAATAAGCCCCAAGGGTTAGCTCAACTAGTCAAATAAGTGCTTCGCCATTCGGGAGGTCACATGGTCAATTCTCCCCGAAGCCCTTGGGGTTAGGCCTAGCTATTGGCTGCGGGGCTTGATACCCTAGATCAAGCTCAAATATTTTCGTGGACATAGTGGCCACCTAGTGACCGCGAGTGTCCATGAATGACACGTGAAAAAAAAATATATATGATTTATAATATAATTACGTTGTAAGTTGTTCCTCTAAGAAAAACTCTCCTAAGTTTCCACTCTACATTATTGGACATCGTTGGATTGAATGTTATACCATTGAAAAATATTTGACCGTAAGATCTCTCCACCAAATCTTACTTAAGTTTCAACCAATTCCCTCTGATGCGTTCAATCTCAACTGACTCCTACATAACTGCAAACCGACTCAGTGGGTTTCTATTAAGATAAATGTTATCAAAATTGTTCATACACAGATTTTGGATGACCATTCTCTGCTTATACAACTTGTAGTTGTATTTAATATAATGTGGTTATTAATTATGGTCTCAGTAGCGTGCTTGATTTTATTTTTGTTACATGAAATCGAGGGTTTCTATGTGAAAAGTTCTCTCAAATAAGAGACCAGTGGAAAACAGGGTGGAGGTCACCGATGTGCTTTGAATTAAATGCATACTCCAAAAAGGGTGGAAGTGCCAACATGGGGATGCAGCAAAGGATGAGGGTAGGAGTCTCACAAATTAAATGCCCAGATAATATCAAATTATATCATGTTTTATTAGACATTTAATCAATTTAAAAACCCTATGAAGTTTAATTAGTTTAAAATCCCTATGGAGTTTACAGTCGTTTTAGACTGGGAGATAAAGGAGGTATGTTGTGTTCTCTCTTGTCCCATCTTAGTAAATTACAGTCTCTGCAATTTGAATTATTTCACTTCCCCAACTCCTCAGTGGTGTCATCCATTTCATCTGTCTGCTTCAAATATTTAATATCATGAAGGACGTAGTGATTAAATTGAATCCTAATGTGATTAGTGTATATATACATGTATATTCTTTCATAGTGTATATATCTATATATATATAATCTACCATTGTTTTTTTTCACAGGCCTCACTTATCTCAGAACCTTAGATATTACTTGCATGGCGTATGGGAAAAATAATGTTTTTGTAATTTTTTTTAAAGAATTTTTGTGTCTCCATTTTCAATGAGTTTTTCTGTTTCTACATTCAATGAGACAAACTGTCTAGTTTTTATGCAGTTCAACTAGAAATTCAGTAAACCCTTTACTTTTATTTTTCCATTTCACGGAAATTTGAAAAAAGGGCTGGGAATATGACTATTAAAAATGGGCATTTTTCCAAATAATATGTCTTGTACCCTCCTGCTCAACCATCTCTAGAGAATGACTTACCTTTATGGTTAGAAGAGGAGGAGAAATATGAAGCTTACTCTTCACCAATCTGTACCCTAGATGCTACTATAGGAGGGGGGCAACCTGATGAAGACGACCTAATTGAGAAAATCCTACAGAATCATCCCCCCAACACCATGTCTCTTGAGGAGTTAGTAAAGAAAGTTGAAGATAACTCATGGAATGATTTGTGCCTAACTAACTCAAATCCTACTCATGTCAAGATGAAATAATTTGGTCCAGAAAAATAATTTGGTCCAGAAAGAACATTTAAAATCAATCCCTCTCTCTCTGCACATCAAGAAAAGGAGTTATGTGACATGTTAAGAGGGCATCTAGATGAACTTTCCTAGAGTTATAATGAAATAAAGGGAGTGTGCCCCTTGGTGTGTAATCACCACATTTACATCAAGGAAGGTTGCAAGCTAGTGTGCCAACCTCAAAGGAGAATGAACCCAGCCCTCAAAGATATAGTTAAAGAAGAACTGCAGAATTTGTTGGATGCAGGGTTCATTTACCCCATCTCAGATAGTGAGTGGGTGTCTCCTCTGGTTTTGGTCCCAAAGAAGAATGGGAAATGGAGGATCTATGTGGACTACCGAGAGCTAAACAAAGCCACAAAAAAGAGCATTTATGTTATGCAACCAACTCATAAAATAGAAGAAAGAGATATATCAATGACTTCAAAAGTATCCTCTTCAAGGGGGAAACCTCTTTTACATTACACAAATGAGTAATTCTTGGATGATACAAATGACAAGACCTCCTTTCTATATATAGGACTCTAAGGGGTCATAATATAATCAAAGCCGACATAAAAATAATAATATAAGGGTACAACAATAACAATAGTGGGCTTCTATGCAGCACACTAATAACAATATTGGGACAACATGGGCACAACAATAACAATAGTGGGTTACAATGACAATAATAATAAGGGAATACACTAGTATTATAGGGACCTAACATGCCCCTCTCCTTCAAAAAAGTGTTGTCCTCAACGCTTGAGTAGTTATGGATGCTTCTTATAAAATTTTCATCCTCCCATGTGGAATCTTCAGTGGGTAAGTTCTTCCACTTGATGAGATACTCTGAAATTGATAGATTTCGTAGTTGTCAATTTCTTGTTTTTGTGATTGCTTCAGGTTCCAATATGATTTTTCCTTCCTCGTCAAGTTCTAGAAATGTTGTTTGAACTAGGAGCTTATCACCTATAACCTTTTTTAAGCATGAAACATGGAAAACTGGGTGCACTCGAGAAGATACAAGAAGTTCCAATTTGAATGCCATAGTACCAATCTTTTGCAACACCTTGTATGGACCGTAATACTTTGGTGATAATTTATTATCCTTCTTAGCTTGCTTGAGGGACATTTTTTTGAATGGTTTTAGTCGTATAAATACCAAGTCACCTACATCAAAACTTCTTTCACTGCAATGTTGATCTGCCTGTTGTTTCATTCTATTCTATGCCAAAGTGAGGTTATCCTTTAAGAGTTGGAGAACTTTTTGTTGATGCTCAATGTGATGTTCCACTGCTTGAAACTTAGAATTTTCTCTTAAATATGATGTGGCAGATGGTGGATGATATCCATAAAGTGCCATAACTGGGGTCATTTTTGTTGTAGTATGGAAGGAAGTGTTATACCACTATTCAGCCAGAGGCAACCATTTGACCCATTGTGTCTATTTATCAGATACAAAGAAATGAATATATCCTTCCAAACATTTGTTCACTATCTCAGTTTTCCCATCAGATTGAGGATGATAAGATGATCTATGAGCTAAATGAGTGAGATAAGAAAATAATTATGTCCAAAAATTTCCAGTGAAAATAGGATCTTTGTCACTTACAATAGTCTTTGGGTTTCCATGTAGCTTTTGAATTGTTTCCATAAATGCAGTAGTAACTGTACTGGCTTTAAATTGATGAGATAATGCACAAAAGTGTGCATACTTGGTAATTCTATCAACTACCACCATGATGACACTCTTTCCTTCGAACTTGGGTAAAATTGTGATAAAATCCATTGAAACCTCCTCCCAACGTTGACTTGCAATGGATAAAGGTTGTAATAGACTTGGGGTCTTAATTCTCTCAACTTTATTTTGTTGGCAAACCAAAAAATCCACTACAAACTTTTGAATATCAGATTTAAGGCCATCCTAAAAAAGATCCTTCTTAACCTTGTGGTATGTTTCTAAAAATCTTGAATGCCCTCCAAAGGGAGAGGTGTGAAATTCCAGAAGAATCTTTTGTTTGAGTTGGGAATTCTTACAGAGGTATAAGCGATCTTTGTAACATAACGAATCATTTTTCCAGCTAAATGTATCAGATGTACTAGGATCTTGCTGCAACTTTTGAATGAGTGCCCACACTTCTTCATCATTCTTCCATTCATCACTTGCTTCGTTTATCCAATTTGGTTGGATAATAGAAATGGCACAAAACAATTCTTCCACATCCTCATCCTTTTTTGAGAGTGCATCTGCAACAACATTTTGTTTCCATTTTTTGTAGATGATTTCAAAGTCCTAACCCAACATCTTTGTGACCCATTTTTGCTACTCTTCTAAAGATAATATTTTTTCTAAAAATTATTTAAGACTCTCATGATCCTTTTTGACCTTGAAGTGTCTTCCCATTATGTAAGGTCACCATTCCTTAAGTGCATGTAGTATTGCCAACATTTCCTTCTCATAAATAGCTTTGTGTAAATACTTTCCCTTGATTGGACGACTTTCGAAAGTAATGAGCCTTTCTTCTTGCATTTAAACAACACCAATTCCATTTCCTGAGGCATCACATTCCATGATAAAGGTTTTTGTGAAGTTTGGCGTAACTAAGGCTGATGCTTGGCACATTTCCTCTTTAATATGTTCGAAGGCTTTCGTTGCTTCTGGAGGCCAATAAAATGCATCTTTATTCAGTAATGTTGTTAGAGGTGATGCTATTCTCCCATAATTCTTAACAAACTTGTGATAATACCCTGTCAACCCGAGAAATCCTCGCAGATGCTTTATGGATGTGGGGATTTTCCATTCATTAATGGTTGTAATTTTGCTAGGGTCTACCTTAACACCTTCATGAGATACAATATGACCCAAATATTCCACCTCTTGTACTCCAAAGAAACATTTGGATGTTTTTGCATATAATTGTTTCTCCTCCAATAGTTTGAGCACTCCGTCAACATGTTGAACATGATCTTTCCAAGACTTGTTGTAGATTAGTATTACATCAAAAAATACTAACACAAATTTTCTAAGGAAGGGTTTGAAAATGGAATTCATCAAACCTTGAAATGTAGAAGGTGCATTTGTAAAGCCAAAATGCATGACCAAAACTTCACAGTGACCCTCATGAGTTCTAATTGTTGTTTTCAGAATGTCTTCAATATTCATTCTGATTTGATGATATCCTAAATGAAGGTCCAACTTGGGGAAGTAAGTTTCTCCATGCAATTCTTCAAATAATTCATTAATGACAGGAATGGGAAATTTATCTTTAATAGTGAGCTTGTTGAGCTTCCTATAATTTGGACAAATGCACCATGATCCATCCTTCTTGTGCACCAATAATACTAGAGCAGAGAAAGAACTTTGACTAGGTTGAATTATACCAGCCTCTAGCATTACTGCAACCTGTTGTAGCAACTACAACCACCCTCCAAAATTTTTCCTTAGCTTCGTTTTGGAGCCTCCCTTCCAACTTTTCATAGCACCTTGCCTTACTTCGTCAAGTTCACAAGCTCCAGTGTTTTGCTTGCACAAAGGAAGCATGTCGATCACATCTCGATGCATTCTCCTCATAGGCTAATCACCCAGACTTGGTCCAGCTGCAATCTGAGCAGATCCCCCAAGAAATTACGTAACTATGGAGGGAAACCATCCTTCCCTCCAAAAATTGTGCAATCCTGACTGGCAACCTGCTGGGCTCCAAAATTGTGGAATTCTTGCAGTCAACACTCACAGTGAAAATTGCACAATTTTCTCCAGAAGGGCTGCTGAGCCCAGAATTTGTGCAAATTTGGGCAGAAATTAATTTCTCTGCTAAGAAATTGCGCAAATCCCCTTGGCATCCAACCCAACTCCCAGCCAGAAATGTACATTTTCTCCCATCAGTTGAGCAGCCTCTTACATGTGCAGTTGAGTTGATCGGTTCCGTTCAAGACCGAGAAAAACTGACTTGCATGCATGAGCTACTTCTCCTAAGGTAGCATGCAAATGCATCCCTTGACTCAGGGATCTATTTTTGGCTATTGGATGTTATATGCAAGGATCATTTCAGAAACCTTCCACTAAGTGTCACTTCCCCTAGATTTGTGGCATGCACATCACAACCTCGATGTTATCAAAACTCATCAACCGGACACTGTAGAGCTCAATCCTCACATCAATCTTGCTTCTTTGACATCCCACATCAAATATAGGAGTTGTCGGCACATTTAGCTAAGTTGTTTTGGGGTAAGCCCGATTTCCATGACTTATGTTGCATATCTGTCGCTTTTTGTGTCTTCGCTTGTATGAGTATTGTTTACTTGTTTTCTTTGAACGCTTGCTTTTGTTTACATGTATTTTAGCTTTTCCTAGCACTGTGTCAGTTTTCATTGCTATCTCACTATTATCACATGCATGAAACTGTTTTTCATGAACAGTCATCGATTTAGCGAAACACTTCACCCACATGCATGCTGATCTATTTATTGAATCTTTCTTTCATGTTTGCATGCAATTTCAATCACTTATACTTTCACTAAGTTTCGTCATGCATCCACTGTCATATTTGCTTTCAGTTTCCCATCGGCGAGTTGGACCAACCTTGGTTCGGACTCTGCCTTCACTGAGATAGCGTTGTGAAATATGGGGAAGGAAGGATCTGTCTACCTCTCCAGAAATGTGCATTTTTTCCCAGGAATTGTCCTCCAGGAATGTTTTGCGCATTTCTGAGGGACAGTGACTGCTGGTCTAGAAAATTGCACAATGCAATCACTGAGCCTGCAGCCATTGCCAGTTGAGATTGTGCATTGTGTAATTTCAATAGTCATTAGCCAGACTAGACTGTGCATTGCACAATTCCAGTAGTCATCTAGTCTCCTAGCAGCCCAGACTGTGCCTTTCGCAATCTTGGCAATCAGTCTCCCGACCTCCCGACCAAAATTGCGCAACCTTCATGATCAGTCACACATGTATGTTGAAAGTCAGTTCTCAAGTTCATTTTGGTTTTTGACTAACAAATTACTTGCCATGAGTGTTAACATGTATCCATGTATTACAAGTGTTCATCTTCCTCTCAGCAGTTTAGGTACAATGGTTTCCAAGAGGGCAAATTCTAAGACATCATTCAGAGCACACCTAGAGATGCAGTTGATCAAATGTCTATGATCTTGCCTACTCATGAAGATATCAAGTTGTTCGTAGACAAGAACATAAAGATATCACAACGAGTAGCATCATGAATAGAATTTGAAGGCAACATACCGAATGTAGCGAATGCAACGAATACAGTGAACGTAGCGAATGCAAAAAACACAACAAATGCAACGAATGCAAGAGGAAAGTTGTTGACAACACAAAGGCAAAAAAAAGTTGCAAGATCGAGCAGATCCACTGATGATGAAAGAAACTTTGGAGACTCAAGCTATGAGGTGATGACACAACATGAAGATCACGTGAAGAGAGAGAATGGAGCAAAGAAGGAGTTGCATGTGCTGAAGCAACAACTTAAGGAAGAACATGAAGCTACACAGACAGATGAAAGAATTGCAGCATGAATAGGAACAACAGTGGGTGCAACATGCACTCACGGATGAAACTGCACCCGTACAAGTTAAAGATCCATCCCAACAGCTGGAACAGAACAAACATGGTGAGAATTTTCGTTGATCGCATGCAAGGGATTCAGCAGCATGCATGTCATTGTGCACACACATGCAATCCAACCCATTCAACACACTCACCAAAGTGAATACAAGAAGCAAGTCCAACTAGAGTTGAACATGTATACGAATTGTTATGCAACCTTCTCACAAAATAGAAAAAAGTGATAGATAAACAACTTCAAAAGTAGCCTCTTCAAGGGGGAAACCTCCTTTATATTACACAAGTGAATAATTCTTGGATGATACAAATGACAAGGCCTCCTTTCTATATATAGGAGTCTAAGGGGTCACAATATAATCAGAGCTGACATAACAATAATAATGTAAGGGAACAACAATAGCAATAGTGGGCTTCTATGGGGCACAATAATAACAATATGGGGACACATGGGCACAACATTAATAATAAGGGGTTACAATGAAAATAGTAATAAGGGAATACACTAATATTATAGGGACCTAACAATTTCCCTCTGCCTTCCATTGACCAAATATTAGATCGTCTTGCAGGAAAGAAATTCTTCTCTTTCTTGAATGGATTCAGTGGCTACAATCAGATCCATATCAGTCCAGAGGACCAAGATAAAACCAAATTCACTTTTCCTTGGGGTATCATTTCTTGTAGGGTCCTTCCTTTTGGATTATGCAATGCCCCTACCACTTTTCAGAGGGAAATCCTAAGCATCTTTGCATAGCTAGTCCATGACTTTATGGAAATTTATATGGATGATTTCGCCCCCTATAGGTGTGATTTCCTGGAGGCTCTCTCTAACTTGGGGAAAGTATTAAACAAATGCATTGAAATGAACTTATCCCTTATTTCTGATAAGTGTGAGTTCTTGATGAATGTAGGGATATTTCTAGGTCACTCAATATCCCACGAAGGACTGCAAGTGGACCCAAATAAAGTTTCTATCATAATGAGGCTCCCTACTCCTCAAAAGGAGAGGGATGTCAGAAGTTTCTTGGGCTTAGCTGGATACTATAAGAGATTCATAAAGGACTTCAACAAAGTAGTCTCATCTTTGTTTGGACTATTGGCCAAGGACTCTGAATTTCTATGGTCAGAAAGTTGCCAAGAGGCCCTAGAAACCCTAAAGGACAAAGTTGAATACTGCACCTATACTCCAAGGCCCAAATTGGGTTTTTCCTTTCCACATCCATGTTGATGCCTCTGACAAAGCTATAAGAGGAGATCTAGGCTAGATAGATGACAAGTTACCTTATGCAATTTACTTCATAAGCAAAAATTTATCCAAGGTCGAATTGAACTATATTGTGATTGAAAAAGAGCTCCTAATTTTTGTCCATTCCCTGAATAAATTTAGAAATTACATCACTAGTTACCAGACCTTTGTACATATTGACCATGGTGCTATTAAATATTTGATGAACAAGCCTAATGTGAATGCCATAATTATTAGATGGTTTCTTTTGTTACAAAAGTTTGTTCTGACTATCATTGATAAGCCTAGTAGAGAAAATGTAGTTGCATATTTTTTGTCTAGACTTTCTTTACCTATATGTGAGGAAGGAATGGTTGATGATCATCTTCCAAATGATAATTTATTCACTATTTCAGTCTTGTCTCCATGGTTTTCTGACATAACCAACTAATTAGTGGCTGCACAATTCCCTCCAATTATGTCCTCCAAGGAAAAGTGCGGAATTATAAGGAAAAGCTCACCATGCACATGTATTGGGGGAAATCTCTTCAAGCTAGGTCCAGATCAAATTATGAGGAGATGTGCCATGGAGGAGTAATTTTTTGACATCCTTCTGGCCTATCATGATGGACTTAGTGTAGGTCATTTTTCAGCCAAGAGGACAACCTTCAAGGTACTAGAAGTTGGCTACTACTAGCCCACTCTCCACCAATATGCAAGAAGATATACCAATCGATTTGACCAATGCCAAAGAATGGGGAAACCTACTCGCAGGGATGAAATTGCTTTGCAACCTCAGGTAACTCTTGATCCATTTGAAAAGTGGGGAATGGATTTCATTTGGCCCATTGATCCACCATCAGGGAATAAAAAGTAAATAGTTATGTGCACTGATTACTTGACAAAGTGGGTTGAAACCAAGGCTTTCAAGGCAATAAGAGAAGAGAAAGTGGTTGAGTCCTTAAGGGAGAATGTGTTTTACAAGTTTGGGTACCATAGAGAGCTAGTCATTGATCAAGGTGCCAAATTCACCTCACACTTGATTGAGAATCTATTGATTCGGCATTAGATCAATCACAGGAAGAACCTCTATGAGGTGCCTAAGGTGAACTTTTGGGTTGAAAACCTCCATGAGGCATCCCAAGAGTGAAAAAAAGGAAAATAAAATATCTTTGGGTGAAAAACTCCCTTGAGGTGCCTAGGGCAGGCAAACAGGTTGAAAACCTCCATTGAGGCGATGTGTTTGTCTTTAAAAAAAATAAAAAAACAAAATGCTATGGCAGGGACCTCAAAGCTCCCCACTAATAAAATTCTTTTATTTTTGCAGGTTTTCAAGGCAACAAAGGACACCAAGTTCAAAGGGAAGAAAGCCAAGAAAAACCCCATTCTTCCTCCATTCACTTCATATCTCCCATTACTACCATGTCTCCATCATCCATCCTCATTTCCAAGCATCAAAAACTAGTTTGCAGGCAATTTTATGACTTCTACAGGATTTCCTGTAGTACTATAGGATGTCGTGAAACTATAAAATAATGGAATTCTAGTCGAGAAATGATTATGCATGCCCGTTCTGGGTTGAAAGAGAGGACCATTCACCTCACCACATCTCACCCAACACCAACTCATGACCATGCCACCCTTTGTGTCCATCAAAAACCACTCAAAAAGAAATAAATAAATAAATATATATATATATATATATATATATATATATATATATATATATATATATATATATATATATATATATATATATATATATAGATATATATATATATATATATATATATATATATATAAGTCCAAGGGCCATACCATCATTGGCCTCACTCACCTACCACTCCATCTCCCCCATTTCCACCCCTTCCACTCCTACCTCACCACCTATTCCTCCTCCAAGTGAAAAAAAAACAAAAGAATTATGAAAGAGGCAGCTACAGGATTTCCTGTAGTACTACAGGAAACCTTGTAGCAGCCTGTGTTATGACAACAACATTTATCCATGCCTCCTCCTTCAGCATCCATGCATAAAAAGAGTTTTAACACCCCTATAGGCACTATGGCACCTATCCAGAGCTCAACAGTAGTAGAAGAGGCCAAGCACCTGCACACCACAAAAAATAAGACAAATATATTAGCTGGGTGAAATCAACAAAACAAGAGCCAAGGAAAAACATGTACCTGAACAAGAAGAAGCACAACAGAGCCACCCTCTAGCATGCATCGACCAAGCGAAGGAATGCATAGGTATGGCACCTCATCCACACTCTTTCCTAAGTACGAATATGATAAAAGTGTAGGAATATCACAAATTTGATTTTATAAGCTAAAGGTGGCCAATTAACTTGGCCACCCTCAACACGGAAACAAAAGGTAAACTCCTAGTCAGTAAGCCACATGGCAAGGTCACATCAAAGAAAATGAGTCAAACAGGTGGTTAAGTTAAGTTATATAGGAGTGGGTGATGATTACGAGGTAAGGTTGCATGATAACTAACGATGGGCCAACAGTCCAAAAGGGGAAATCACGTACACTGCCAGCCAACACAATGCTCCAAGGAATCAACCATAAATAGAAAAAATTACTAACTTTCATGCACACATCATTTATTTTGAGATCAAGAGAACTGGGACCACCTAGAAGTGCCATTTGAAGAAGAAAACTAGTTTTGACCATCCTACAGGAAACAACACTATAGGGAACACCTATAGGAAATGCAGAGAACTATAGGAAACTGTGGGAATTGTCAACAAATTGTGCAAGGGGGTTCCTAGGGCCCAGCTATTCAGAAATTTTCCTCACCCAGGGCATCACAGTGAAAGGTAGGTGGCCCATATCCTTTGTGTTTTGACTTGATAGCTAGGAAAGAGAAAAAATATGAAATCTGCTTTTTTCTCCAGTAATTATAGTGGGCATGGGAGTACACAAAATTGTGTGGAGTAATTTTGTGGGGATAAAGAGATAATTTTAGTCACCCTACTAAACTCTAAACCCTCAATCAACTTGGAAAGCTCTAGATCTAGGCCACCAAACTCCCTACATTCAGATTTCCAGAGAGGAGAAAATGATAGGAGGTTTCAATAGAAGGGAGCCCATAGGGACATCCAGAATACACCTCCATCCCCCTATGGTAGAGATATTTAGAAGGAATCAATGGTTGGGATTCTTTGAGCTGCTTAGAGGATATGATGATGATGTACCTCAAGAATTTTCCATGTCACTCACCCCTCATGCTATTGTCAGTGCTACTTCTGTGGTAAGAGGATTGTCAATAACAATTACCCCTGAAATCATTCGCAGAATCACTACACTTCCTCTAGGCATGCAATGGAGAAAGGAGGATAAATCTAGCAACACTTTTTCTAAGAAGAACTTTTTCTTGAGAGATGAAGAGCCAATTGAGGACAAAAATGGGATTATAAGGGAGAAACTTCCCTATCCTTGGGATGAAGTAAGCTATCACATTCTCAAATATATTTCTTGTGAAGGAAGGCTCAATATAATCTATGGTTACCAATTTAGACTCCTCCATGAACTGAGATTTGGAGAGGAGTTACCCCTTAATAGAATACTTAGTGTACCCTACTTCTTGTTGCAATCAATAATAGAAATGAACCTAAAGGTATAGGAAGGAAAACATCAATAGCTGGCACATCATGGACTCATCAAGCTTGTACTAGACGATGCCTTGAGCTAGTTAAAAGTCCCTATTCTATGGTCCACATTTAGGGATATGGATAGGGAGGATTTAATTGAAACAATTGAATATGAGAGGGACCCAACCTTTGGTGGTGAGGAGGAAGAACAAGAAATTGAGGAGGAAGAACAAGAACTTGAGGAAGAAGAGGAGGAACTTGAAGAAGAAGAGGAACCTGAAGAAGAAGAGAGAGAACCTGAAGAGGAAGAGGAGGCAGAGACAAATAAAACAGAGGAAGAAGAAGAAGGAAAAGAGAACAGTGGGGAGGAAGAACAGAAGGATCAGGCAAGCCCTGAAAAACATACCAAGGAATGGGAGGAATCTCCAAGAGTGTCCCTTGAACCCACAGAGAAGGAGGCAGTTGCTGCCTTGACTGCCCTAAGAACACCCTTAAAGTCAACAGGAAAAAGGAAAAGGCATACTCCCCTATATTTCAAAACAAGGAGGAGCACTAGGATCAAACAGGGGAGACCAAAAATGCCCACCAAGGCTCCTATCACTATTGAGGACTCACCAAAAGAATAAGAAAAACTAGTCTCCTCGGAAATGAAAGGTGAAGAGGTTCCATCAGAAAAGGATTCCCCAAAGTCACCGATCACCTATGTTAGGAGGCCTATCACCAGATCAACATCAACAAAGCAAATCAAAGAACCTTTGACCCCATCTCGGAAGGGAAAAAGCCTCCTACAAGAAACACAAACATTCCTACAGGAAACTCTATCAACACTACAAGAAACACAGAAAAAGCAATAGGAAGGACAACAAGGATAGAGGAAAGGCAAGGAATCATACAACAATCAACACTCAATTTCTAGTTAGTACATGCATACAACAGTCAAAGTAGTTTGAGGTTAATTTCCATGCTTACTTAGTCTAACTAACTAAGATGTTAGAATACATGGTTAAATTTGGTCTCTTTTGCAAGTAATGTGTAAATTCTCAGCTGGATAATTTCATGTCACTTCATGGCACTTTCCCATTTGGCATTTTCATTTCCTAAGATAGGCATAATTTCCTTTCTACACTATAGATAGTTTTTCATTTGTTGTTAATAGTCAGACTCTTAGCCAATAGAAGATTGGTTTGAAAAATCCTTGTGGTCTATCGCCCTAGTTGAAAAGTAACAAGAGTAGACCATTGCATCTACTGTGTATAAATCACTGTCACCTCCAAGTTTGTATGAACCCCAGGTTGATGAAGTAAAGTTGGTAGTTCTAGGAGTTGCAACATCCTTGCTGCAATATTGTAGCTCATTGGTAAGATACAACATTTTTTTTGCTATTAGCTTGGATGGTATAAATATTTTCTTTCTCTTATTAACTTGGATGGTATTATACCCATTGGTTATTTCTTTCCACTAATTTATATGGTACTATAGGCATCCCTTCTCAATCACACTAACTCTAGGAGATGATTTCTTGAGTGTACATATTCAAAGATTAGGTGATTAGAGAAGAGAGATAAAAAAGTATTTTCACTGGTATGCAAAATGTGTCCATGTTCCTCAAATTTTCTTCTCTGAAACATATAAAACTTATGGTGGATCCAGCATTTAATTTCACCAAGTGAAAATAGCGATGTGAGTATAGTTTGGGTGGGGTATGTTTGATCCTTCAAGGGTAGGGTGATTCATTGGCTATGTTATTTTACCCATGTAACAATGCATTGAATGTAAACTATCATTGGGTGTATTAAATATGGTCCTTAATTTAGATCCACTAAACCTAGTTCTGATTATTTATGTACAACTACAAGTGGCATATTTCAGTTTTTATATACCATTTCTATGAATTGGAAATATGCATCGTTGAACTTCTCAGCCTCTAAAGTGCATATGAAATTGATGGCGACGAGGCAGGTGGTAAATTCACAAGCACTAGAAGGTGTCATTGCTCAAAATGAAGTTCAATTTTCACCCATATCCTGTTTCGTTCTTTTTTGGGCCCAAAATTCCAAGTTATAGAAGAAATTTGTTTCACCAAAATGGCGAGAATTCAAATTATTGGGTTTCCTATTAGTTTGAATGAAATATTCAAAATTTGCAGGAAACTAAGAGTGAAAAGATCTATTAGAGTACGGACCACTAGTAGAAAGTTGGTTGATATTCCTCCATATGATTATTCTTGAAGTATGAGAAAAAAGAAATAAAGCTTATGGAGGATCAAATATTTAATTGCACCAAGTGAAAATGATGCAAGTTGCAACTGCCTACAAATTCTAATCCACAAATTTAAAAACCCACACAACAACTACACTCAAAAACTCAGATATATTTCATTAAGACAAAAATATTTACAATATAATATTAGTCTAATTATCATTGGCCATTTACTCATACTCCACACCTCCCCCATACTCTCACACACTTTTTTTCATTATACATTTCATGATTAATATATACAAAGATTACATTCAATGAACCTTGTTGGTTTCCAATTATGAATCATGCAATTCACCCAATCCACATTTAATTGTCAACCTAGGGTTCTACCAATTGTTTCAAGGCTATCGTGCACTGTATGTGTAGGCCACAGTTTCCCTAACCAATAGTGAGCATTAACTATAAATTCATCAATGTGTAACCGCAAGCAATACTGTAACAACAATAAGAGAAACAACAAGTAATAATTGTAACAAAAATAAGAGTAACAACAATAAGGACTCATAGCAATGCACTGCTAAACATTCACAACAATAATAAACTCAAAAAAATAAACCTAACACACATCTAATCTAGCAGCACCTGGTCAAGAGAGTGGGCCCAACTCCCTGATCAGGGCTGTGACAAGATCAAATAATCACGATATGCTCAGAAGATCAACTTGTTATTAATAAAAGAAATATGAAAATTTTGTTGTTACAGACTCAAAGTTAGAGTATTCTCGAGCAACCTTAATGACTCTTAACAGTGTGAGCTTTCACAACCTGCAACTCTACTTTATACAATTTTTCAATGATAGAACTCCTAGAATTATGGCATTGTCTGCCCTTAATTAAATGTCGATTTTCAGAAAGAAACAAAATGTTAAAAGATAGCACTGTGTCAATCGAAGGGTTGATTCACCATTGCATCCAGTATTCAAGAATAGTGCTGCCAGTTTGATAACATTGTTCAGTGAATCATGGTCCTGGTCATTCTCCCTTTAAATCTGCAGAAATAACTAAATTAGCAAGTCACTTAGGTAATAATCCCCTACGACTATGATTCATTGACCAATAATCCATAAATACATGACGAGAGGTATACATGTGCAATTTAAGATATCGATTAACCACTATTGGCGTGAAATGGATAAAAGAATAGGGTAAAAAGGGTGAGTAAAAGTATGAAAATCTAGCCACCAACATCTCCCCCCAACTGGCCTTACTACATGTCCTCATACAGTTCATCATCTGCGCAAGTCTAGGTTCGAGCTACGATGATCAGCATGAAGCTGTGCAAGATCATATTTTGCAAACATCTCTGTCCCTGGAAGCTTATGCCCATTTGTTTGGATGACTTATTTCAACCAATTGTCACTTACCTCATAAGCTGGAGTGTACTGATCAGCTGGCAGCCAGATGGTGGGAAATTGAAACCTCAAATCCATCCATCGTACCCCACGAAACCGCATGCACACAATATACTAGGGTACCCTATGTAGAGCCCAAGAAAAATTGGGGGCCCCAAAAGGATCACGTATCCTGACAGATGATGACGAGAGCATCCACCATTTCTCGCATCCATCTCGGGCCTCCTCCTAACAAGTGAAGATCTATTTTGTGCATATATCAGCACACCATTGCTGAGTTTCCAACATCTATTCTTTTCGTCCTTCGATCCCCAAGAGGGTTTCGTGTCTGTTATAAACATTCACAGACTGACAATTCTCCATCCTGATGACAAGTGGCCTATTTGCCTGATTTTCTTCAAACGTATCAAAAGCCTTTTTCCATTTAACCTAGTTGATAGTGTAGGAGGTAAAGGCTCTGAGTTGAATATCTCCTACATATGGAACTCGGTTAAATCATTGATAATTTTCCAGGAAGTAGCCATGCATGTAGAACTCGCATATCAAATGTTGATCCAAAATTTCGTGGCATCTCATGATGCGCAAGAACTGCATTGAAACTTCCATATCATGAATGTTAGGTCCCTATACTACTAGTGTAACCTGTTATTGTTATTAGTACAACCACCTTATTATATTTTTTTGCCCATGTAGTCACCATATTGTTATTATTGTGCCCCATAGAAGCCCACTATTGTTATTATTCTGCCCTTACATTATTATTGTTATGTCAGCTTTGATTATATTATGACCCCTTAGACTCCTATATATAGAAATAAGGTCTTTTCATTTGTATCATCTAAGAATTATTCAATTTTTTAACGTAAAGGAGGTTTCCCCCTTGAAGAGGCTTATTTCTAAGGCATTGATCTATCTTTTATATGTTTTTGTGAGCTGGATTCATAAAATTTGGTATCAGAACTTTGGATTCTAGGGTTTCGCTACTCCAAACAGGTCATCGTGGAATTTTCGCTATAACTCTTTTTCTGTGACATTTCAAAAGCAAAAAAAACACCCATTTGAGACAAAATATTTCTGAATCTCGGGTTCAAATTTAATATCTTGTCTCACTATATTTTCAGAGATATGATCTGAGGAAGTTAGGGTTTTTGCAAGCTCTAAAATTTCATCTAAAATAGGTCATCATGGAAGGTTTGCTATAACGCTTTCTCTACGAAGTTTCAGAAGCTAAAAGAAAAACCCATTTGAGAAGAAAGCAGTTTGAACCTCGGCTCTGAATTTTAGATCCTGTCTCGCTATACCTTCAGAGATATAATCTGAGGAAGTTAGGGTTTTTGCAGACCCCCAAATTACTTTCCAAATAGGTCACCCTGGGAAAATCGTCATAGATTTCTCTCTGAGCATCAGATTGAATTTTCATAAGAAGTTACAGAAATAGGACGGACTGTAGTTTTCTGGGTACTATTTTCATAACCGAAGGTTGAAACAGTGACCCGTGGCATGTTGTACAAATTCGCTCTACTAAACAAGTCTATACTCAGGTCATCGTGGGAGATTTGACATAACTCTTCCTTGGAGAATCCAATCTTGATAAGACTTACGGGATTAGAAAGAGGACTCAAAGGGAAACTGCAGGGTGCAATTTCAGAACTTGGAGATCTGAAATTACAAATTTACAGTCATTTCAATATCGAGATTCTAAGACCAATAAAAGGCGATATGAGGAAGTTTGATGGCAAGGATCCAGTAAATTGGATACTACAGATGGAGCAATATTTTGGTCTACATGAGTTGCAACTGTTACAAAAGGTACCTATTACATCTTCATATTTAGAACCAGATCAATTTTTATGGTATAAAGGGCTTTGTTCTCATAAACCACTTGTTACATGGTCAATTTTCACCAAGGAAATGATAACACATTATGAGGATACAAAGAGAAACACCTTCTTTAGACAATTGATAAATCTCAAACAAAAGTGCTCAATGGAAGAGCACATTGAGGACTTCCAAAAATTGAATATAAGGGTAAATGATATTCTAGAGAAGCAAAGGATTGATGTCTTCATAGGGACTTTAAAGGATAACATTCAACATGAGGTTCGTCTTTGGGAACCTGATTCATTGGAGAAGGCATACAGGTGGGCAAGAAAAATTGAAAGCGAAATTATGGAAATAAGGAATCCCACCACTCACGACTATAATTATGGAAGTGTTTTCTCTCCTAGCCTTCCACAACCTACAAGGTTTATACCACAACAATTGGAAGAAAAAAGGAGAAAAATGGCTTTGTTACAATTGTGATAGCAAATGCACTAAAGGTCATAACTGTGCTGAGAAGAAATTATTTTACATATATTATGAAGAGGAGGAAGAAAAGGATCAAGAAACATCAAAAGAAGAGGGTACACACTAGGAAACAACCCTAGATAAAGAAGAAATGAATCCGACCATATCTTGTAAAGCATTGGTAGGAATTACCTCTCCTCAAACTCTCAAGATAGAAGGACATATCAAGAAGAAAAAGGTTCAAGAAGTGAAAGATGACATCGAGAAAGAAGAAATGAATCTGACCATATCTTGTAATGCATTGGCTAGAATTACCACTCCTCAAACTATCAGAATAGAAGGAAATATCAAGAACAAAAATGTTCAAGAAGTGAAATATCACATCGAGCATCAAGAAATGAATCTGACCATATCTTGTAATGAATTGGTAGAAATTACCACTCCTCAAACTCTCAAGATAGAAGGACATATCAAGAAGAAAAAGATTCAAGCAGTGAAATATCACATCAAGCATCAACAACAAGTTCTCCAACTTTTAAAGGATAACACCACTTTGGTGCAGAATCAAATGAAACAACAGGTAGATCAACATCGCAGTGAAAGAAGCTTTGATGTAGGCGATTGGGTATTTTTATGGCTACATCTCAAGAAAGCTATTTATGAGAAGGAAATATTGGCAATACTACATGCACTTAAGAAATGGTAACCCTACCTAATGGAAAGAAACTTCAAGGTAAAAACGGATCATGATAGTCTTAAATACTTTTTAGAACAAAGATTATCCTATGAAGAGCAACAAAAATGGGTCATAAAGATGTTGGGTTATGACTTTGAAATCACCTACAAAAAAGGGAAGAAAAATGTTGTGGCAGATGCACTCTCAAGAAAGGATGAGGATGTGGAAGCATTGTTTTGTGTTATTTATATTATCCAACCAAATTGGATAAATGAAGCAAGGGATGAATGGAAGAAGGACAAAGAAGTGTAGCCACTCATTCAAAATTTGCAGAAGATCCCAGTTCAAACAATATTTCCAGAACTTGATGAGGAAGGAAAAATCATATTGGAGCCTGGAGCAGTCACAGAAACAAGAACCTGACAACTACGAAAGCGATCAATTTTAGAGTATCTCATCAAGTAGAAGAACTTACCCGCTGAAGATTCCACATGGGAGGACAAGAATTTTATACAAAATCATCAAGAACTACTCAAGCATTGAGGACAACACTTTTTGAAGGAGAGGGGCATGTTACATCCCTATACTACTAGTGTAACCCATTATTGTTATTAGTACAACCCCCTTATTATATTGTTGTGCCCATGTAGTCCCCATATTGTTATTATTGTGCCCCATAGAAGCCCACTATTGTTATTATTGTGCCCTTACATTATTATTGTTATGTCGGCTCTGATTATATTATGACCCTAAGACTCCTATATATAGAAAGGAGGTCTTGTCATTTGTATCATCTAAGAATTATTCATTTGTGTAATGTAAAGGAGGTTTCCCCCTCGAAGAGGCTTATTTCTAAGGCGTGTATCTATCTTTTCTATATTTTTGTGAGTTGGTTTCATAACAATGACTAAGCTCCTGGAGGATGATTTCTAAAAATAGAATAGATATTGTTCATGGAGGAACAAGGCACAGCCTTGAGTAGGGGGATCACAAGACATTACCTTCTGAGCCAAGGTAAACATATCTTCCTTATCATCCTTTAGTAGCTTCACTTGTTCTTCCAGCCCCTCAATTTTCTCAAGATGCTTCTCCTCCTTCCGCTTTTCTTTTTCTATTTGTTCTATGTAACTAGAGACTATTTTCACAGCTTTCGCGCGAGTTTTCCTTATTCCTTCTTAATGTGCCTCTAAAGGAATGGACCCTCATTGAAAGCGAGTTGTTGTAGCTTGCCACTTCTGAATTCATGCAGACATGAAAAAATCTCGTGCCTCGGTCATAAGCAAAAAAACTTTGTCTTTTTAGTTGTTGAAGTTGTTGGCATGTCTTTAGTATGTGTTTCCACTAAAATAGTTTCAGACTAGGGCTCCACAACATTTTATTTGTTCTTTCTCACTTTTCTTCGTAGCTTCGGAACAGTTTCCTCAATTTCATGATCTCCATTTTCAACTACATATTTTCTCTGAATTGTCCCTGATATCATTCCTTAAGAGGAGGTCTCCTCACACATTTCTCGATCAACTCTTATTTCATAGCTACTTCTTCCATAGGCCTCACATATGATCCAAGGCCTAGTGGGTTGACGTTGACAAAATCATCGACCGGCTCTTGTTTTCTCTGAATTCTTCCGTTTGTTTCTCGAATAAGGGAACAGTCTAGCCATCTCCTTCTTTAGGTCTCAATACATCTACATCTTCCCTCTTCACTTCTAGATTCACTACAAGGTCTTGTTTGGTAGTGTCTTTGACACCATCCTCTTGTAATTTCTCTGCTTCCTGACCATCCTCTTCCACCTATGTAGGAACGGAAAATAACCCTTGTGGGTTATTTTTTTCAGAAACATCCTTTTTCATTTGCTTAGGAATGGTTTCTAACCCTTGCAGGTTAGTCTGATCAACAGTGTCCTCTCTCATTTTCTCCGGAATAGTTTCTAACCATTGCAGGTTAGTCTCATCTACAATAGTCTCCTCCATCTTCTTAGGAGTAGTTTCCAACCCTTGCGGGTTATTCTGATCGGCAACATCTTCCTCCATTGGCTCGGGAACAGTTTCTAGCCCTTGCAGGTTAGTCTATTCAGCTTCATATACCTCCATCTGCTTAGGAACAGTTCCTAGCCATATGTGTTAGTCTATTCAGTTTCATCTTCCTCCATATACTCAGGAACAATTTCTGCAGGAGAAATGCCGGTCAAAGCTTCTTCATTTTGTCATTTGGTCGACATCGGTTCTTGTGTGGTAGTTTCGACCTATAACCCTTCAATTTTCTCAATTATTTCACCAATCGATACTGGTTTTTGAATAACTTTGTCGATAATGGTGCCATTATCTTTACCAAAAAAATTAGGATCGGAGGAGAATCTTCTTATTTCTCGACATGTCTAGAGGAATTGGTTTTCCTTGCCCCTCTTGGAAAAGATGCAAGAAAAGGAGAACGAATAATGATTTCATCAATTTTGGTTCTCTCAATTCCTACTGATGCAGACCCTCTTTCCTCTTCTTCTATATCCAACGATCGTTCTATGTTCCTCTTTTCTCTTCCTACCTATGCTTCTTCTGAGTTTTCCTTCTACCCAACAACCAACACTGTCTCTTGTGGAGTGGTGTTAGCTTTGACCCCTATTTCCTCCAAAGGTTCCACATTCAATTGAACAGGTGGTGTTGGTTCTTGTGTGATAGCACCACCTACATTTTCAACCACAAGTTCTTCAATTTTTTGAACAGGTGGTGTTGGTTCTTGTGTGTCAGCACCACGTACATTTCTAACCAGTAATTCTTCAATTACTTGGACAGATGGTGCTGGTTCTTGTGTAACAACACCACCTACATTCTCAAACAAGAGTTATTTAATTTTTCATACAGGTGATGATAGTTCTTGTGTGTCAACACCACCTGTAACCACACCCAAGGGTGGCAATTTTTCTCCTAAACTTCCAATCAACGCTGGTTCTTGTGAAGCAGTGTCGGCTGCACTCTCTTCTATCTCCATTGTATCAATCTTTATTGGGCCAACAGGCAATGCTGGAACAATGTTGTATGTGGCCTCTTCTTCCATTGTTAAAATTATTCCTCTTCCCCTGCAGGTAGCATGCCCGCAAGTTCTTCCTCTGCCAACTCGATGAATTGTGGCGAAGCCATAGAAGTTTGAGACAAAAAATGCTCCACCAATAATCTCACCGACCAATGATTTGTAAGAACCACTAATGGTTGTCAAGACCACTGGGAAGATTGCGCCATTAAGTGGAGGCTGCTCCATAGGAAGTATGGCATGTCCAAAGCATGAACCTGTGCATGCTGAAACCAAAGGCATGCAAGGAGTTTGAAATGATACTTAAACAATGTAGAGAAACGACCTTCACAGGTAACATACCTCATTACAAAATACACCACCTCACCCCATGGATATGGAAGTGATTTACGATCATACCCTCTTCCTTTCTGGACCATTGTCTCCCCAACTTGTAAAAACAATTTCAGAAACTCCGGTAGAGGAGACTTCTGAGAGAACCATTTCTAACCTCTTTGCTGTAATCCACTAGCAATTGAAATAGCTTCCTTTATGACAGAAATATCCAATCCATGGACTCTAGAATGATTTCCTTCCAAGTTTAACGCAAATTCTACTATGATGGCTTCATCAAATCCTTGTAGCCTCTCAAAATACACATGCCACCCTACATCCAAGAAAACTTGCCAAACATTTGCATTGCATCGAACCTACTCTGTATTCTCTAGTTCATGTCTCACAACCTGTCCACCCATTCTGCAATGGCCTGTAACAACACTTCGGAGTAACAACAGACCGTCGGGAAGGAGCTGACAAGTAGATTTGCAATGAAAGTTGTGATAGGGATGGGGTGCAGTGAGAGTGAAAACCGAAAGGATAACAATGAAATATGGGAAAAATCACGACAAATAATGGATAATAATCAAAGGTAATAATGGTAATTATTTCACAGCATTGGAAAGGACAGTTCATTAGTACAATAGTACTAACTTCAAGTCCCGATGCATATGGGCATCATGTGAAGTATGGTGGAGAATCATGAGTGAATGTGCTTAGCACAAGGTTTGAAAAAAATAATAATAAGTCATCATTATAGTACCTCCCCCCAACTAAGGGATGACCATCCACGGTCATATCGAGTCATGTCACATGAATTATTAATCAAATCCACAAAGTAGATCGGGGAAGTACCTGGGCGACTTACCTTGACGGAGTAACAGGAACGATGGATTAACAACATGGGGTCAGTAACAGAAACTGAGGAGTAACAACACTGCTTGAACACTTAGTCAAAATCGCGACAGAGTAACAGCACCAGAGGAGTAACGACATCGAAGAAGTCAAAACACCGAAATAGTTAGATGAAATCATGATGGAGTAACAACATCGGCGGTAGAGTAACAACACGAGAGGAGCAACATCACTGGAATACTTAGACAAAATTGTCATCGCCATGGAGTAACAACATTGAAGGAGTAATAGCACCGGAGGAGTAACAACACCAGTGAATCACTTAGTCAAAATTACCACGATCATAGTAACAACACTGGAGGAGTAACAACACCAGTGAGGTACCTACAAGAAAAAGATTGATAGAGTAGTAACAACATTATATATATATATATATATATATATATATATATATATATATATATATATATATATATATATATATATATATATATTAAATCAGGGGTGCAAAGGAGGAATTCCCTGCACTAATAACTTCAAAACCAGAGTTATCAGAGAGATATTTGATAAAGGAGTCCCTTGAATCTGGACGGTGATATAATCTGAGGCGATGCCCATTCATGATCAAAGGAGTATGCGCCTCATCAATTGTGATAAGTCTAACAGTCCCATTATCAAATATCGTATCAACTTCATATGGTCCCATCCACCTGGAACATAATTTTCCCTTAAAATCCTTGAAACGAGAATCATAAAGTGATTCCCAATCCCTTCTTTGAAACACCTTTTTCTTAATGAATTTATCGTACCATTTAGTTTATTGTTGTTGGATTGCAACAGTATTCTAGACAACTACCAAACAAATTTCATCCAACTCATTCAGATGTTCCAGCCAATGTTTATGGGCTTCTGAAAGATCTAAACCTACTTCAAGGGTTGTCTTGAGCGTCTTAATTTCAAATTCCACTGGAAACAAAGGGGATTTCCTATAGACAAGAACATATGGTGAAAACCATGTTGTGTTCTGCCATGTTTTTCTATACACCCACAGTGCCTCAAGAAGCTTTTCAGCCCAATTCCAGCGATGGTTTTCTGCAGTCTTCATAAGAATATTCTCTAGTACCTTGTTTGTGCTTTTGACTTGATCATCCACCTAAGGGTGATATGGAGATGTTACACTATGGTTGATTCCACATTTCTTCATGAGTCCTGCTATTAGATGTGATGTACATTGTGCCCCTCCCTCCAAAACTATCTCTCTAGAAGCTCCATACCATGCAAGAATTTCTTCAAATAAAAAGTATGAGACAACCCATTCCGTTGCTTTCACAACAATCTTGTCCTCTACCCACTTTGTTATGTAATCCATGCAAACCAAAATGTGAACTTTCTATTGTGAAGGCAGATTAAATGGCCTGATGAAATCAATAGCCCATTTTTCAAAGGGCTTAAGATCTAGTTGAGGTTGTAATGGCATTTCATCTACCTGACCAGGCCGACCCATCCACTGGAAACTATCCTATCCTCTAACATATTTCCTTGCATCCCAAAAAATAGAAGGCCAATAGTACCCCATTTGTAACACCTTATGACCTGTCTGCTTATCTACAAAATGTCCCCCATAGGGGCCACCATGAGAATCTCTCAGGACATCATAGATGTCATCTCCACTTATGCAGCACCGAATTTGCTGATCAAATCTTCTGTAGAAGAGATATCCTTCTATCCATGAATAACAAGCACTGTGATGGATAATCCTTCATTGTTCTCTGTATGACAAGTTTTGAGGCACCTTTCCTGTAGCAAGAAATTTAGCAATATCTGCATACCATGGAGTGTGAGTAGAAATTGCAAAAAGATGTTCATCTGGAAAACTATCCTCTACATGTGTACCTTCATCACTAGTATCCATCCTAGACAGGAAATCTGCGACTATGTTATCTTTCCCTGGTTTGTCTACAATGGTAATATCAAATTCCTGAATTAACAACAACCATCTTGTAACACGACCAGGGGTTATTGGTTTGTTCATCAGATACCTGATAGTTGTATGATCAGTGTGCATGAAAGTAGGATACCCTATGATGTAATGCCAAAATTTATTAACAACATAAATGACAGCCAAGAACTCCTTTTTAGTTACCATGTAATTTAATTTAGCAGGGGTTAAATTCTTGTTGACATAGTAAATTGCATACATCTCCTTGCCCTCATGCTGCCCCAAAACTACCCCTACTAATGTTTTAGAAGCATCATTAGAGATGTGGAACGGGAGCTTCCAGTTAGGACCATGTAATATCGAAGCCTTGCAGACTAGTTTTTTTATTTCTACAAAAGTTACTTCACATTCATCTGTCCACACAAATTCTGCATCTTTAGGCAATAATTGAAAAAGTGGGAATGCTATTTTAGAAAAAAATTCTATGAAACACCGATAATAGATAGCATAACTGATAAAGCTGCATATCTGTGTCGACGTCTTAGGCATAGGAAATTTTAAGATTACCTCTACCTTTGCAGGATAAACCCAAATTCCTGCAGCTGAAAGCAAGTATCCCTACACTATCCCTTCATCATCATATGGCATTTGAATGTACTTAGAGAAACATGTGTCTTCTTGCATCTTTCAAGTACTTTCTCTAATTTTTTCAAAGCTTATGTAAAGGAATCCCCATATGGGGTAAAGTCGTCCATGTAGATATCAACACTATCATTAACTAGATCAGATAAAATTCCTAATATTTCCCTTTGAAAGGTAGCAGGTGCATTATAGAACCCAAATGGAAGGAATCAGTAGGCAAAGGTTCCCCAAGGACATGTGAAGGTAGTTTTGACTTGATCCTTAGGATCTATTTGTATCTGGTTGTAATCACTAAATCCATCCAGAAAGGAGAAAAACTCCTTCCTGGCTAATGTATCAAGGACTTGGTCAATAAAGGGCAAGGGAAAATGGTCTTTCTAAGTTTTGTTTAGTTCCCTATAATTAACGCAGATCCACCACTTTCCATTCTTCTTAGCCACAATGACCAGCGGGGAAACCCATTGCCTGTCTGATATCAAATATATAAAATCCACATCTAATAGCTTACGAAATTCATCTTTGACAATGTTTTTAAGGCAGGATTCATTCTTCTTTATGGTTTCCTAATAGGTCAACATTCCTCTTTAACGTATATATGATGATTACATAAATCAGCAGGGATTCCTTTCATATCGGTATACTCCCAATAAAAATCTTCTTTATGCTCCCGAAGAACTTTTAGCAGTTGTTCGGATTGGGAGTGTGAAAGGTCAAGATTAATATTCAATGTTTTCCTTGGTTCAATTTCTACAGGAACACTATTACGAGGTACAATTTCAGGAATGTTTTCTATTTATGTTTCTGGTTCAATATCTTCATGAACATTGCAACTCATGACAATTTCTTACAGCTGAATGGTTGAATCAGAAACGGAGTCGGTATTGCTGAGAATGGTGTTAATGGCATCATCCTCTGTTTCATCTTCAAAACATAGAGCCTTACTGATGGTAAGGATGGGTCTAATTTCTTCATCTTCGAATCCTGGCTCTTCGGCAGGTAGAGACTTTTGAATCAAGTTAAATCCAGGTTTATTTGATTAACTTGGTTCTACTGGGGGTTAAAGGATAAGGTTCTTTGTAACTTCCCCATTGGATATTACCATGTTTCCATACCGACACCCAATGTAAGCATCTGTAGTTGCAAGCCAAGGTCTTCCTAAAATCAAAGGGTGCCCACCGGCTGGGGATTGCATATGTAAAATCAGAAGGCCAATGGGGTATTGCCATGAGTCTACCAAAATAGTGATATCTTCCAGCTTTCCTACCGGTCTAATAGTAGACCGATCTACCAATTCTAAGAAGATGGGAGTTGGTTTAAGGTTCTGCAGACCCAAGTTAAACACGGTTGCAGATGTTATAACATTAATCACTGCCCCCAAATCTACCAGTACATTTTGGATATCCACCCCAATAATCTGCGCTGTGAGAATCATATTCCTAGGATACGCATTTAACAGGTATAGATTTCCCCAACATTATATATGATAATTTTCCCATGACATGAATAGTAAGTGGGTCCTTTGGTTTTCTACCAGGTTTCTTAGAACAATATTCTTTAATTGTCTTAGCATAAATTGGTACGTCCTTCATAGCCTAAAGTAACATAATTTTAACGAATAAATTCTGCAATTCTCCCAAAAATTCAAATTCAGGATGAGGACTTTGTTTGCTCAAAGATAGTCTTTCAGGATAGGGTGGACCAGTCTGACACCCTCTAGCAGCAATAGTCTATGAAGGGGTTTGTTTCTTTATAGGAATTTGTGTTGGATCTTCCCCTATCATTCTTTGTTTTGGTTTTGAGACTTCATCATTGGTATGCTCAACAATTATAGGTGAAGTCTGAGTATTGACCACTCAACCAGATCGAGATTTGATTCATTACATTCCATAGTGGCAATACTATATGCAAGGAGGTTGAGTGTCTCAACCTGTTGAGCCCCTTTGTTATTTGGATTTGGATTGGGTTGGACAGGCAATTGAGGATGAAGAGGAGGATTACTGGTGGGCGTATTAGCAGGCAGTTGTAGTTGTTGTTGCGGCATAGGTTGGGAGAATTATCCCGAAGGAGGAGGAGGAGGTCCACGCCAATTCTGGGACCATGAAAAATTCAGACCAGATTGAGGATACTAGGGTTTCCAGGGCATTGAATACTAGTAAGACTGTGGCCAAGAGGGTGAAAAAGGTACAGACTACTGACCAAAATTCATATTATTAAAATACTGAGATGGGTCTTGAGGCATACCTTGATTCATACTCGGCAACCGTGGTTGCCATGGTTTCCTTGATCCCATAAAATAAAGTTGTTATGCTTCTTCATTTGTCCCCTGAAAGACTACCTTCAATCCAGGAAGAGATGGGCAAGTTCTCATGGAATGACTTTGTTCACATATAGTGCAAGCCTCCATAGAATTTAATGGACATTCCTTCAACGGATGCTTCTTCCTGCATTGAGGGTAGAAAATAGACATGGCCTTCTCTGCTTCCATCTGATTTTTCTTCACTAGAAACACGTCTAGCTATGATGATAATGTGCTTAGAATATCAGTTCTAAGGTTGTTTAGTAGATTCCCAATTTCAGCCTTTGTAACTCCACCGCTAGATGTTTTGAGAGTTTGGATTCCCTGTCTCTGTCTCGCAGCCCCTCTTGAGCACTTGATGGATAATTCACAGATGGTATCAAATTCCTCCTTTGATATATATCCTTTCCCTCCTACGTTCAATAGCTCTAGAGATTCCCCCTCAATTCCTTGAGAAAAATGATCTTCAAGATATTCTTATCCAAGTCACTATGGTCGGATCTCTGCAAACTATATTGAAAATGTTCCACAAAATCTTCCATATTTTCATCCTCTTTCTGCGTGATCTTAAAATTTTCTTCCTTTACATCCCTAGATTTGTAGTAGTCCTGATATTTCTCAAGGAAAATCATCTTCATATCATCCCATGTAGCAATAGATTTTCCTCCCAAACCCATAAACCATCTCAAAGTTGTGCCCTTCAAAGTAGCAGGAAATATCTTCAATTTCTGAGCATCAAAAATGTAATCATACCCCCGAAAAACAACATCAAATTAGAAAAGGAATGTGTCCAGATCCTCAGAAGTAAGACCATGGAAGTTGGGTAGTGTTGTCAAAGGAATAGGCTTCATAGGTGCATCACCTATGATATCTCCAATTGGGAATTCAATTGAAGAAGTTATAGGAGCCATGAATATCTGTCAATACTCACTTGGAATTTCAACAGGTTCTGGCTCTAGCTATTCTATAACAGGTGATGGAAGTTGTTTAACAACACTCCCTTGATCCAATGGTGCCAAGAATTCCTTCAAATATTCTTCCTCTAAACTTGCAATATGAAATTCCTCATATCCTCTGCTTGCTACTTCTTCTTCCCCGAATTGCACTTCTGCTATTAGAGGAGGTTCTGGTTGTGAAAATGATTGCCCTCCATATCTCGTATGAGATCTTACCCTAGCAACAACTCGTGACAATTTTGTAGACTCAACCTTTGATATGATCTCCTGGATGTAAGTTTTTCTACCCAAATCAGCCTCGTTTCTTTTCAGGGGCCTCCCTTTGCCCCTTTTATTAGTGTCTATGTTCATACAATCAGGAAATAAAAGGGAAACATTCAAACAAATTAAAAGCTCAAGACCTGCAGTAGGATAAGAACTTCCTTCCCCAGGATGAGAGAGTGGCCCCTAAAGAAAACAAAGGAAAGAAAATAAGAAAATCACATAAATCAAGCTCAAGATGTAAATAGGGTGAAAAATAAAACTTCCCTTCCCAAGACGAGAGAACAATACTTATGAAAACAAAACAAAACAATCTGAAGCTCCAAACCTGGAGCAAGGTGATAAAAAACTTCCTTCCCCATGACGAGATAATAATCCTACAAAAACAATAAAAGCAAGGAACCAAACAACCAAACGATCTAATACCCAAGACTTGGAGCAAGGTGTAAGCTTCCTTCCCCAGGACGAGAGATTAGTCATATGGTCAATGTTGGTTGTACTTTCGTGCCTTTGATATCCTCCCTGAGAATGATGCCAAAATGTTGGTGTCCAAGTATGAATCATGCAATTCACCCAATCCACATTTAATTATCAATGCGAGGTTATACTTGTTGTTTCAAGGCTATTGTGCACTATATGTGCAGGCCACAGTTCCTCTAACCAGCAATGAACATTAACTATAAATTCATCAATGTGTAACCGCATGCGATATTGTAACAACAATAAGAGTAACAACAAGTAATAATTGTAACAACAATAAGAGTAGCAGCAATAATAACTCAGAATAATGCACTAATAAACATTCACAACAATAATAAACTCACAGAAATAAACCTAACACACATCTAATCTAGTAGCACCTAGTCAAAAGAGTGGGTCAAACTCCCTGATCAAGGCTGTGGCGAGATCAAAGAATCAAGATATGCTCAAAAGATCAACTTGTCACTAATAAAAGAAATATTACAATTTTGTTGTTACAAACTCAAAGTTAGAGTATTTTCCTACAACCTTAATGACTCTTAATAGTGTTGTCTTTCACAACCCGCAAATCTACTTTATACAATTTTTCAATGATACAGCTCCTAGAATTACGACACGGTTTTCCCTTAATTACATGGTGGTTTTAAGAAAGAAACAGAATGTTAAAAGATAGTAGTTTGTTAATCGAAGGGTTGATTCAGCGTTGTAGCCAATATTCAAGAATAGTGCTACCAGTTTGATAACATCATTCAGTGAATCACAATCTTGGTCATTCTCCCTTTAAATCTGCAGAAATAACTGAATTAGCAAGTCACTTAGGTAATAATCCCCTACGACTATGCTTCATTGACCAATAATCCATAAAGACATGACGAGAGGTATACCTGTGCAATTTAAGATATTGATTAACCACTATTGGTGTGAAATGGATAAAAGAACAGGGTAAAAAGGGTGAGTAAAAGTATGCAAATCTAGCCACCAACAAACCCCATGGGTTAAGATCCACTAAGTTAAGATATATTGGACTTGTATAAGGTAAAAATTGACAAAGATGGTTTTTTATGAAACCTTCCATATTTCAAAAACTAATCCTATCCTAACCACCACACTTTTCTAGAGCTTTTACATAATTTATAAATCTTAGGTATTTTTCCATCTTTTATAAGTTTTAGACTTTTCTACAGGACTTTCAGAAATTTCCTTTTTGAATATACCCCTAGATGCTCCTTCATCAGACACCCAAGGTAAAATTTATTCATAGACTCTTGTCTATGAGGTCTCTCACTTTTCTATAACAATGTAACAAATCCTCCAGTATCCCAAACTTTAAATTATAACTAATCATTTCCGAGGAAAAAAATTCCTTTACTCATTCTTCCTTTGTCCCATACTTTATTTTGTTGTTCTCCATTTAATTTTCTAACATGAATTTTCTTAGGTGACTACATTCTCTGACTTAATGTTTTCTTCTCCTTTTCATACATTCTCTTGGAATGTTGCTTCATAAGTTTCCACAACTCATCAATCTCTTTGTCGAATTTGTTTCTTGACTGAAGCTTGTTGTCAACTTCTGTTGGTTGCATCTTCTTTTCAGGCATGATATTGTTGTATGAAACACTAATATTTTTCTCCAAACCAACTAACTTTGCCACCTCTATGCAACCTTCATCTCTTGCCAACCAACTTTCCAAAAATGTCATCTCTTCCTCAAAATCTCTAAAAAATTGTTTTGAATGTTGTACACAAGACTAGATTTCATCTTCACGAAATAACATAGATTCTATCTCCCTAATCATAGCTTCATGTTCATCATTCCTCTTGTACATCCTTTCACAAGCGTTGCATTTAAGTATTTCTCTTCAACTTGGATTAGAAGAGAGTAAGAGTTTTTTCCTCCTTCACCTTCATTACTTGTAACAAAATTTGCATTGCTCTCTTCCTCTAATTTTGTGATAGTTGTAGATAATTGTTCACCATCTTCCATACCAGCATCCACAGAAAATTCATGAGTTAAAAAATATGAGAATCTTGAATCTCATCGCCTAATTCATCCTCATTCTCTCCAAACAATGGCCATTTCTTTGGGTTACAATAGTGCACTTTTTCTTCCTCGTACTCAACTGCCTTGAGTTCCCCTTCTTTCAACCAGGTTCTTATCATGTGCCTCATATTCTTCCACAACCTTCTTACAAACAATTCTTTAGCTTTCCATTTAACTTTCTTCTTAAAAATCCATCCGAATTTTTGGTCTTCCTCATGTTTCTATAGCCGCTCCATAATTACATTCAGTTGTACTTTAATATCAATGAGTTCCCTATCAAACTCCTCATCATTCAAATTCATTTTTATGTCATTTTCCTTGACATCTTCTTTCCTTCTCCTATGTCTTTCACCTAAACATTTGTAATAAACCTTTGTGGTCATTATTTTCTCTAACTTTGTGAGCTTCTCCATGCTCAACAGTGAACTACAACCAATCCTTTCCTTTTAAGAAAGTCTCCTCTTATTTCTACCGAATACCTCATCAATCTTTCTTCTCTCCTTAGAACCTTCTTGAGCACTCCTATGATCCTTTGGCTGTTGCAATTACTTCTTTTGAGAACTTCCTCTACTACAAGGTTCTTCTGCCACAATTTTTTTTCACTTGTTCTCTCTGTCACAACTTCCAAGCTATGATCCACTATCACTCCCCTTCAATTTCTACATGTAAACATCAATTCCTTTGCACAAATCAATTCAGAAATATAAAGACTAGTTTACCTATTGCAATGTTGCAATTCTCCAACCTTATTCTGTTGCGCAACGCTAATGTTTGTATAATAAACTATCCTTTCTTTCAATCTCAAAGAGAATAGTAAAATTGACTCTCTTCTTTGAAGAGATAACTAACTCTGATACCAAAAAATGATGCAAGCTACAACTTCCTGTAAATTCTAATCCACAAATTTAAAAACCCACACAACAATTACACTCAAAAACTCAGATATATTTCATTAAGACCAAAATATTTACAATGTAATATTGGCTTGATTATCGTAGACCATTTATGCATACTCCACACACCCCCCCCTCACATACTCTCACACAATTTGTTTCATTATACATTTCATGATTAATATATACAGAGATTACATTCAATAAACATCATGGGTTCAGATCCACTAAGTTAAGATATATTGGAATTGTATAAGGGAAAATTTGACAAAGTTGTATTTTTATGACACCTTCCATATTTCCAAAACTAATCTTATCCTAACTACCATGCTTTTCTAGAGATTTTACATAATTTAGAAATCCTAGAGATTTTTCCATCTTTTATAAGTTCTAGACTTTTCTGTGTGACTTTCAGAAATTTCCTTTTTGAATATACCCCTAGATGCTCCTGCATCAGAAGAGAGATATATGACTATAGCTTGGGTAGATTTTGTTTGATCCTTTAAGGGTAGGCTGATCCATTGGTTTTATTCATGTATCCATGTATCCATTTATCAATGCATTGAATGTACACCGTCATTAGGTGTATTGAATATGGACCTTAGCTCAAATCCACTAAACTTGGTTTTGATTATTTATATACAACTGTAGGTTGCATATTTCAATACCAATATATTGTTTCTTTGAATTGGAAATATTCATCGCCGAACTTCACATACTCTGAATTGCATATGAGACCGATGGTGACAAAGAAGGTGGTAAATGTATGAGCGCTAAGATGTGTCATTACTCAAAATGAAGGTCAATTTTGACTCATATCCCGTTCTGTTCTTGTTTTGGCCCAAAATTGCAAGTTATAGAAGAAGTTGGTTTCACCATATTGGCAAAAACTCAAATTTTTTGGTTTCTTATTGGTTTGAATGAAATATTCAAAAAAATTCAAGAATAAGAGTGAAAAGATCTATTGGAGTACCAACCATTAGTAGCAAGTTGGTTGATATTCCTCCACATGATTACACTTGGAGGAGGTATAGGCAAATCCATTCCTCCATATCATTACTCTTGGAGGAAGTATGGGAAAAAACCCATCAAGGGCACTCGCAGGTATTAATAAAATATTATTTTGTACTTGAAAAACAAATTGAAATGATGAAATCAGCAAAACGTTCATGTTCTAAGTGATTAATGTTATAGGTTGCATCCGATCCCTTAGTTGTCAATTAGTTTCTAAGTATATGGAGTTTGATTCAATTTTCCTTGTTTGGTGGATACTTGCAAAGAGTTTCATGTGGATGTATGACATGTATAAATATTTTTGCTGCGATTGAAATTTGGGATACTTCCAGTGGGGTTGTGGTTCAATTGTAAGGGGGGTGTGTTCTCAGGCATCCACCAGGGTTCCAACCCCCTTGATGGCATGTCTTATTAATCATTTCCCTTCGTGGGTCGGCTTGGATTTCCCACTGCGATATGATTGGCCTCACATGGGAAAATTTGTTGGACATGGTTCTTCCAATCTAGCTTCTGAAAGCATTGGTTTGAGGAAAAAAATAATGGAATGCTAATCAAGGTAAAAGTGGTCAGTGGGCCATCATGACACTTCTATTTAAATACAAGTTTCAATTTGTGGATTTAATATAGGTTTCACTAACTCCATCGTCCCTTCATTTTGATTTTCACGTATTCTTTGCAATTTTTTTGTGCTCACTAATGGCCTATGGTTATAAATGCCTTTTCTTCAATTTTCATTTCACGCAATTACCTCTTAGAGTGGTTTCTTAGTAGAATTATAGGAAACTTGTATATCAATGTTAACTAAAACATTTCACTAAAAATATAGTTCTTGTCGTATTTTCAGTTTTTACTTATGCAAAACGAACTTTCATTTCTTAAAAATGCCCTTGAACTCACGAAGTTGTTGCACTGCACACTATGAAATATTGGCATCAGACGTAAAGCATGGCAAGCAAGATTAGATTTTTTTTATTATTATTGATTATACCTACCAACCGTTGGTTCCTATGCAATAAACTGGTTTCAACCATTTTGTTTCATCAAGAACAATATGACAGGTGTGTTCATCTTAGAAAATGATGGTTTCGACCATTTTGTTTCATCAAGAACAATATGGCAGGTGTGTTCATCTTAGAAAATGATGAGTATGATGACGAGGGTTAATGTCCACTGAGACCAAACAATGGTCTATCAAACCTAAAGAAACAAATTATTTATTTTGATTTAAGATTTTATTCCTATACTCAAAAAGCTTGAAAAAGCCTCCGGAGCTCTCTCCAACAAAAAATTTAACTTTTATTTCCATTGATTGGTGCCTGTAAATTAATGTTCAGATTATGGCATAATGCAATTATACATTTTCGCAATTCCTCTATTTAAAGCTTTCATAAATGAATATAATTTAATAATGTGATTATATGGGTTGGTTTCCTTGTCAAGAATTCTCCACGAACCTTCTGGACTGGAAAACCTCGTGATTGTAGGGTTGGAATTCAATATGTTGTAGAAGGTAGCGATGACAAGAACATTAAATATTTTGATGGCCTTTAACAAAGTTTCAAATTATTGAACCCAACAGCAATGTGACTTCATTCACATAAATTATATTGGCCCTTTTGATTGAAACCTTTCATTTGTAGCTTGATTTTTTTTAAATGTTCTCCAAATTCCGGAGGACGCAAATTGCATCACTTCTTTTGGTTGTCAGCTTGTGGAGCCGGGTGTATTTTTCATTGAGAAAAAGTCTCCAAAATGAGTTGGTTTTTTAATTATGAAATGAAATTATAAAACTCATGTGATGACAAGAAATTAATTCATTTTTATTGAAGCAAATCCGCTCTATATCATGTTCAACATTTTCTATTTTTACTTTTCTTCTTAAAATAAATATATCCAAAATAAGATTTTTTTTCCTTACAATTTTCCTAACTCATTAACATGCAAAAGCAAATTTTTATCCTAAATTATCTGAGTTTCTATCATATTTATTTATCCCAATTTCTTTATGGAATTGCACCCATTTCATCCCTCAAAACCAAACACTCCATCATGTTTTTTTATCACAGTTTTTTCATGGACTTTGAATGACAATATATTTATCCCTAGTTTCTTCATAGACTTGCATCCTTTTTATTCCTTAAAGCCAAAATCTATGATACTTGTTTGTCCCAATTTATTTATTCTATGATATTTTTTTATGTCAGTGTTTTCACGGAATTGTTTATCCCAGTTTTTTTTTAATATATTAGTTTATATTCATCTTAACCTTGACCTCCGGCCAGAAATAAGGAATCATAGGGGGAGGGCAGTAATCTCAATCTTGGATGGCCAAGGAATATATAGAGTTCACAAAGAAAAAGATACAAGCTTCTCTCTTTACCAGCCAAACCAGAGTCACATTCATAATGGCATTTTATAGGTTTTTTTATGCACAAAACTAGCCACTAGGTGGCTCTTGTTTAATCTCTGAAAGAGAAGTGTTGATAATAATAGTATCTCTTGTTTTATAATAGTATTTATTATTTTATGACAGAATTGAAATTTATTGATAATAATGACAAATTTTGATATTTATTTAGATAAAAATTAATTTATTAAAAAATATAAAATTATTTAATTTAAATTTTATTTTTATAATAAAATAATATTTATTTTAACCAATTAAATTCATTTCTAAATTTCATTTATTCAACTATCATGTTCCTTTTAAATATTCTTTTGGCACCTTAATTTTTTCCTTATATTTTTAATAATTTAATATTTTTTAGTTGAATTATTTATTTTTATTTTTATTAATTTTTTATTTTTTTTCTTTTAATGATTATTTTGATTTATATTTATTATTTTCTTTGACTTTTTTTAAAGACTATTTTATCAATTTCATTTAATAATATTTCTTAACAGCGAGTTGCCAAACCTCTCTTTATTTAAAGGCTTCAATGCACTTGTATCACTCAATTCTTTGTTCACTGATGATGGGTGGAATGTCTACCCAAAAAATTGCACAAAATAGAAAATCTTCCACACAGTTCTATTTAGAAAATTCTCTTTCTTGACATGAACAACTATAGAAATCTACACTTTTTCAATTTCGAGCTTAGTTCTAAATCAACTTTATATAAAGTGATAAAATTAAAAAAATTAATTTACTTTTAAGTATAAGGAAATATGTAATTTATAGATATAATTTTATATTTGGTTGACATATAATATATAAGACAAAAAAATATTAATAATAATATAAAAACGAATATTCTTTTAAATGTGATTTTTTGAAGAGTTTTATGTTTATTTTCCGATCTATTTTGTCTAGAATCCGAAAGGGATTCATTGAAATCATAAGTTTGACTAGTGAACTTTTCAAGATGGAAGTGTCGAGTAGCTTTTGAGGGTGCTCAATCCATATATGAAGTTAAAAAACTAGTTTAAACAATACAAATCAAGGCTTGACCACAACTTTTTTCATTGAATTTCTGCCAGAAATCTTTGGAACACTCCAAAAAGTCACACTTAAAGACTACTCCATATAAAAATATTTTAAAGAACAATAAGTAATATATATCAACCATATGGGTCCTGATGATGAACGACATTATGTGGTTCGAAAATGTCGATTTGAAAATCATCAATGTAATTTATTTGAAATAGCTGATCATAAACATTATAAATCACAAAAGTTTACACTCTCAGGTAATTTCATATATTTCAATATCCATATTAAAAACATAATTTTATATTTCAAATATAACTATCACTTATATTTTCATAAATAAAAATATAACATTCATTTATTGTGCCCAGAGGCACTCTACAACCCAATATATGAGGGAAATGTTGCCACGTAACACTACATTAAAAAATATGTAACATTACATTACAAATTATTAAATATATATATATATGTGTGTGTGTGTGTGTGCGCGCGCTCAAGATATGTGTAACGTTACTTTAAAAAAATTAATTATATATTTGAAAACTATATATATACAAAAAAAATTAGGTAAAGGAAGGGGAGAGTTCAATTGGGCATATCATGTAATAACCAGGTAAATTTTGTGGTGTTTCTGTAAGAATAATAATGAGGTAAATTTATATTCCGTTGCGTTCAAGTTTTCAGTTGTAGGAAGGTAAACTCAATATAATGGAAGGTGCTCAATAAAATTAGCAGGAGTGAGGGGAAATATTGAGTAGAATGTAATATTTAGGGTGTGGTGTGACCTAAAATATTAGGTAAAATTTAATAATATTACATTTTAATTAGCATTTCTCCCCAGCCCTAGCCACTATTTATTAGGTGGGGGTGGTTATATATATTGGGTAACATATAATATTTCAATATTATATTTTATGTAATCAATATATTTGTAACAATTAATATATATGTGTTCCATCTATAAATTTAATTAATAAGTGGATAAAAACTTAATATTTACAATATGACAAGATTTTTAATCATGAATATTTACCATGGATATTATTAACTTCTAAGTAGGTTTTTTAACAAGAGAAAGATAGAGAGGAAGAGGAGGGAAGAAAATTATAATACCATGGTTTATCAATACCATGGGCCATCTAGACTTTGGATTATTATGTTATGGATCTAGGCTTTTAATTTTTACAATACCATGGGTCAATACCATGGCTTATCAATACCACATGCCCAAAAACAATAACTTATTTCAAAATAAAAATATTTTATTTTAATTTTATTTTATAACATTTTTTAATTAAATCTAAGAGCAAAAAGTTATAATTACTTTTGAGGTATATCTAAACCCTTCATCCTCACGATTACTAACAATATTTTCATAGAGATTAAATGGAGGTTTTAATAAATTAAAAAATGAGAATACTTTTATATATGCATATGCAAAATTTATATAATATAAATAATATTATAAATAACTAATATAGATGCATCTTAACCAAGGATCCAAACGATGAGAAAGAAAGGAAAGATAGTGTGTGATTCTTTTAATTTTTTTATTAGTATTTTCTTTAACATGAGTGATCCAAAATATAGGTTTAATATTTTACAACCAATTATGTTTTTTATTAATTTAGATACTTTCTTAAATACAATACAATGGGATCATATTTAAGAAAGGGAGTGAGATGGAAGGGGGAATAGAGTGTGGGAGAGTGACATAGATGTGAGAGACACAGTGAGAGAGAGAAAGGAAGAGAGAGAGGAGGGGGAGAGAGGGAGGGAGAGAGATGGATTTGGAGGGGGAAAGGGAGGAAAGGGAGGGAGTGATAAGGGAGAGATGAAGATGGAATGAGGGAGGGAGGAGACAAGGGAAGAGAGAGAAAAGGAGAGGATAGAGATAAGGAAAGAAGGGGAATGGAGAGACAAGGAGACATAGATATGGAGGGGAAAGAGAGGAGGAGAGAGAGAAGGAGAGAGGGCGGGAAATAGTGACAGAGTTGGAGGGTGGAGAGAGAGTGTGTGTATGATGGATGGAGAGATGGAGGGAGGTGGGAGAGAAGGGGAGAGAGAGGAAGGAAAAACATAGAGGACTTGAGAGAGAGGAGAGAGAGATGGAGTTGGAAGGGGAAGAAAGACATAGATAGAGAAAGTTTGAGAGGGAGTGACAAGGGAGAGATGGAGAGTCGGTGAGAGAGAGAGAGAGAGAAGGTATAGAGAGAGAGAGGGAGAGGAAGAGGGATATATATATATATATATATATAGAGAGAGAGAGAGAGAGAGAGATATGTTTAGGGGGTTGAAATAGAGAGACAAATAAGGAGAGATGGAGGGAGGTATAAATATAGATAGCAGGGGGGGAGAGGAAAGAAGAGAAAGATAGAGAAAGTTAGGGAGAGGCGGATAGAGTGAGACGGGGGAGAGAGGGAGGGGAAGAGAGAGAAGGAGAGGGGGAGGTAGATAGACACATAATGGAAGGTTCAGAGAGAGGGAAGAAAAAAGAGTCTCACACAAACAAATACAGATATAGAAGTTAGATCTAGAAAGTCATGAATATTTTAGATTTTCAATGTGGTTGTTGATTTCTAATCCTATTTGGTCACATGCACTATATGCATTGATTTCAGTGTAGATGTCAATTTATAATTCTATTTAATACCTTACACTAGATGCATTGGTTTTAGTGTAGATATTTATTTCTATTCCTATTTGATCGCTTGCACTAGATGCATTGATTTCAGTTTAGATGTTGATTTCTAATGATATTTAATACCTTTCACTAGATGCATTGATTTCAACGTAGATGTTGATTTCTACTCATTTTTTATTGCTTGCATTAGATGCATTGGTTTCAGTGTAGATATGATTTCTAATCCTATTTGATTTTTTGCACTAGATGCATTGATTTCAGTATAGATTTTGATTTCTAATCCTATTTGATTGATTTTAGTGTAGATGTTGGTTTCTGATTTGATGCAACAAGATGTATGATGTACATTAATTTCAAAGTAATTAGATTAATAGTGCGCATTGATTTCAGTGTAAGCACATCTCTACCTCCTCCATCTAGATCTCTATCTCGCATTTTCTCTCCTTATTTATCTCTCTATCTCAACCCCTAAACATACACACATTCTCTCCATATCTATCTATCTCTCTCTCCCTCTCTCCCTTTGCCTTCATTCTCTCTCTCTTCCCCTTCTCTCTCTCTTTAACATTTCTCTCTCCATATCTATCTCTTTTCCTCCCTCCTTGTCTTTGCCTCTCTATTATTCCCTCCCCCCTCCCCATCTATATCTCTATCTCCCCTTGTCTCTCCTTCTCACCCCCAAAACATACACACTCTCTCTTAGTGTAAGCACATAAAAATTATTCAACCATAAATACAATACTTGAATTGTCATCCTAAATAAAATGTTTGCTTCTTGAAACTATAAACTATTTATAATTTGGTACATTATTATTATTCCCATTTTCCATCATTCAACATTGTTAATTACTTTGCATTCAAATGCAGTAATAGAAAATAACCACCATTGAAAATTATTTGCGATTTAACACTCCATAAATCACAATGATTAAATTTCGAGAAAACTACTATTAATATTGGAGAGAAACAGAGACAAGATATGTTGTTTACTACAGTAGCTCGAGTTAAATATTTGAATGGTCTATGATTCCAACTACTCTTTTCATATGATCGATATGAGGAAATGGAAAAACTAATAGGTGTTAGAATAGGAACAGTAGAAGAAAATAGTTTCAGATTTATTGCAATGAAGATTGTTTGTAATTCACTATATTCTTAGTATTCACATTTTCTATCTATCAAAATTGTTACATTGACACTTTGCACTCAAAATTTGCCTTTCATCATTTTTCATCATTTTTCATCATTCAATTTACTAATAGTCTCACTCATCTCAACAAACTAAGGTAACTAAACAAATTTTAAATTAAATTGACCAAATTAATCTTAGACATATTTAGCATATTTAAAATGATCAAAATAATTAGATGTTCAACAAATTTTGTATGACCGCACGCGACTGAAACTAGCCTAGATCCATCTTAAAACCAGATCTATCAAGTGCTGAGATGGATCAAATCTCTCGAGTTGCAAACCTTTTCTCAAGTTTTGAACTCAAAAAATAGGTTTGCACCTCGAGACATTTGATCCCTCTAAGGGCTTGATAGATCCGGTGTTAAGATGGATCTAGGTTGGTATAATATGATTTACAATATAATACAATATTATAATAGTATATTATATTTTAAATCATATTCCAAATATACACCTATTTACATAATTAAAGACACTGCCAACTTAAATATAATTAAATTATAATTAATTGTTATAATATTATATACATTTGTTTATTTATTTTAATATTATAACTTTTTCATATATATATATATATATATATATATATATATATATATAACTCTTATTCACATTTTAATAAATGATAGTATAACTCCCATTCATATTTTAATCGTAATGACTATATATATATATATATATATATATTATTGTATCATTTTTATTTTAATATTATAAATTTTGTTCAAATATAATTCTCTCTCGTGTGTTTCTTCCTAAGAGGTCACATGTTCAAAACCAAAGGGGGTAGAATATGTGTCATGCCCCCAGGCCGGCGGTAGTCTTTCAACCGCTCTTGACGAGGTGCGGCACCACCGAACACTTTCTTTTCACCAATACTTATGTTCGTGGACTACGCCTAACCACTTATCCTACTTAGTTTTTGTTTCGCAACCAAGTATTATTAATGTTTCCTTTATACCAATGAACACCCATACACATTCATTATCATCAACAATTATAAATGAAGAACACAATTGCACAGTATAAAGGGAGGGGCAACTCCCTGAACATTGAGTCTACTCGAATAATATATTATGCAAGTTTACAATGTTTTACAAGTATACTTGGAAACTCCAAGTTTCATACTTAGCCAATTTTATATCATCATCACACCTCCGTGTGATAGCCAATATTTCCTTGCCCAAGTCGGGCGGGCGCGCCCTCACACGAGCTGCCAACCAAACTTCACAACCAAACCTTGTCGACGGGCGGGCGACCTCACCCGAGTCACTCTTCGTTCACCTTCGCACAATGGGTGGGCATCCTCACCCGAGTCACCAAGACATCCACGCATTTGCCTTCACATGACGAGCGGGTGCTCACCCGAGCTGCCCAAGAACTCGTGCACAACCGGGTGCCCACTCCTTCACCTGTGCGCACCTTTTTTCAACCGGCGGGCGCTCCTCACCCTATGCCTTCGTTCAAACTTGTGCCTCTAAGCAACCTGCCAAAGACTTGGGCGCATAACAACCTGTGCCTTCCTCCTTGCCGCGGCCCTTTAACTACACACTTCTTCCTTGAAGACTTCGCTTGATCGAATGATTAAACTGTCATCCAAATGAGCTCCTCATTATGTTTATTTATACCATGCATTGGGCGAGGTCTTGGCTACCCAGCCAACCTGCCCATGCCCTCACGCATTGTTCAAACACTCGTCCAAGTGTTGGTCGGCCAACACTACCACGCCTTTCCATCACAATGTATCAGGTCGTCCTTTTCTAAGTGTAAGTCGGCCATGGGTTGAGTGCTCATGCTTCCCACGCTATAAACATGAGTCACTCCATCCTCCTACGTGCATTATAACATGACTCCTCTGCACATTAAGTCTGAGCTCGTACTTTGTCAACTCGCGCACCCGGTGGTTGAACCAACTTGTCTCACTTGTGCCGGTGAGCGTGGCAAGGACCGCAGGTCTTTACATCCTTCTCCACCTAAAATCGTTGTCATCCTCGACAACATACCATCCTGGTAGCCATCCACCAAGATCATCTGTCTCATCCTTGGTCCATGATATCAACTCCTCCACATACTGTAAACATCCCTGCAACTTATGTAGAACTCCCATCTCCATCATGTGTCGTCCCATCCTGTGAACTGTCCTCCTTTCTACCTGATGCCAACATCTTTCTGTGCACTTCCGGACCCAATGTTTGAACTAGTTGGGTAGCTAATCCAACTGTCACGCTCAAGCCATGAGAGTGAACATCCTTATGCCTTCACTAGTCTATCTCAGATTCTGCCACATCCTGGACTCACCAAGAATCTCACCCATTCTCAGGTCCATGGAAACTCCATCACATCTACAACATGTCATGATGCTTGATGCTGAACCATCCCTGCACCATCTGCCATACCTGTTCAACCTGGTTTAAGGATTCACTGCCATGAGCAGCTAACAATGAGCCCCATCTTCTTTCCCATCTAAGAAGATGTGGAGGGAGTAGAACCTGAAGGCTCTCCCTCACTAATCAACTCAATCCATCTGTCAGGATTCTCTATCTCCATCCTCTATAGATAAGTGACCCGATCCTCCTCTCAGACATTCGGCCTCACATAAGCCTCATCATCAACATCATCCTCAACCACTTCTAGCCTTCTTGACAAATCCAAGATACTATCAGAAAGTGTCCTGATGACCCATGACTGCTCGGTAAGCTTTGTCTCAACCATAGACAACCGCTTACTCATGTCTTCCATGTGCTTCTCATCCTCCATTTGCATCACTGCCAACTTACAATCAGGTCTTGTCACACCAATGGTTGGAACACCAATGGGTATATCTTCCCTTCCATTGTAAATGTACAGCTTCTTCAAATGTGGAACAATCATAACATAAAATTGTTTCAATAATTCCATCCCCAGCACAGCTTCATAGTCATCAATTTGCACTATAGTGAAGTTGACTTTCCCTATCCACTCACCTAGTGTTGTGTCCACTTTTTCAGCTACACCAAGAACACAATCAAGAGGAGAATTCACTGTCTTCATTTGTGCCTTCACTAATACAAATTTCAACCCAATCCTTCTCGCAATATCTTCACTCATGAAGTTGTGAGTAGCCCCACTATCCACCATAGTGAGTATATCAACACCCTCAATCTTCATCCGAACATACTCCAAATTGTTCCTCTCAGGATCCCTCCGAGAGACCACCTCTGTAGCAGCAGAACCACCAAGTATCTGCATCATCCCCATAGAAGCTTCTTCATTCTTTGCATTAGATTGTGCAATAGCGGCCACTTTCGGTCTTGAAGGACAATTCTTCACCGTATGTGGTTCAACACATATCCAACACTTCAAGGCTTTCTTCGTCTTCGACTTATCATCCGATTTCGAAGCATCATCCTTCTTCTTCTCTTTCGGCTTATCGGACTTCTTCTTCCTATCATCAAAAGTCTCATCATAATGCTCCACCAACCTGTCCATAGCAGCAAAAGCTTCCTCAAGTGTTTTGATCTTATGCCTCTTCACTTCATTGCGTGCCCAAGGCTTCAATCCAATAATGAAGTTGAACACCTTGTCCCTCTCCGCCATGTCAGGAAGTTCTAGAACCACACTTGCAAACTCCCGCTGATATGTCTGTAGGTTCCCTGTCTGCTTTATGAACTTTATCTTCATCCTTGCTTCCCACGTTTCATCCTGAGGACTGAAATGGGTCTGCAAAGCCTTCTTCATCTCATCCCACAAGGTAATGTCACCAGCACTGCCATTGGCAATCTGATCCATCCTCATTTGCCACCACATCTTAGCATTCTTTGTCAAGAACTGAGCAGCTACCTTCACCTTCATCTCATCATCATATAGACCCAAGTGCTCCAAGTATTGCTCCATGTCCCATAGAAAGTTTCCAAGAGTCTTTGCACTCCTTGTACCATCATAAGATTCCGGTTCTTTGACTTTCACAGGAGGCACTCCTCCACCGTTATGCCTCACAGCCTTCTTCAACACTGCGATCTCATATCTGGCTTCATCAAGAGATTTCTGCAAGTCCACAATCTCTTCCAAGCCTCAGTCTCTTGCCTCTTCAATCTCCTTGACCCTTACTTCAAGTTGTGTACACAAAATATCAGTGTACTCGTGTTGAGTCCAGAGTTCCTTGAGCTCTTCCCTCATCTTAGAATTGGCCTCTTGATATTTCTCGACCAAGTCCATCTTCTTAGTCCAGTAAGCCTCTAAGTCCTCCATATTTTCCAACACTTTTTCAATGAATAGTACTAAGTCCTCCATATTTTCCAACACTTTTTCAATGAATGCTACTAAGTCCTCCATCTTTTCAAACGCTTTTTCAATGAATGCCATAGTAGCATCCTTCGCATCGTGACTAGACCCAACCTGAGATTCAGCTACCATTGCTAACAGTTTCCTTCTTCTTTGCGATCTAGTTTCCACCATTCAACAACTTCACCAAGTTGCTTGTAATCGTGAACCAGCTCTTGTTCCACTTGTATGTGAAACAACTTCCTTCACCTGCAAGTACCTGCTTCCACTGTCATCAACTGTCAAGTGTTTACACACCTGCTTCACCCAGCTTCCTGCAAGACTCCTTCAAGTCTTCAGACTAGCTCTGATACCAACTGCCACGCCCCCAGGCCAGCGGTAGTCTTTCAACCGCTCTTGGCGAGGTGCAGCACCACTGAACACTTTCTTTTCACCAATACTTGTGTTCGTGGGCTACGCCTAACCACTTATCCCACTTAGTTTGTATTTCACAACCAAGTATTATTAATGTTTCCTTTATACCAATGAACACCCATACACATTCATTATCATCAGCAATTATAAAATAAGAACACAATTGCACAGTATAAAGGGAGGGGAAACTCCCTGAACAATGAGTCTGCTCGAATAATATATTATGCAACTTTACAAGTTTACAATGCTTTACAAGTATACTTGGAAACTCCAAGTTTCATATTTAGCCAATTTTATATCATCATCACACCTCCATGTGATAACCAAGATTTCCTTGCCCAAGTAAAGCGGGCGCACCCTCACATGAGCTGCCAACCAAACTTCACAACCGAACCTTGTCGATGGGCGGGCGACCTCACCCGAGTCACCCTTTGTTCACCTTCACACGGTGGGCGGGCGTCCTCACCCGAGTCACCAAGAGACCCACATGTTTGCCTTCACACGACGGGCGGGCGTTCACCCGAGCTGCCCAAGAACCCATGCACAACTGCACAATCGGGTGCCCACGCCTTTGTTCGACCGGCGGGCGCTCCTCGCCCTACCCCTTCATTTAGACTTGTGCCTCTACGCGACCTACCCAAGACTTGGGTGCATAACTACCTGCGCCTTCCTCCTTGCTGCGGCCCTTTATCTACGCACTTCTTCCTTAAAGACTTCGCTTGATCAAATGATCGAACTGTCATCCAAATGAGCTCCTCACTATCTTTATTTATACTGTGCGTTGGGCGAGGTCTTGGCTACCCAACCGACCTGCCCACACCCTCACGCATTGTTCAAACGCTTGTCCAAGTGTTGGTCGGCCAACACTACCACGCCTTTCCATCACAATGTATGAGGTCCGCCTTTGCTAAGTGTAAGTCGGCCGTGGGTTGAGCGCTCATGCTCCCCACGCTATAAACATGACTCGCTCTATCCTCCTACGTGCATTATAACATGACTCCCTGCACATTAAGTCTAAGCTCGTACTTTGTCAACTTGCGCACCCGGTGGTTGAACCAACTTGTCACACTTGTGCCAGTGGGCGTGCCAAGTACCGTAGGTCCTTACAATATGTATGCCGTCGTAGACTTAGCAGTCAAATCATTGCGTGGAGGTGGGTCCCTTCTCCCACAAACAAGGGGGTCTCATACACCAATTTAGTGTCTGGATTGGTCGTGACCTTAAAATTGGATTATATATATATATATATATATATATATATATATATATATATATATATATATATATATAGATATATATATATATCTATATATATATATATATTTAGTGTCCGGATTGGTCGTGACCTTAAAATTGGATTATATATATATATATATATATATATATATATATATATATATATATATATATATATATATATATATATATTTAGTGTCTGGATTGGTCGTGACCTTAAAATTGGATTATATATATATATATATATATATATATATATAATTTTTGTTTATATTATTCTTAAAAAATTATAATTAGTTATTATAACATTATTATATACATTTTTTATTTAATATTATATATATATATATATATATATATATATATTCAAATATAACTCTTGTATTTTCATGACAACAAAAATATTATAAATATTTTTCAAATATAATTCTAGTGCACACACACATTCATATATATATATCATTTATTTTTTCTTAAATGAAAATATAATTCTTGATTTATACTATAACATTATATTATATTATATTATAAATCATAATCCCAAATAAACATCTATCCATGTAATTAAAAAAACTACTATCTAACTTATGAGGCTTACAGTAAACGATGGCATTTTGTGGTGTAAAGGTCATTGATGCCTAACTCCATAGGCAAAAACCCAATCATGGTAAGGGTTGGTGTGGCCCAAGTTTGGTGTGATCCCCGAGTGATTTTGATGGCTCATATACTCCATAGATTAGGTCTGTCAGTTATCTCAGAACTCACATTACATAGCAAGCAAAACAAAATCTATCTAGCTAAATATAATTAAATTAAAACTAGTTATTCTAATATTTTATATATTTTTATTTTAATATTATTTTTTCCATATATATATAACTCTCATTTATATAATATGAATTATAATATTATAATATTTTTTATAAGTCTAAAAATTCTATTGATTAAACATAAATAAAATTACATCATTTCTCATCATGATTATTTTTCTGGCATAGTGTGCCCTATACTAACGATATCAAATCAGAGATGAATGATACTGAGAATAAATAAATGGACCTTGTCACCCAGATGGATTCCATTATCTCATTCTTTATCACCCTTATCCGATGTAGAAGACACATTTCATTTTGTATTGTTAGAAACACTAAGAGGGGGGAAGGGGGTGAATCAGTATTTCATGCCCAATCAATTTTTACTTAATTATACTTTTCATTTTCAAATTCATCTGATCCATTATTTCATTACTAGCACAACATGTTATAAATCTAAAAATATTTAGCATCATTAAACATAAGAACATGTAAACAATAGAATGCAACATATCATCAATGCATCAACACATAGGGACACTAGATTTTAGGTGGAAACCCAATTTGGGAGAAAACCACTATTGTTGTTGTTCTGTCTTATTCTTATTATTATAAAGAAAATCTTCTTACATTTTGTACTAGTGCAAACTCTTACCAATATGTAGGCTCCTACCTGTTGGAGGCTACCAACTCCTCTTTTCTCCAACTCCTACTGGAAGGAAGCTACTACTCCCTGATCAAGTTTACCCACTCCTACTGGAAGGAAGCTCGTACTCCCACACTGAAAGATACAACCCTCAGCACTTCTATGGACCATGTTTCAAATTTTCATATTGGATCCACCTATCTCAATCAACCATCAAAACCTCACTGATTAACCAAGCCAAAACTCAGCATCACTGTCAAGCCATAACACTGTCAAATACCAATCCAAATCCTTCTCTCAACGATATTGTTATATAGTAAGTAAATATTCATCAAAACAAGCAGCAACAAATACATCATCATTAATTATCCATCACTTCACTGTATGAAGGGGACACGTCATAAACCCTCAATAATGCTAAGTTTTTCTGCACTAAATGCTATCTTTGAACGTGCAACAAGATCCAACTATCAACTCAATGTGACCATATTTCAACACATCTCAACTGACATGTGTGATACTAATAGCAACAAACTCAACACATCAAACTCCTTCGAGTAGCATCATAATCATGATCTCAACAATAGCAACATAGATTCATAACATTAGTAGTCATACAGATCTCATGAGAATCATCAACAACAAACTACCACTATAAATCCTCTTATTCAATCAATGCTAAGTCAAACACATCTACCCAACAAACTTAAGGTAGCATGAGTTATGTTCACTAATCATGGATATCTGCATCAAGTTATATCACTATAGTATATGGTGATCTCTACCACAAAACCTCTATTCATTACATCTACAAATAACAATAATTCAAGTTAATATCTAACAATAAAAAATGAAACCAAGATCTACAAAGAATAAGTAGCAGCAACCATTCTATAATCTTCTTGACCCAATAGTCATCAATCAACCAAACTCATATACATCAATACTAAGCTCATATTCATCCTATTGTCTCAAACACACAACTTTGTCACAAGAATAATATTGTTATGACAGAAATAATACTTTAGTCATAGGAATAACATTAGTGTAACACGAACGTTTTCAACACTTTGCCTCAAACCATTCATAACCAGAACACCATAGAATCAATGATCTTCAACTATCATCGTAGAAAATCACTAATAAAAATTTAAACAAGAGACACAACAACATTGAAATCATCATTGCGTTGAGGTATGAACAAGTAGCAACTTCATAAAGGGTCTATCTTTCTATATCATATAGGCCTCTTCACTAGATCTAGAACCTAGTCCTTGCTAATGCATCTGTAAACAAAATTAATGTAATGCCCTAATGCCCTACTTAATATTATCATGCAAATTTTACTAGTGTTTAAATTACCTTAAAATATTGACTTATAATTATCAATAAATATTGGTATATACCTACATTGGTAAAACTGTAAATTTATTACTGATATAAATTTTGTTATTATTCGATTCCCAAATTACCCCCTCAAATTTAAATTTTAATAGGATATGGTCTCCTTCCATTTATTCCAATTTAAATATTCATATCTCATCCCCAAAATGTCCTCTCAAATTTACTTGGGAGAAGACATGATCCTCTCTAATTAATTACCAAATTATATATTCATATCTCGTCCCCAAAATGTCCTCTCAAATTTACTTGGGAGAAGACATGGTCCTCTCCAATTAATTACCAAATTATATATTCATATCTCATCCCCAAAATGTCCTCCCAAATTTATTTGGGAGAAGACATGGTCCTCTCCAATTAATTACCAAATTATATATTCATCTCTGATCCCCAAAATGTCCTCTCAAATTTACTTGAGAGAAGATAAGTCAAATGTAAGGATGAGGGGGTAGTTATGACATTAATGAGAGGTGGTTGAGGTGGAGAAGAGAAGGGGGCATAAAAGGGGAAGGATGAGGGGAGGAGAGAGGATAACGGGTTTTGATTTTGGTTTTTTTTTGTTGTGGTTTTGGAGGATTTGTTTTAAGAGGAAGGTGGAGAAGAGAGAAGGGAGAGAAGGAGAGTATTTTTTATCTTAGACACACTAAATTTGTTTGGACTTGGGCTCGAAGGGCTAAGGAACCTGTGGAGGTTTCCTGGGCTAGGAAATACTTCCTAGTTGGCTAGGAGGTAAATCTAGTCGGTAGTCAAGAGGAGCATCCCAGCAGGATCAGGAGCTCAGGGGCATCTCAACCAGGCTATCGGAACATGTATTCCTCTGTTTATAGATTACTCATGTAAGTGATTGAAATGAAATGCTTACTATTTAATTGTGGGAAATAAATTTTAATGGTAAATTATCATCGATTAAATGTTTAGTTAGAAATAAGTTATTTCCTGTTTTATTGTATTTAAAATTAGAGAAATTTAGTTTTTGTTAGAGGACCCTAGGATGGAGCCTCACATGTGGTATCAAAGCGAGGTTCAAAATCTAGACCCAAGACCCACTAGACCCAAATCTTCGCTAAAAGAGTTTATAACACTCATCATTATTGTAAGCATTTTTAGTATAAAATTATGTGGAACTGATTTCATTTAAGACTAATTTAATGATTTTTTTTCATTTTACTGGCAATTTAGAACTTCTTTTATCATACCTTGTGTATCTCTTTCAACCATTTATCAATACAAATTCTGTGAAATTCATGATGACAAGAAAGCACCCTGATACGGTCTCCTTCTCCATACTGATATGGTCTCCCATATTAATAAACAGGTCTACATCATTAGCCTTAGGATTAAATTCACACAGGATGTTAAGGTGGCCACAATTGAAATTAAAAGTTGTTTGTGATTTGGGGCATGATAACCAAGGCACTAAAGTCACACCCTCTTTGTGAGCTTTAACACCTCCACCAATCACAGCACAGATCCTATCATGCTTCTCAACCCTTAATTCCAAGTCATTTGAAGGAGTATACCTGCTTGCTTGCTGAGTAGCGCAGTTTGTCACATATAATATGCATTTCCTAACAAAATACGAGATTGATCTTACCATAAATCCACTCTCAGTGCTACGTTGAATTCCAACATTGCTGATGTTAGACTTAACACTCTAGCAACCACCCCGTTGGATTTCTTGTCTTGCATAGACAAGCCTGCCAAGTTGATAAGTTTCAGAAGTTTTTCCTCTAACACTGAAAAGTCCACGGGCAAAATCCATTCATTGTAATCTGAAGGCATGTGATAATATTTCTCAACTATGTAGCAATCTAACACTTCTGAGAAGCTCAACACACAGCCTGTGGCCACTTGTTCCTAAAATTGTTTGTAATTTTTGAGAAACACGACATTAATGTTGTTGTCGGTGAGCCAAGAATTCATGCACCCCAGAACGTGCCAGTTTACATCAGTGATGTAATACGCCATTTTCCCATTCACGAACAACATGTTTCCCTTTTTCTCCAGGTGGAAAGGAACCCCCAAGTAGGTTGATCGGATTTCAGTGCTATCACTCCTCCTCCACCCACACCTGCATGTCTCATCTAGTGGCAGCATCCTAATGCAACTCCCTTTTAAAGAAAATGCGGCCTGGTGAGCTATGGAGATGGGTATATACTGGGGAAAGGCCGAGGGGCCGAAGTATCCAACCAATTATCCCTTGCATCATGGCTCTGAATGGCGTGAGCTTGCAGATTTGCCAGATGCCGAGAGATAGTTGGAGACCCAACAAGAGATTGCTCAAAATCGACAACACTTCCTCTAAAATGCAATATCTAATTTTGCAAAACGAATAATTTCTTGCACTATTTTCTCCATTCTTTAGCATCAATCTCCTGCACAAAGAAATCTGGAAGCAGAGGCACACACACAACAAACACGGGAGAAAAACCAACCAGCTCTGTTGGATATCGTACAAATCCATAATGCACACTACATGGTTTAAATTCTAAATAAAACCTCAAAGTTCAAACAAGAATCCAGTACCCAAATCAAAGATAGACCTGATCCTGTCCTCTAACGTCCTCTTTTTTTTTCTTTTTTTTCTTTTTATATTTATACAACAAATGAATCAATCATTGATATTTGATGTTTTTATCAAAGTTTAGTCCCTTGTAAAAACACGCATTACGATTTAATAATACCTTACACTACCCTATAATCTAATTTTCTATAGTTCTTCAAATGGTTGAGGTTATTGTATTCTGTAAAGAATCCCCAAATTCTTCTATTTGCTAAATTAAACCCATTTCTACTCAACTTATGAAACTTTTCTGCAACAACCTTGATCTTTTCAATCATCGCTTGCACTTTCATCTACCAACTTTTGGATTCCTGGAAATCTGATCTTCTTGTGCAAAGATTTCACTAAATATTCCAAGTCAACTCAGGTTTTGTAACACTGTGAAAACTTTTAGAATCCTGGATATATTATCTTCTTCTACAAAGGTCTCAAATTTCAATATCCTTTTAGCTTGGATCCTAACATTAACATTGTTGTTTTCAGATTGAATTGTCCTGCTTTTTCCATCACTGTATTTCATCATGTCCTTATGTACTTGAAAATGATATGTAAGATCTTTTATACAAGGTTCTCAATTCTTTCAATTTTCTCGCTATTAGAAGACCCACCAGGTTTGACCTGGACAAATTGGCCAAAGCCACAATAGCAATAGAGATTCTCATAAAGAACACGTTTGAACTTTGACCCATGTGCACTCAATGAGTCATTGACAAGTAAACAACTTTAAATTGGTGATCTGTCAAAAAAAGAACTCTCCCCTCTATGCATAACCCAGAAAATTAGTTCTTTTGGCTCATTTTATGCTCTGCTTTTTGAATTTTTCTTGATTTCTACTTAGCTCTCCTCAACTGGAAACAAGATGAATTCACAAGTACACACCTATAGTTTTTTATGTTTAGTTAGGGTAAAGGAAGCAGGTTCTTGCACTTCAACAACAGAAAGGCTTTAATAGATTCACTCGGCATTCCATCAATCCTGCAAAAAGGTTTTTCACAGTTCCTTGTACAATTTCTCAGCTACAAAAAATATTGGGCCTAGAATCTAAGCGATTGCATCATTTTTTTTTTTGCCATTAAAGTTTTATGTTGTCAATTATTACACATTACAATTAGGGTTCTTTATGTTGCCTTGTAGGGATTTTTTTTTCAAAATGGACTGTTTTTTTTTTCATTTTTCCTGTACTTTTTATTGGACTTGCAGTCTTGTCAATTGCTTGTCAAGCAAAAAAAAATCCCAATTTTGCACATATTAATATTTTTGTAATTTTTGTATAAAAAAATATAACATTTAAAAGTGTCAGTTTTTTTAAAAAATAAATAGAAATTGTCAATTTTTAATAGAGGAAAGGCATAATTATTATACAAAGTGAGAGATATGCTAAATCCATGTGAGACCCCTTAAATTTGGGACAAGGGATATCATCCATATAACCATTACAATGTGAGGGATGTGTTAAATTGGTGTTTAAAAAAAAAAAGTTGTTTTATTTTTTTGGGATAAGGGGTTTCATTTATATAATTATTTTAATATATAATTCATAAAATTATATATATATGTGTGTGTGTGTGTGTGTGTGTGTGTGTGTGTGTGTGTGTGTGTAAGTTTTAATAATTTATAATTTATATTATTTAAACTCAAAATTATTTTGATTTTTCTAGGCGTAATAGTTAAGAATATGTGTTTTTGGTTACAGATTTGAATATAGAAGATATTAGAGTATGTACACATCATTGCTTGACAAATTATTCAATAAAGTGCATCTCTTTAGAACCTTGTCATACGCATTTGGATCCAATAGGAGTCCTCATTCATAAAAGACACCCATGGCTTCCTCCAAGCATTAGGTTCATTATAGATTATACATTTTCTGAGTTTCAATTAGTTAGAGTTGAGGATAAACAGTACAGAATGCAATGGCATTGACATGGTAATGGAGTTTGATTTTGGGGATGTTAATGTTTTCCTCTTTGTATCTAGAGGAATTTGGTAATTGGTCTCATTCATACTCTAAAATATACTCATATAATATGGAGTCCATTGCATTGCACAAAACATATTTATCTTTTCTCTTAGTAGATTTTAATACGTTAAAGTTGTCAAATGTCAACAACAATAGATTTGTATGTTAGAATCACATACAATATACAATATTGTTATCTTAAAGCATGTAGCACTAGCCATTCTATATACATCAATTGGATAGTATACATCTAACAATAGTATCAATATGGAGTCGATTGAGACAGCGAAGCATCCACTTTGAAAACTAATCTAACATTGTTGATGCAATTTCTAGAGGACACCTAGTATAATAATGTGATTAAAATGGTAGCTAATGTTTATGTGAACACTCAAAATATATAAGATGGATTTAGGATGGTTGTTTAGGGATATCTAAATATATTTGAGGGTGAGTAGTAGTGTGTGGTAGCACTTGCTTAGATAGCAATGGGAGAGGATTTAGTAGACCCACGATTATCATCTCAATATTAGAAATAGTAGTTTACAAGTATAACAAAAGGAAAACTTGCATCTATCATTATGCAAAACATGTGTGAGCCGAGTAAGAATTGACAAGGCCCTAAGTTGTGCTAATAAGTCTTACGTATCATACAGATATTGAACAATTCAAAATGGTGAGGACGCAAAGAAATCAAGGTCAAGGAGAGTCATCACAAGGACCTCCTACAAATAACCCATTACCTTCACCGGAGTTGACTCTCATCTTGTGTTCCCTAGAAGAAATTAATGAGACCTTAAAAGGGCGCCAAACAATTGAAGTGGAAGTTGAGCACCCTCCATCAGGGTTAGGAAATCTCAAGGGATCAAGAGACTCTGATAGAGGACCTCCAATCGAGGACATTACTAGGGAGCTCCAAAAGATTAAGCTCCCGAAGTTTGCAGGAGGTCGTGCCAGCAAACATGCAGAAGCCTGGTTAGAAGGAATGAGAAGGTGCTTCGCACTAAGGGATTATAAGCTAAAATAGAAATATTCCAACACAGAGATATTGCTCTAAATTGGTGGGGTAACGTAGAGTGTCAACTACACCTCACTCCATACATAGTTACTTGGGAGTTATTTGAGGAGAGATTCAAGAAAAAGTACCTAACAACATATTATGAAGAACAACAGGTAGGAGCCTTCCATGTCTTGGTACAAGGAAATCATACAGTAGAAGAATATGAAATTAGATTCATGGAATTGGTCAAGTATGTCATCTACATGGATACTGACTAGCACCAAGCAAATCGTTTAATTTATGGATTGAACCCTAAGATTAGGGCAATGGTGCGGATGTGGAAACCATCCTCACTTGCAGAATTTGTGGAACATGCTCATTATGTTGAAGAACACTTAGAATTAAAGGGTGGAAACAAAACCATTTTTCCACAACAACCAAGGTTTATGGGGAAGACCCCTCACACCTTCTCCAGGGGAGGAAGTTTGAGGCCACCACCATATGGAAATAGGGTTGTACCTAGAGCACGACAGTGGGGATTTCAATGGTTACTAGTGTAGCTTCACCCACAGCTTCAAGGGCGCATACAAATCAAGGTCATACACGAGGAGCAACAAGTAGGGGTAGGGGTCCCAAGGGAAGGAACTCTTTCCAAAGAACTCCACAACATTCGGTTCAAGGTCTACCGTGCATCACTTGTTGGGGATGCGGGGGACCTCATTACTAGTGTGACTGGCCTGAGTTACAAACTCGTAACAACCGTAGAGAAGGAAAAGCACCAATGGGGGGGGCAAGTAGCCACCATCGAATCTATGCAACAGTTGATAACCAGCAAGTTGAACACCAGTCTGCCGTGGTAGAAACCTCAGGTATGATAAACAAAGTAAAAATTAAAAATTTTTTGATTCGGGTGCTACACATAGTTTCATTTCACCAGTTGCATTAGAAAAATGTGGGTTGGTAGCCTATGAGCACGATGACTTTACGCAAGTTGATATGGCTTCTGGGATAAAACAAGTGGTAGGACCTAGTGTTGACCAATGTCAAGTAAACCTCGGGGTTTGTATGACTAAGTTGAAGGCATATGTCATAGCATTGGGGACATATGATGTAATTATTGGAATGGACTGGCTAGAAGCTCATCAAGCTTTGGTAGACTGTTTCAAGAAGAAGGTGATTTGTTTAGATGATGAAGGTAGGCCAATTGAGATTTTTGGAATCAAGAGAGGAGTGTCATTACGATTCATATCCATGATGAAGGTAAAATTTTGTCTCCAACAAGGTTGCAAGTTATATGTGGTCGAGGCTATAAGTGACCAGAAAGGACCCTCCCCAGATCAACACCCAATTTTGTCAAACTTCAAGGATGTTTTTCCTAAGGAATTGCCTGGATTACCTCTTGTAAGGGAAATTGATTTCTCAATCGACCTAAAACTTGGTGCATAACCAATATCTAAGACACCCTATAGGATGACAACTCCAGAACTTTGTGAGTTGCAGATGCAGTTAAAAGAGCTCTTAGACTTAGGATTTATCAGACCTAGTATTTCACCTTGGGGTGCACTAGTGATTTTTATCAAGAAGAAGGATGGTTCCTTACGGCTATGCATAGATTATAGGGACTTGAATAGATCCACAATAAAGAATAGGTACCTGATACCTCGAATAGATGACCTATTTGATCAAATGAAGGGAGCAGCGGTTTTCTCAAAGATCGATCTATGATATGGATACCACCAATTGAGGATTAAGGAAGAGGACATCTCAAAAACTACATTTCAAACTCGGTTTGGGAACTATGAGTTTGTAGTTGTTCCATTTGGTTTGACTAATGCACCAACGGTATTCATGAGCCTCATGAATGGTGTGTTAAAGAAGTATTTGGACCAATTTGTGCAAGTCTTTCTCGATGACATTCTTGTGTACTCCAAGAATGAAAATGAGCATCAAAAGCACCTAAGGGTTGTATTAACTTGCTTAAGGGAAAATCAATTGTATGGAAAATTGTCAAAATGTTCCTTCTTTCAGAATAAATTTCATTACCTTGGGCACATCATTTCAGGAGAAGATATTTCAGTTGACTCGAAAAAGGTGAAGGCCATAATGGATTGGCCAGTACCGAAAAATGCTCATGAGGTACGTACTTTTATGGAGCTAATAGGGTATTATCGTAGGTTTGTGGAAGGGTTTTTGAGGATTGAAAAACCCATCACCACATTACAGCGAAAGGGGGTCAGGTATGAATGGGCATATGAATGTGACACTGCATTCACATAACTAAAGAGGTTACTAACTAGTGCACTGATCCTTCGAGTACCGGACATGGAAAAAGACTTCATTGTCTGCACCGATGCTTCGAAGCAAGGATTGGGTGCAGTATTGATGCAAGAAGGCGGAGTAATAGCTTACGCATCTAGAAAATTGAAGAAACATGAAGAGTTGTATGCTACCCATGACTTAGAATTAGCAGTAGTGATGTTAGCTTTGAAACTGTGGAGACACTACCTCGTTGGGAGAAGATTTGAGTTAAGAACAGATCATCAAAGCCTGAAGCATCTCTTCACTCAAAGGGATTTGAATGCTAGACAAAGGCAGTGGAGCGAATTCATGAGTGAGTATGATTTTGAGATCTCATACATCAAGGGAAAGGAGAATGTGGTGGTTGATGCACTAAGCAAGAGACCACAAACCTTCTCCCTAGTAGCCTTAAAGGTAAATTTGAGGGAACATGTGTTGGAGAAATTCCTTGAAGATAGTTTGTATCTAAAGGTCATCTCAGCACTATAGAGTGGGAAGGAGATAGAACCAAAGTTTGAGGGATATGTCCTTGAACTAGATGGACTATTGATATTTGAAGGTAGAATGTACATACCTAAGGAAGGGAGTATAAGAAGGACCATCCTCGAAGAGTCACATGGAGCACTCTATTGTGCACATCCTGGAGTGAAGAAGATGTACGCGAACACGAAGAAACTCTTCTTTTGGGCAGGCATGAAGCGCAACATAGTCTAATTTGTCACCAAATGTCTTGAATGTCAACGAGTGAAGGTTGATCTGATCCAGGTGGATATTGGTGGCCACCTGCCAAGTCCACCTAGACCCCCACCATTGTTCTTCTCAGCATTTTCAGTTTCCTTAATTGTAGCACAACTTACTATTTTTAGCAGTTTTTCGGGTCCTGAACTTCCGGAGCCGTTTTGAGGCCCTAAACGATGTTTTTTGGGAAATCCAAGGGCAACATGGGTCCATTCCAAAATTACGACCCCGGGAAGTTGATGTACCAACTTACCCCAAACGGGGCCCCATAGTTTGGCGTTTCATCTTCTAGGGTTAGGTTTTGGAATGTTAAGGGTTTTTCCACTGTTTCTCAACAATAAATAGGCCTTCGAGCCTCATTGTAAGACAGTTCAGAGGCATGTAGCCACCACATATCTTCTCAGAGATAAGCTACCATCGCCCTAGCTGGTTTATTTCCATTTCTGGTTGTAAGCATATTTCAGTATTTTCCATTAATGAAATGAAGTATTATTTCCACTGCATCTTTGTGTATATGGTTATCTCTGTAATTTGTTGCGTTCCTGTTTAAATCCGGATCATGATCACCGCCATCCAGCAAGACTCCTACAACCACATGACATCCCTATGTCTAAATGGGAGGTAATTTCCATGGATTTTGTTGTGGGTTTTCCACTCATATCATAGGGGTGCAATGCTATATTGGTTATTGTTGATAAATTGACCAAAAGTGCCCATTTCATTCCAGTAAGAGACACTTACGATGTTACTAATGTGGCACGAGTTTTTATAAGTGAAGTTATTCGACTACATGGGTTACCCACAAAGATCATTTCTAATAGAGACTCTCGATTTAAATCTAGGTCTTGGACAAGCTTGTAGTTAGCACTAGGGACTCAGTTGAACCTGACCACTGCATATCATCCAGAAATAGATGGGCAGACTAAAAGAGTAAATTAGGTTATGGAAGACATGCTTAGGATGTACGTCATGGATAATCAGACTCAATGGGAAAGGTACTTACCATTGGTAGAGTTTGCCTATAATAAAAATTACCACATTTCAATTGGGATGCCCCCTTATCAAGCTCTATATGGAAGGCCATGTAGGACGCCATTGAGTTGGGAAAATTTGGAGGACCAAATAATAGTTGGGCTAGAATTAGTTCAAGAAATGGAGGAACAGGTAAGACAGATTCAACAAATGTTAAAGGAAGCACAAGATAGACAGAAGATTTATGTTGATTCACATAGGATTGATCACAGTTATGAAGTAGGGGACCAAGTTTTTATTCATATCTGACCCAACAAAAACACCATTCGATTTTGGAAAGGGACGAATTTGTCACCTCGGTTCGTAGGACCTTTTAGGATCAAGGAGAAGATTGGACCAGTTGGCTATCGTCTTGTACTACCACCCCATTTGCATAAAACTCATGGTGTTTTTCTTGTATCTATTTTATGACATTATGTTTCTAATGAATCTCACAAACTGGATTGGAGGGAATTGCAGGTCTCAGACATGGGAACCGTAGTGGTCGAACCATTACGCATATTTGACCGTAGGTTTTGACAGCATAGACGTTGCATGGTGGACCAAGTTAAGTTCTAGTGGGACAAGTATAACCCAGGATCTGCTACCTGGGAGGATGAAGAGACTATACGTCGTGACTACCCCTCACTTTTTGAGCATCTGTGATGCCCATTTTTTTGACTTAGATAGCTACCTATGCTAAGGTTCTATTTTGCAGTTCCATGTTATTTATTTATGAATGCTATGTAATATTGATGCATTTGGTTGGACACGTGAAACTACTTATATAAATCATTTGATGGATTAGGTATTGATGATGGAAACGTTTGATGTATGACCTAATGTATGACTTACTTGGTGCTGATTTATCTAGTGCATGATTTATTAGATTTATTGTTGTTTCATGTATGGCTTAAGTGGATATGATTTATTTAATGAATGACTTAGTGAAATTATGATTTATTTCTAGTATGAACTACAAAATTGACACGTGGATACTAGACTTAATAACATGATGTTTAAGATCACTTATCTATATATATCTTGCTGTTATATAAATGCATGAATGAGAACTGACCCGCAGATTGGAAAGAACTATATGATAGCCAAGATCTACTCTTCCATTGGGGAAGGTCAAGACATCTAATGAGGAAAGATATGATGTACATTGTTCTATTACATTTTGTATCTACTAGATATGCACTCTTATGACATGGGTAAAATGTAAATGGCAGGTGACAAGACTACCTGACTAGATTATTCGATGACAAGTATCCAACTAGCATTGTAGTGTGGTCCATATTAGGGTGTTGACCCTAGTTGTGAGGAGGGGTGGAGGTATTTCCCACCGTGTAACCTCCAAATCAGGAATCGTGGGAGGGCAGTGATGGACACACTCCCCTAGACGCGTGATGAATATTTCCAGTTGCCTACTGGGGAAGTTAGGTCGATATAGTTAATGCTTCCACCATATTGGTCTTATCAGTGGTTATATTGGTATAGCCAATGTCACAGTATATAGCAGCAGAGGATGGATAGGGTGGGAACGAAAGTAGGCCAGGAAGGATAAGAGGATATAGATCAGTTGGAGACTCTTGATGGAACGTGATGTCATTGTTTGACTTATCAAATTTTACTACTATAACTCTCTCTCTATTTTGTTATGCCTTATTTGCAAACTGCTTCGAACTCCTTGTATCTTTTACACTCTAACTTCAGGATGAAGTTTTCTGAAGGAGGGGTGTATGTAATGCCCTACTTAATCTTATCATGCAAATTTTACTAGTATTTAAATTACCTTAAAATATTGACTTATGATTATCAAGAAATATTGGTACATACCTACATTGGTAAAACTGTAAATTTATTACTGATATAAAATTTTGTTATTATTCATTTCCAAACTTTCCCCCTCAAATTTAATTTTTTTATTGGATATGGTCTCCTCCCATTTATTCCAATTTAAATATTCATATCTCATCCCCAAAATGTCATCACAAATTTACTTGGGATAAGACATGGTCCTCTCCAATTAATTACCAAATTATATATTCATATCTCATCCCCAAAATGTCCTCTCAAATTTACTTGGGAGAAGACATAGTCCTCTCCAATTAATTACCAAATTATATATTCATATCTCATCCCCAAAATGTGCTCTCAAATTTACTTGGGAGAAGATAAGTCAAATGTAACGATGAGGGGGTAGTTATGACATTAATGAGAGGTGGTTGAGGTGGTGAAGAAAAGGGGTCATAAAAGGGGAAGGATGAGGGGAGGAGAGGGGATCCTGGGTCTTCCTTTTGGTTTTGGTTTGGTTGTGGTTTTGGAGGATTTGTTTTGAGAGGAAGGTGGAGAAGAGAGAAGGGAGAGAAGGAGAGTAGTGTTTATCTTGGACACACTACATCTGGTTGGACTTGGGCTCGAAGGGCTAGGGAACCTGTGGAGGTTTCCTAGGCTAGGAAATACTTCCTAGTTGGCTGGGAGGTAAATCTAGTTGATAGTTAAGAGGAGCATCCCAGCAGGATCAAGAGCTCAAGGGCATCTCAACCAGGCTATCGGAACAGGTATTCCTATGTTTATAGATTACTCATATAAGTAATTGAAATGAAATGCTTACTATTTAATTGTTAGAAATAAATCATCGATTAAATGTTTAGTTAGAAATAAGTTATTTCCCGTTTTATTGTATTTAATATTAGAGAAATTTAGTTTTTGTTAGAGGACCTTAGGATGGAGCCTCACAATTAGGGTCTCTACAAAAAGCATCAAATTCATTCAATCCAAGCCATATACCTTTTTTTCCTTGAGAATTCAACCTCTGCTATTAATTCAATGACTTCCAATGATAATTTTGCATACCCAATGCACTGAAAAACTAGTGAACAAGACTGCAAGAGTTTTCATCAATTTTCTTCAACCAAACAAGAGTTATAATGCTCGTAAGACATCAACACCATTGGGTTTATAAGGAAACTTTTTCATATAAACAAGACTCTGTCATAGCCAATATTCTTGTAGCTCCATACAAGATGCTACAACCAAGGTAAACACAATATTTTACAATAAACAGTGCATCCAATAATATTAACAGCTCAGACAAGCATATAAAATTGATCTTAAATGTATGGGACCATTAAGTTTGGCCATTAAGTATACAATCATAGAAAAATGTTTAAAACATTAACAAATTGTGTTTAGTAAAATGATTGTGTATTAAAACACAATCTGATTACTCTATGTTTAAAAAGACAAACATTAATTTATTATCTATATATATATATATATATATATATATTATCGAATTTAATCATAAAATATAAATAAATAGAAATAGAAATCATCAACTCAAATTAAAATTAAACAAAGGTTATCATTCTCACGTCGAGTTAGAAAACATATAAATAAATCTCAACTAATAACACATCTAAAGAAAAATCTATATGCGTAAAAACATATACTTTACAAACCAAAAAAATTGAGAACAAATTTCATGTAACATGATATTATTTACCAAAAAATAAAATGAAAATACTCAAATTTATTTGATATATCCATAGAACATATAATGTGTGTCCCGTTGTGGCATTTTTTGGTTTTGGTAAGTTAGAATAAATTAGTCCAAAAAACGAAAATACTTTTCAAAAAAATGTTAAGCTAGGATATGGACAAAAAGAATATTGAATAAAAATGTTAGGAAATATTCTGATAAATATGTCCATATCAAAGTAAATGTTAGAATAGATGCCCTAAAAAATGAAGGCAAAAATAAAATGTTAAGATAGAGAGAAAAGAAAAAAGCAATAAACTCTAAAAGTGTTGCAAATCTAAATGCCACTACTTTTACTCTAATTCACTTTTGAAAATAATAGTTGTGTGTAGTTTGTTTAGATGCCACACTAGTTTATTTAATATAAGTATACAGTTTAATCATAATTGGATTTGTTTTAAATTGGTTTTCATAGGTAGAAAATGAAATTGGCTCAACAATTTAATCTGAGCCAATGGAGAGAATAAGGTATAGAGGTAGACTATTCATGAAAAGAAATATTGGGTTTCTAGCTTAAATGCACCCAACTAAGTGAAGAAAAAATGTTAGGGTAAGTAAAGGGTAGGTAGAAGAAAGGTTGCAGAAGTACATGGTTGGTAAAGCATAAGAACATTTATCATGCTTGATCCAATGTTTCAGTGTCCAGGAGCAATTATGAAAGTGAAAAGATGTTCACTAGCTGATTTGATTAACTTCCCCTCATTTCATTTCATACCCCACTACATACTTAATAATTTCCCTATTATCCCATCATTTCTTGATAAAATATCATTTTCCCTTTATTTTCACCATTGCCCTTTGGTTTCACACATTTTCCTAGCAAATTACCCTCTAAATGTCATTTCCCTACTGAAAACCCCTTTTCCCTAGTGTGAAACCCTTTCCCCATTGAAAAAATCATTTTTCCCTTGTAATTTCCCTAAAAACCCATAAAACCCCCCTTGTCCTAAGTTTAAATTCCCCCCCCCCCCCCACCCGCATTACTTTATTAACTCTGTCATAAACCTAAAAAACCCATAAAGACCCTTTAGCCTAAGTTTTGTCCCCCCCTGCTTTATCTTAATTAACTCTGCAAATTCACCATTTTCCCAATATAAAAACCTTTTAACCACCACCCTTGGTGTTGTTAACAAACCCAACTACTTTTTAACCCCAGTCCCACTATATTAAAACCCGCTCGTTATATTTTTAACCCCGTCTTGTCCGTTAATTAATTACAATTAAGTGTAATTATCCCCGGGTCCCGCTAATCTCCACCTGATTCCCTTCCGTGTAGCTTCACCGCGTGATAGTCGTTAGATCTTTCATCCCCAAATATAACAACCCACATCCATATCGCGCACTCCCGATCTCCAACCTTTACCGGCCCGAGAGCACGCGAGATTCGTGGTTTTGCTTAGGCCCCTTGTGGTTACGTGGCAGCTTTACGTTAACTCGTTTGCTCTCCAAAAAATATCTCCCTTCACTCAAAAGCGGTGCGATGGCCTCTGAAACTGCCTCCCCGCGTAGGTCGAAACCATCCACTATTCACCTATCGAATTCCACGCCAAATTTTAAACTTTACCCGTTAAAACGCCAAAGACCTTCATTTTCGCTCTTTTCACCTGTTTACCCAGTGAAACCTACCTAACCCTTCCTACGCCACCATGAACATTTGCAACTCAATTCGACCACCAATTACCTTCCAAACACTGCCAAGACTCCGTCCACACACTTTCCCGTTCCCTAAAGCCATTATCACCTCCCTGCTAACCTGTGTTTTTATTAACTATTGGTTTATTTTTGCAGGTGATCACATAAGTCTTGGACACATAGTTTTTATACTAGTTAAAAACATGTTTGTTCCAAATTCTCAAGAAATGTATTCAAAAGGCTTCATTTAGTAGGAGTTTTTTGTATAAACAAAAAAATCGAGCTTAAACCAAAGACATATCAGAAAGAAGTCATTTACACAGAAGGAAACGATTTACACAGTAAATGTCAAAACAGAGGAGGAAAATAAAGACAAACAGATGAAATGTATCAGATGAAAGGTCATAAGTAAATATGACATCTAGCATGAAAATCAAACAACATTCAGCTTTTGGAGGAACAGTCAGCCAGCTTCAACAATTTTCAATTTTTTTTAGCAATAGTCACCAACAGCTCAGCATCAAAATAGTGCCAGATCAAATAGCAGTCTTATTTTGATTTTATAATAATCTATTTTTGTGAAAACAGTTTAGGATATTTTCTTAGCTCTATTGTTGTATAAATAACTCTCTTCACGAGTTGTTATTGGTTGCACCCTTAAAGAAGCATTTCTAAACATTTGATGTACTTGACTTTTCTGAATCATTAATACAAAGCAAAGGATTCTGAATTCTATTTTACACAGCTTGTGTTTCCTGTAAGTTTTTCCAATATTACTCATTATGTTTTTCTTCATATTCTTATGTCTTACAAAGATACCCAGGTAGGAATAATTGGGTTTTAATCTATTCCTATAAGCTTCTGAAGTGATAATCTATAAAGAGAATGAATTAATGGACTGTTTGTTTAATTAGTTCCCTCTGAATCAATAAATCATCAGAATCTTTTGCAAGCTTAAGCATATTCTCTTAAACCTTCTGAACATAGTTTAAAGGTTTTCATACTTATGATTATTTAATTTTCAGTTTGAAAACTGTGATAATCATATTATTTCTTTGTTTCTGCTCGCCACCATACAAGCTATATCACTGTGTGAAATTTTATAGCAGCTCTCTGCTTTGATATTAATATTATTCACAAGGTTAAGCATTACAGTGTTACGTCTGTTTCATTCGTTGGTCCTCCAAATTAAAACAAAACCCCAGAAACAATTATCTTAGATGCTTTGGCATGATAGCTGACCATTATTATCTCAAAGATACAACATGTCCCACTCCATAATCTTGTTTGTGAACATAAACTGATTGGATATTGATAATTCATTTTGTACGCAATGTAGAGATAGATTAAAATTTATATGAGCCTATTGTGTTTTTGTGTGTAGATGTAATATTGGATCTAGAGTACTCCAATTCAAACACTCTTCTTCATTCCCTAACTACAATGTTTAAAAACAAAGTCAAGGAAATTCAAGTGAAACATAAAAAATGCTAAGAAACAACCAAATAAATATTTATTACTATGAAATATTCTTATTAAAAGGAAGGTACATAGAAGCTTGTATGAATGTCAATTATTCTTTTATATATTTTTGCCTATATTATCAAATTTTCCAAAATAAGTAAAAGTTAAAATATTAGTTAAAATGATATTAAGTTCTAGGATAACCTAATTAAAATTTTAAAATATTAATTAAATAATATGAGATTTTGTCTTTGCATAATCATATGTTTTTTTTCTGAAATTTGTTTTCATGTCTCATACTACTTATATCAATTGAATCCCTACTTATTTTCATAATACTACTCATTTTCATAGTGCTACTTAGTTTCATGTCTCATACTACTTATATATAATTGAATCTCTACATGGCATTGTTTTACAAACTTGCAAGTATGTTATGATATAATTACTAAAATCCAATTAAAATTGTAAAAAGTTGGATAAAAAATTCTCATTCAACAAATATATGCTTTGGTTAATGGCAATGTCTGCAACAACAATATACATTTCTTATCTATTATTTTATCATTCTCATTTAGCTTCATTGTCCTAACATGAGCACCACTACCCTCCACCAAAGTTAGTCTTCTGGATTTCTCTCTATAAAGACAGAGCTCTTACTTCCCATTCATAATTATTCATTAGAAATGATATTTTGATTTTAACTTGATTTTTTTTGTTTTTTAGTTGTGTGAAATTTTGTATTGTGGGGAAGAGATCCATCCGGTTGTGGAAGGATATGTAACAAAACCCAAACAAAGAGTTTCTAAATTTTTTATTTCACTTTCTCCTCTTTATTTTATTATCTTTATAAAAAAAAAATGTATTCCTTATTTATCGATTATAATGTTTTTTTCACAAACATTATTTAATCATTTTATTTATCCTAATAAAAAGTAGGTTATTTTCTTAATATATTGGATTTTTTGAAAAAAATATCACATAATTAAAATTCCATAAAATTTAAACGTTATAAAATAATTAATTTATTTAAATCTACTGGAGAATGAATCTAAAATATATATATTTAATTATAGTAACAACTACTAAGTTTTCACAGTTACACTTTATTCGAACATGTTATAGCATTGAAGAAAACATCTTGGTAGTTATATTTATTTGCAACTTGTTTGGATTCATTTTTTATGCAAATGTTTTCTTAAATTATGGTGGTGGTAAATAGGTTGTTTACGTTAGTATGAGCTATTTTTATGGATTTTAATTTTAGGTAGTTTTCCAATGAAGATTAACAATGAAAAAACATTGCACAAATATTTTTAAATCGTCGCATAAATATTGCAACTCCATCAAAAAATTGGCACAAAGGCTGCAATAATACCTTCAAAGTTATGGTCCAATCAAATGTTCGAAAAATGATTTTTTCAATAATATTGAAAAATAAATATTTGTTTTTAAAATTTAAACATTAAAACTTGAATTGGTTTGGTCAATAGGAAAATTGAGTCCTGCGAAGAAATGTGTTCAAAAATATCATGTATAGCTAAAAGAAATTTTTTATATATAAATATTTATAAAGGATAAAGCTAAGCCTTAGATCAGGTCAAATAAGTTAAAATTAGAAAAAAAAAATTAAATGATGTGCAAAATATTTTATAATTTAAAATATCAATCTAAAAGCATCTAAATTTTCAAAATGATAAAATTTTTCTATATTTATTTCAAAAAAACATTAAAATCTCATTTTAAAAAATTATACACCAATTTATTTTACATCTCTTACATATTGTTTGTGTATTACATTAAGTAGACATATGTACCAAGGTACAAGACAACTCAACTCTTGAAAATATGAATATTTCTTTAAACAATCAAATGTGAGGACACTATAAATAAACTACAGATATGGAAATATTAAAATAAACAACACCAAACAACCTTGCATATCATTGTTTGATTTATTTTTAAGGTCAATAAAGATGTGGCTAGTCTTTGGATTGACTTTTGAAGTCACTAACCTTGATGATGACAAGGATGAAAACATGGTGGAGATGAATGTTAACTCAAGTCTTTTTGTTACCAACTCCAATCCAATCTTAATCAACAAACAACCAAATAAAACTCCTCTAAGAAAGGGAAAAGCAAAGATGACTGAGGAATACATTGGTCCATCCTCCCAACTTTGCTTATGTAATGCACCATCTACATTTATAAGATTAATAAATGATATAATACATCCTTTTATATAGTCATTTGTTATTGTCAATTTGGATGATATACAAGTATACAATGTTTTTTGGAGGAGCACATCTCACATTTGACACAGGTGATAGAGATATTAAAGAAGCACCAACTACTAGCAAATATCATGAAGTGTGAGTTTGCATAACAGTCTTTGGTGTATATATGGTATGTGATAGGTGGAGAAATGAAAATAGATCCTACCAAGATGAAGGCCATCATGAAATAGAAAATTACTACTAATGTTTATGAGGTTAGAATTTTCTTTTGGGTGGCACAATAACTAAGGAAATTCATAGCCTCATTTTAAGTGGTAACAACACCACTCCATGCCATAATAAAAAGTGTGAAGAGTTTCAATTGGGGGAAGGGTCAGTAGAGGTCCTTTGAGGTACTAAAGAATAAGACAAGCATTGATTCTACTGTTACCAAACGTATGAAAACCCTTTGAAATGGAGGCAAATGCAAGTGGGTACACTATGGGAGTGGTGTTGATGCAAGGAGTAAGTTTTATAAGCTACCATTCTAATGTATTTCATGCGGTAGTTCTTAGCTACCATACCAATGACAAGGATTTTTATACACTGGTGCAAGTTGTGAAGAAGTGGAAACATTATCTAATGGAAAAGGAGGCGTTAATCCACATAGATCATGAGCCACTGCAGTACATGTAGACCTAGAGTAAGGTATAGTATACCAGGCATTACAAGTGGATGGGGTTTCTATAGTAGTTTCATTTAGTGATCAATATAAGAAGGGCAACATAAACAAGTTTTTCGACATGCTTTCAAGGCCTCCCACATCAAATATCACATCCTTGGGAACTCTAATATGCATGGATCCATTCACTCATGATGCATATAGAGAGGCATATTCAGAGGACGAGGGATTCAATGGAGTGTTTTAGTAGTTGCAAAGACAAATTCATGTGCGTGATGATGATAGAACCATTTCCTACCATCTCCGGGATGAGTTATTCTACAAGTTGTATAAGTTATGTGTTAGTAAATGTGAGATATTATAGTTGATTAGAGAGGCTTACACCCTCCAATGATGCAGGGAATTTTGGTGTAAGGAATATAGTAGCCAACTTGCATAGGTATGTGTATTGGCCCAGGATGCAAGAACATGTAGCTAGGTTCACAATAGGATGCATGCTTTGTTGTACCAAAAACACTGGTAATAGGAAACATGGTCTCTATCATACCTTATTTTCACCCATTCATCCTTGGGAAATAATTTCCATGGAATTTGTGGGAGGTTTACCAACAACCAGGAAGGGACATGACTACATGTCCGTGGTAGTCGATAGGTTTAGTAAGATTTTTGTTCTAATTCCCTATAAATAGACCATTAGTGAGAAAGAAACGATGAACTTGTTCCTTGGACAAGTATGGGTGCACTTTGGAATACTAAAGAGAATAATTTTAGATAGGGACGAAATATTTCTCAATGCATTTTGGAATACATTGTGGGAGAAGATGGAAATGAAATTAAAGAGGTCTACAATATTCCATCCATAGACATATGGGCATATAGAAGTAGTAAACATGACTTCGGTGTAGCTTTTGATGGGTTTTAATCTGAACCATCTGAAGACCTAGGATGAAAATTTGGTATATATACAAGACTATAATAATATAGTAGGCCACACCTCTATTGGTAAGTCCTAGTTTGAAACTTGATTTGGATATTTGCCACCTTTACCTTTAGATATTAGATATGGGTAGTGTTAAGAAACCAAGTACAAATTTGTAATGATTGATTTCTCTTAACTTGAAAATTACCTGTGAATGTGTGTTGGCTTCTTATTACTTATATTCCTCTGACCGCGTACATATATTCTATAAGATTTATAATTTTCACAATAACAAAAAAAGTACCTTTCTTGCCTAAAGATTCCAGTTTGGTCCTCTTCTCCTTCAGCACAGTAAAGTAGATGGGGCAGCCAATGATCCTCAAATGTCCAACTTTGGGATTTACACCTCTGAAAACTTCATTAGAGACATTTTGAGGTAAAAAATGGGCCTCAAAATAAAAATGTACAACCAAAATCAACTTTATAAGTACCAACAAGATTCAATATGATGATGCCAAACATGGGGGATGATTCACCATTTTTGGAGTAAAAAAAGAAACTACTTTTTCAATTCGTATTTTCAACTTATCTCCCTATGGTTTTACTCAAATTTCGATTAGGATTACTTGTTGGATGCAAAATTTAATTCCTCATCTGAGTACCAATGTTGCACACTTTTGATGGATCCTACTACACGAAAAATGAGAAATACATGAAAAACGTGATTGCAATCATGTTTTTTCATGTAGCAGGGTCCATCGAAAATATGCAACATAGGTACTCCTTGGATGAGGAATTAAATTCCTCATCCAACGAGTGCTCCTACTCAAAATTTGAGTAAAAATGTAGGGAGATAAGTTGAAAATATGAGTTGAAAAAGTAGTTTTTTCTTTTTTCCCTCTAAACTTTAATGATGTAATCTAATATTATTTTATTATTTTCACTATTATTTTTTAATATTCCTTAGGAGGCCCATTTTAGACCTCAACATTTCTCTAATGCTTCGGGATTCTTGTTACCTAGGGCTTGATGAGGAGCCCTATTTTGAACATACACAACAATGTTAGCAACTTCTCCCCATAGAAACTTTGGCAACTTTTGATCGTGCAACATAGCTCGGGTTGCTTCCATGATAATCTTGTTCTTCCTTTCATCTACAATATTTTTCATGAGGCTATAAGGTACGATGGAATCCTTCTTGATTCCAACTTTCTTGCAAAAGTCAATGAATTCATTTGAAGTGAATTCTCCTCCATTGTTAGACCTAAAAATTTTGATCTTCTTTCTGATTTGATTTTCCACTAGTGCCTTGAAGTCCCTGAACATATCAAATGCTTGATCCTTGTTTTTCAGGAATAAAATCCATGTCTTGCAGGAGAATTCATCCATAAATATTATATAGTATAATTAGCCACCAAGATAAGTCATTGGCATAGGCTCACATAGATCAGAATGTATAAGTTGAAGTATTCCATTGATCTTGATCCTACTTGAAGGGAATGGTCCCTTCACATGTTTTCCACTGGAACATCCTTGACAAACTCCATCATGATATATTCAAACTTCAGGCATTCCAGAAACCATATTTCTTACATGGGGAAAATTTTTGTAGTGAAGGTGGGCGAATCTTCAATGCCACAACTCACATTGATGATTATTATCATGGACCAAAGCTCAAATTGGTCTTCCATTGACTTTGTAAAGGAATTCAATTCTTGACCCCATTGATAAGGCATCCCTCAAGTTAGATCCTCTTGGCATGGCACATACCTTTCCATCTATGAAAGAAACTTTCATTCCTTTTTCCTCCAAGGCAGATATAAATACAATATTCTTTTTCAATCCAGGCACATATGAAACATCTTGTAGATGTATAGTTTGTCCATATTCCAAATGAAACGAAACAAACCCAGTCCCCTTTACAGGATATGTAGAATTATCTCCAACAATGATCTTCAAATTGGACTCCCTCTCAACAAGGTTAGATAGGACTTCATGATAACAATCAAAGTTTCTAGAAGCCCTACTATGTACGAACCAACTATCAAAATAATCCAGAGGAGAGGAACTAGATATAGTAGAAATAAGAAAGAGTTCAGATCGAGTTTTAGTTGCATTATTACCATACCTTGAATTCCTTGATATCTTGGGGGGATGAAGAATCTCTTCTCAAGTAGGGGGTCCTCCTCTCTTCATTCTTAAATTGTTCCTTGGAGCACTTCTTTCTTCCAAGTATTGTCGGGCATAGTGACCATGCTTGTGAAAATTGTAGCATTGGATGTTAGACACGTCATTATTGAATCCTCTATTATTGTTCTTGAATCCTTGATTGTTGTTCTTGAATCCTTGACCTTGCTTCCTTGAATTCCAATTTGAGGGCCTTCCTTTCTCTTTCTTCTTCTTGGCTTGAGTAGAAAATGCAATAGGTTCTCCTTCTTCATGCTTTTGAATTCTTCCTCTAGAGATCATCCTGGTCTCCTCTTGAGTGCACTTGCCTAGTAGCTCATCAAATGAGGGAAACTTGTCATTATTTCTAATGGTTGTAATAAATGTCTCCCACATCATAGGAAGACCTCCAAGGGTGATCAACACCAACTCTTTATTAGATACAATCTCTCCAGTAGTCAAAAGTTGATCCTTGAGTTGAGATATCCTCATGAAGTATGCTTGAATGGTCTCCCCCTTGTTCATCTTGATGTCCTTGAGTTGATTCTTTGTTGGGCATGGAATCCCCCCTAGGCATGTTTTGGGGCTCAAAGCCAATGTTTTGACTGAATAATTTTGTAAAACCCCGCAAATTGCGAGCGCAAAAGTATGTTAGAGTCATAGGGTTGTCTGCCCTAGTTTGCAATGTAATGTCGGCCTACCCATGGTCCGCGGACCATGGGATTGTATAAATAGAGTGAGGCTTTAAGTGTAAAAAAATAAACTAACTGGAAAGGAGAATGAAGTATGAGATAGAGAAGTAGAAGCATAGAGCAAGTGTAAAATGTGTCTTGGGTTGTAGAGTAGGAGAAGGCTCTACAGCTGAGTGCACAGAGACCTAGTTGTCCCTAGCTGAGTGCGTGGACCCCTACAGCTAAGTGTGTAGGGCAGAGTCTAGTCTGTTACCAAAGAAGAGAATAATAAAGAGATGTTTTATCTTAATTCCATGTATCTATTCTTGGGTTATTATCTATTGTTATGAATTATAGTTACACTGTTCATTTATTATGCCCACTTGTATGAATGATTTATGTTACTAAGTATACTTTACACATGAAAGTAAGCTAAGGTAATCAACTAACCATGAAATACTAGTAAATACTTGGGTAATAACAGTGTTCAGCCCCCGAGTAGGGCTGCATGAAGGCAGCATCACAGGCTGCGAGGTACGAGCAAGTCCGTGTAGCGACGTGCGTGCAAAATTGAATTGCGGACCACTTGACCTCATCAGACATCTCCAAGGTGTGGAAACCTGGTTCTAGCACACTCCCATACTACTTCAAGTGAGACCTCAATCCGCGCTCCACGGAATGTTGCCGAAAGGGCCAGTAGTACCAGGATTTTTTTGGCTAAATCACCTCCGAACCTGGGTCAGGCCCCAACAAGCCAACAAATGGTTTCATTGCCAAGACTGGGATCTGCATAAGAGATGCCTAATGTCGTGTCATTGGAATCAAAACATTATTTCTGAATATAAAAACATAGAGAAATGAAGGGCAGATGCATATGTCAAAGTTGTACAGAGTGTGAAGAATCTGAATGACCCATGTATTACATGTGACTCTAGTTTAATTTCAAGACAAACATTAATAATTGAATTGGATAAACTAAAATAGTCAAAGGCATTAGAATTTGACAATATAGTTGATTTTAATACACATGAAGGCAGGGAATGACTAATTGGATTTGTTAATGTTAATGAACAAAACTATGTTTTTGATGTGGAACTGCAACACGAGGTCACAAAAATTGAGAAAGATATATTTGGTCAAAGTGTCAAATTGCAATTTACAACTTCTCCTATGAAACATTGCATATAGGAAAATTTAAAGAAATCGTCTCAATAAACCAACAACTTTGAAGATAGTTAACAGTTAAGCAATAAGGACATATGCTTTTGTATAGCGTAATTTCTCTTAAATATTAGAATGTTCGATTTTCTTTTTACTAGTGATAAAATGTTCATATTTATTTATATTTTATTATGAGTTGAGTCAATCTCTAGATGCAGTTTTTTGCTCTTCATTGCAATTGGTTGCATAAAGGTGATAAACTCTTTACAAATTGAATGTTGTTTTCTGTATGCAAAATTTCAGAGGTAGTTTACATGTGCACATGGTTTTCCTCCTTTTTTTCCCATATATTTGTTTCAGAGTCACGTTATCATTTATTATATGTATTTAATTAATTGCAGAGAAATTGTTGTTTTTTTGCCGAAATGGAAGAGTGCAAAGTTAAAGAGACAAAAGAACTAGAATGGAAACTGTGAATATGCTAGTGAACTGCAATATCAGAAAAAGTGTTGTTATCGATAAAATAACTATTGTGAGTAGCCGTATAGTATTATTGTTATTCAAATTGTATACCTTATTGTTAAAAACTCATTGCTTTGTGCAAATTCTGACACTGTTTATCAGTTTTGTGAACAATTTGAACATAATTATTCTTTTGTTAATAGAAATGGAAATGGATTTTCAGTAACTATTTTTTATTGTCGGAAATTTGTTTCACCTTTGATGTTTATTTTGATCATAGCTATGGTAATTAAAATTTTAACCTTATTACAATTTTAACTTTACTACAATTGTTGTTACATGAAAGATGTATTTTAGTTTCTTATAATACCAATAACAAAGACCATTTTTCTTACTTAGAATATCGTCATCTAGCTTTGACCAATCATTGCAATTTGTTCTATTCTCTTTTCTATAGACTGTAGAAATTGAACTTTAACAAAAATAACAAGAACTGATATCTAATCTTTGAAATCATTTTGTATTTTGCATAATGAATCCCTGCTTCGAACCCTCCCCCTCCCCCCCTCCCCCCACGTGGTCCCGCCATGGTTTTTGCAAATAACTTGCAACCACTTTAATTATGTCATAATTGAATAGATCATATACTAAATGAAATTTAAATACTATCATTGTTAATGATATAAAATGACATTTTATACTATTGGTTTTAACGATATTCATTAAGTAGTGATCGTCATCATTGTTTCAATTTTTCTAGTATTTATGGTAGATATGTTTCATACACTTTAGAAATCGATATCAGGGCAATTCAGGACATTCACTTTGTAAAATTGTTTTGCTATTTGCCAATTTTGGATTAGATAATTGTACATTTGGTGATTGTACTTGTATTATTCAATATTAAAGGAACTTAGTTCATCAGATAAATAATAAAAATTTCATTTTGTAAGGTTTCTTTCAACAAAGTAAAAAGGCACTTCTGATTGTAGAATTACAACTTATCATATTCTCTTCTTTGCAAATTTCCTAATGTCCTTGAATATAAATGCAATGAGAATAAGAGCTACAACTATTAGTCCTAAATAATACTAATTACATTTTGTAAAGGTTACAATGAAAACTTTGCAGGAAGAAGCTCTTGAATAAAAAAACATGAATATCAAAATTGAATTGCATGCAAAGCAATTATTAACATTGTAATTGAGGCATGCAAAGCTATTTATGTTTATGCACATGCATTTGTTCTTTTCAGCTCATGCTTTTTCTGGAAAGCCAATTCCACACAACTACTCCCACACAACTTTCTTCACATAGCTATTTTTGTAGAAATTGACTTTCTTGGACCATAATAAATTCCATCAGAGACATCCTCGAAGGATGCAGTACCTCTTGCAACATCCCTTTGAGAACATGTTTTCAAAGGTATATAAACAAGTTTCGGAATCTTTATCCAAATCATTGCAACATGACATAGAAATGTAATGCAAGAGGTATAATTGTAGTGGGAAGAAGCCTTTTTAGTATATGTCAAAAGAATCAAAGCTTTGCTAATTAAGAAAGTGAAGGCTTTGGAAGATAAATGACCTTAATTATTGGAGTTGCATCTAATTTCAATGCAAGTACTATGGTGGGATCAGAAAAAGAAAAGGGTTGACTGGGACTTAGATTTATACTCATTTAAATGCCCACATGCTTGGCAAGATTCCTCTAAATAATATTGTACACAACCTTACCAACATAATCTCTCACTTTTTAATCTTATTATCAATTTTGAAAGCATACCTAAAAGAGAAGTAGACTTGTATAAAATTTCAGTTATATCCTCCATGGATGGAATCTCAGACATAGCTTTAACAAGCCAAAATTTGGAGTGAAACTTACTCCTTTCAAAACACACTTCTTTCACATGGACCCAATAGTTTATGGATTTCAAATCTAAAGAACCTGTCAAATTTGATGGTTTCTACAACTCTCATTCCTTTTTCAATCAATTTAACACAAAATATTGATGAGCAAGAACAAAATGGTTGCATTTGATCGAAAAATCACCTTGTGGTGGGTAATTTTCCTACTAAATTCCATCCATGGTCCCCAATAAGATAGATTTAATTTGGAATCCTACCCACTTTTCTTGTTCATATATGTGTTTATGAAATGCTTCTATGTGTGTTTCTGAAATGTAAATATCCAGAAATACAATCATGAATGAAATATAAAACAACCAATATTGGAAAATTTTCGAGGTTATTCATAAATGATGCAAACTTTAGGTGCAGTGCTTAGAGCTAGAGCTCACACCCATGCACTAAAAAATTAAGAGATTCGGGGTCAAACACACCCCCCCCCCCCCCCCACACTAATGGACAAAAAAATTCAGAGATCCAAGATCAAATACCATGCCCCATCTCCCACACCCCCTCCCCCCACCAAGCAAATAAAGATGAGGCTAGGTGCAAGTCCTAGATGATTTTGATTGAAAAAAATCACCTCCATCATCAAAAACTTAACCAAAGAACAATCAGTTACTATAAGAAACACTTCTATAGAAATTTTCAAACTATCAATTGAACAAATATACAAAATGGACTCTATGAACTCAAGAATAATTGTAAGTTTCTAAAAGAAAAAATTCCCAACAAAATGAAAACTATCAACTGGACAACTATAAAAAATGGATTCAAAGAACCAAAGGACATTTATAAGTTATATTAAGCAATATTTCCAAAAAAATATGCAAACTATCAACCATAGTAAAAATATATAAATGAATGCTAAGAACCCATTGTTGAGAACTATGATAGCAAATAAAATTTAGTCATTCATTTTGTTGTGAAAAACCATTAAGTGGAAATAATTACTTGGCCCACAATTCTATTTGTAAGTGTGGTACCTTTGTCGAGCACTTTCATGGCCACACTCTCTCCAGTCTCCATATTCTACGAAAATTTAACCTTCATGAAATTCCCTTCAACTCAATTATTCCTTCCATCACAAGTAATGGTACTACATTAATGAATGGTCAAAAACTCCCATTCCATTCCCCTCCACACAACACTATGAACTATTATGGCTATAAGGAGACACATTTTTTTAGTATGATTTTATACCTACATTATGAACTTACTTCTAGCAACACCATCCATGTTATGAACTTCTTGTTTCCAATCCCTAGAAATTGAACACACAATTTTTCAACATAACCTGCTAGAGAGTGTTGGTAATGCAGACGTTACGAATCCCCCCAAGGTTCATGTTCTTTACTTGTCACTTATGTTCTAGAATAGACTTGATCGGCATCCAAACCTTTGCCTCTTGCGAATTAGTATTAGCCTTTCCATTAAATAAAAGAAAATAATCAGAATCGATATCCTTGGGAATCATGCAACCTTAAGATAAGGAAATTAGCAACTGACTATGTTTGATTAACTGAAATTATACTCTTCCATCATGGCATCCCTCCAAAACTACCAATCTCAAAATCAATAATTCTCATAAGTGCAACATGGTTTTGGAACTTCCTTGGAGGTCTAATCACTTTGAATTTCCTCCTAAGATCCTCCACATGCTATTGAGCATCCCTGAACTCCTCCTCTCTACCCAATGTCAGATTCCCTGAATTAGAAATAGTTGATGATCATTTTTCATCCTTCAGAGCCTTATGCTTTTCATCATCTGTCACTGGAAGTGGTTAATGAAAATTCCTAGATGCCATGTATTCCTTCTCGTCTGTCACTGGAAGTTCCTTGTAAGACTTTCTTGATTTCAGGTCCTCCTTAATATTCAAATACCTACTAACCAATGTATTCCTCTCTTTGGAATGAAAATATTATATTCCTTCAAAATCTCAATATACCACACAAATATTCCCTTCTCTCCTAAAGGTTGTAACTTTGTCCTCTCAGATGTACATCAAACAACCAAAATGTGAAATTTCCTGATCTCTTGCTTCACCCCTATGAATTCTTTTTCAGAAGTCTTGTCCTCCAAGATCCTGTGAAGACTCCCTTCTTGAACATAAATTTTCATGTTGCATACCTTTTCCCAAAGAAACATGGTAAAATCATAGCCATGAATCATTGCCATGGAAACTCCTATGATGGATCAATTCTCTCTCTCTACAACCATATTCTGCTAGGGGTTGTAAATACTATAATCTCCCTCTTGATCCCTGCCTCCTTGTAGAAATCCTTCAAGTCCTTGGAGGTGTAATATTCCCCATTATCTAACCGCAAGACCTTGATCCTCCTCTCTATCTAGTTCTCCATCTGGGCTTTTAACTCTTGGAATAAACTGAATACCTCATCCTTCATCTTCATGAAGAATATCTAAGTTTTCCTGGACTATTCATCTATCAATGTGAGATAATATAGTGACCCCCGTGTCGATGCCATTGACATCGACCCACACACATTTGAATGAACAATATCCAAGATTTCCTTGGACCTAATCTCATTGCTTAGAAAAATAGTCTTAACACTCTTTCCAAGTGCACAACCTCTACATACACCCCACTACTCAATGTTGAACTCTAAGAGACCAATAACAATCTTCCTTGGAATCAACAATGTCCTATAATGCAAGTGGCCCATCCTCATACGTACAACTCACACAAAGTTGTCATTATTGTGTACCAAGGCCTACATTGGCTTCTCCTGTAACCTATAAATATTTCCCGCTCTAATCCCAATGACCCCTGCTACGTCAATAATAGCTCGCTTTGGACATATGAGTACTTGTACCTTCCCAAAAATCACTACAAATCCATTATCCTCCATCACTGACACTAAGAGAAAGTTTCTCCTTAACCATGGTACATATAGCACCTCCTTATCCTCACGTAACCATTCAAACTTGAGTTGGAAAATGATAGTTCTAACACCCCTCATTGCATCCCTGGCATCATTTCCAAGCTCCACATGGAAATCTATGTCTCTCTATCAAATTGTTAAATATATCTTGTGTTGTTGTCATGCGACATAATACACCATTGTCCAAGTACCGAACACTCTTTATAGTGGTGTTGGTAGATAGACAAGAGACCAATAAGAAGTCATCGAATTTCACTACGAACTCATCAAGTTGTACTTTTGTTGATGCCATTGTATGATGTGACTTCTATTCCCCCTTCTTATTTGGATATTGTGATACATAAAACACATTCTTGTGGAAAATGAAGCACTTTATTTTGTTCAAGTCTTTCTTCTTGTGCCACTATGATCTTAACCTCTCACCCTCATCCTTCTTGGAGAAACTCTTTTCTTTTACTTTCTTTTACTTTCTTGTACTTATTAACTGAGGCTAGGTTTAGAGATTGAATTTGATGGGAAAATTTCCTATCATGGTTTGATTTTCCTGTCAAATACAACCAATTTTTTTTCCATACCCATCAACATTCTTTGTAAAAAAACCGAAAAGGATTTTTAAATGAATAAATTTCTAGAATAAACAGATTACAAGGAACTTGGTGACTCAGCAAAAAGAAATTTGCAATAGCATTTGATTCACCTACTTCTAAGATTGTGAAACTATTTGTTTTAGGCAATCGTAAGTGAACATTAGCCTCTAGTAACTTGAATATTTGTCTAAATGTCTTCACATTCAAAGTTATTCTCTTCATTCACAACATAATTATTCTTGTTTCTGAATCAATTTTTTTCACGCACAAATAAACAATTCCCCTGAAATAAAAAAAATGATGGCACACATGCAACATTCGCTAATCTAGTAGTCCAAATCTTGTTACCATTTTCCTCTTCCACTGGCATATTAACGTAACGATCATATGTAATCAACTAGTGGAAGTTATCAAATCATTGACAACGCCAACTAAATAAAAGGTATCAAGGAAAATAACTTCTTTGCTTTCTCTGCTAACCATATCCATTCCGTAGTTGAAAACACCTTCTGAATCAATAAGGTTCTCAACACCACTAAATTGCACAATTTTTTTACTTTCGATTTTGCATATATTAACTAGATCTCACTTTTGCAAATGCGAAACCGAGTCTAACTATTGCAAGTGTGAAATCTATTACACATAACATTTTTCAATAAATAGAAATAGCATTGAGCAAAATATTTGTTTATAAGACATGCATAAGTGCGGAAGTTATTCATTGTGCTGAAGAATCTTTCAAGTTTGCATTATGCAGATAATAAGATTGTTTATGTTTATATTATTTATGATATCTAAATTGTAAATATTTTTTTGAATATCTATTTTTTATGCTCTTGTGAGCCATATGATTAATTGATAAATATGTTGAAATTAAAAGAATTTATTGCTAATATTCTACTAAGCAATAGAATTCACATATTATAGAATACACAATCTCCCACATTAAATGCAAAATTGTTCAAATGAAAAACATTATAATGCCTCAATATTGCATCTGAACCATTGATTTTTATGGTAAACAAATGCTTCTCCATTTATGATTTAGTAATCATGTTTAAAATATAATTATTCATTAATGCTTTAGCAATTACGTCTCCATAAAAAAAAGAAATAATAATAATTTCACTATGAACCTTTACTCAATGGAAAGCGCAACATATACAATTTATAGGAAAACAAGTAAAACGATATAGATACAACCAATTTTATTTGAAACTCTTATCTATGTCAAACACACAAAAATAGACAAGATATGAAAGATAATTGTGAGTTGCATTCTATTAAAAATATTTACATATAAATACAATTTCTTATGACCATTGGTTTTCACATTCCAAATGGTCCCTTGGACTCTAGTGACTGTTACCATTCCACCACACCAACCCTTAGCGGATCAGGGATCCAAAATCCCCCCCCCTAATTTGAAGGGGTATATACGAGTCCAAGAAGAGGGTTGTAGTAAAAAATGTGCAAACATGCATGGCATCACTAGGCTGAATGAGCTCTATGAAATGAAGGTATAAGGTGGGAAAACTTGAGGTCTTAACCGATGGTGGTTTAGGGATGACCACCAACACTAGAATTCTTAGTGCAGTTCCTAGAACTCTTCCAAATATAATAAGAAGTTGAAGTCTTCTGCTAGAGGAAGTGCTATTAATTTTTTTTGTGAAAAGGGAAACCTTTGGGTATCAACCTGGAAAACTTTGTCCAGTTCCTTGAAATCTTTTGAATATGCCAAGAAGTTGAATTATTCTGCTAGAGGAAGTATCCCTAATTCATTGAAAATGGAGACCATCAACCTCGAAAAGGGAGGTCTCAACCTGCATAAAAAGGGAGAACCTCAACCTCAAAAGGGAGGTCTCAACCTATGGTGGTTTAAGGAAGGCCACCAACCAAAGTGCGTGCTCATGAGATTCTATCTCTCTAGATACAACTTTGAATCTAGGTTGTCTTTGGTTGTAGGCAGTGCATGCTCATGGGCTTCTCTGTCTTTGACTACAACTCTGAATCTGGGTATGGATGTCTCTAGTTGTAGGCTTAGGTAGCAAGTTTAGTTTGTGGCTTAGGCTCGCTTGATTTATCTTTGAAACTTGTAGATGACCATAAATTCCCCCCATCAGATATAAGGTGAGAATATGAAATAAACTCAATTACAATACTTTTTAATACTTGAGAAAAAATTCTATGATATGATCGAAATATATTCTTTTTTGTTGAAGCCCATTTCCAAGAAGCAATCCATCCAAAGTGAATATTTTTTCTTGCAGGAGGCTTGTTTTTGAAGCATCTGTTTGAATGATGAGTGTGTCGACCACAATGCTCACATGGATGAAGATCAAAACAATTATATTTCACATGGCCAACTCAATTATAGTATTGGCATATGAAAATATACTGTGGATGTGGACGAGGATCAAGTGAAAAAAAGTTGTCTTGAAGAAACCCAACACTTTTAAATTGAATGGGTTTGGAATATTCCGGAATGAGAAAGGGCACCTCCTTGTCATATTGTTGCTGAAAAGATCTTCCCAAGGTATGATAATGGGCTTGGGAAGGGAAGACTAAACTTCTGCATCTACATGCAAATTTGTTCTTCCACCGATTTGATGAGTTTTTAGTAGTTGATGGGATTCTGCCTCAATATCAAAGAGAGGATTGGTCTAAGAAAACAAGTTCAGAATGATGCTTACACTTATGTAACTCATCTCGTTGTAATTGTGACTCAAGCTACAAAAAATAAATCTTGTCCTGTTTGCAAACATGTTTGAATGTCTCTAAGAATGTCTTTGTCAAACATGATTGTATTCTCGACAGTGGAATGTATTATATTGTTTAGTAACTCCAATACTCCATCAACCATTTTCCAACAATTTAAATTGTTGAATGCACTCCCAAAATCAAATAAAAGGGTGCCCCACCAGGCTACAAACTCAACAATTGATAAGAAGCTTGTTTACAGTGAACAACAAATTTAACAACAATGTGAACTAATAAAGTTCAACATTATATATCAACTAGCACAATCAATATAGGTAAGAGCTTTATTCAATGTACATAATCGGACTTCAATGCACATAATTCAACTCATTTCATCATACATCAAGGACCAACATACAGGTCAGACCGACTTACAATAACCAAGGCATACTAAACATAAATACCATGTAAATGCTTTTAAGGTGGCATATAAGAGATAGACTCAATGCTCCAACTAGAGGACACACCAAATACGAGCAACAATGGTTAGTTCTTAATAAAAGGAATGGCTAGAGCATATATATAATTTCAACTCATAGGGCATACCAACGCTAAAATAATTTTCTTAATGCATAACTTGTAGTAGACACCAGAAAAAAACGACATTTCTCTCTTATGGAACGACAACTTTAGGTTCGCAACGCATCAAAACACATTTTATATAACACACTTTATGGAGGGCTAACAATGCATATATTATAACGAAATATATAAAGAGCCAACGATATCTCCAGTATTCAATAAGATCGACCAAAGCACATAATTTTCATATATGCACAACAACAACGACCGATTCAACACAACAATGACCCACCTACTAGAGCTCTACACTAGTTAAAGGATCATTCCACATATTCAACACAAGTATCAATGCACAAATATGAATGCACCATATGATACTACTAGATGGAGGAAGATCCCCTGGTTACACCTCATGTGTGAGTGATTATGGGGTTTGTGAGGATCCCTGACAATCCTCCTCCTTTTTAAACAAAGAAACCTCCTCAATCTACCTATTGATCCAAGTTGAATCTACCTACTGATTCCATTTCCTAAGAATCTAACGATGACCAAAACAACAAAATCCAAATCATATATTTTATATTTGTGTGTCGATTGCGTCTCCAACAAAGGGAAGCCTCTAGTCTTAGCTACAATATGAAAAAAATTAGGTTGACTCAAACCATATCACAACCTAGATTGAACAGCTATGATGGATCAAATAGATAGATGATTTAATGATATCTTGTTAAATAATCAATTCACTACTTAAAAGGAAGACTGGCAGAGACTTTCAAAAAATTTGTACAATTAATAAGTTGTATAAGATACAGGGGCTTTCTCAAATCCCAGGTTCTACATGTTGTTGAAGCATATAGTCATCACGAGTGTAATAATTTTATATTAATCGATACATGTATGAAAAGGCTCATGTGTTGGGGGGGGGTGGTTGTGGAGGGGGGGAATAGTCAAATGTTGGATTGACAACACACAGTCTTGTACCTCCAGTTCCACCATCGATACAGTCAAATAAGACTCCAAAATCCAAAAATTTTGATGGAAATTTGAGATCATTCAACAAAGTTTCAGGGTTGTGTAGATGCAAAGGGAAAATCTTGTGTGAGGCAACCAGTACACCAAATGGTATCATAATTCAAGGAATAGACCTCTAATATCATGTCAGAGAAGACAGTTGCATATAGACGTTTTCTACAAGTACCACAGAGAAAAGAAACCACAACATTCAAAATAGTCAAGTCATTCATTAGTTAGGCCTTCAAAGTGGAATCATTATCAATTTCAATGACTCTAAAAATAAGGGTAGAGGCGTTACTGATAAGGCCTAACCCAGCTACATAAAACAAGATCTAACAAAAAATTGAAACATTGATGGGTTGTGGACATGGAAAGGACAGTTTGGGAGTAGAGCACAAATTGACAAAAATGCAGGTCAAACTTCAAAGTTATGACCAATGAGGGTGCTTAGGTTAACATATCTAATGGGCTACAAAAATAAGAGTTATTACACATTAGGGCAACTAATCTAGCATGAATCTTGCTGAGAGGTCAATGGGATAATGTGCAACAAGAAATAGTAATGGAAATTCTGACAAGCAGGAAGGCAGAATTGACATGCAAAGAGAGAGGCCACAAAAACAATGGCTCAAATTGGAATAGGGCCATAATTTTCATGATTTGATACCATGTCAAACACACACAAATAGACAATATATGAAAGATAATTATGAGTTGCATTCTATTAACAAGATTTACATATAAATACAATTTCTTATTACCCTTGGTTTTCACATTCCAAGTGGTCTCTTGGACTCTAGTAACTGTTGACATTCCACCACACCAACCTTAGCAGATTAGGTGTCCAATAGTCTATGAACGAGATATAGAGTCACAAAACAAATGAACCACAACGTACCTATTATACATATCACAAAATCTGTATCTGTGTTCGAAAAGTAAAATGCACAATTCTTAGAACAAAGTTTCGATTCTGACAACTAGAATAAAACCATTGGTAATGAGCCTTCTCTCGCAAAGAACTATGAAATATAGAAACATGCATCCCCCCACCCCCCCCTAAAAAAGAGAAAAAACCAATAGCCGATCAATGCAACTACCGACACGTTACATGTTAAAATTACACCACATAAGCGTTATAAAACTTAGAAAATTTGATTTATGATTCTTAAGCTAACAAGAAAAATGCACTAACACATTACTTGCTATTATTATTATTAGTAGTAGTACTATTAAAATTATGTCACAAAATATATATAGAACTTAGACCCTTTGATTTATGATTTATGCCAAAGAACCGGTATGTGGAATAAAAAACACAATTTTTATATGACATAAAAAGATTTCACATAATTTTCACACATACGTGCATTGATATCAATCTATAAGTCCTAATGATGAAGTGAGTGTAATAATCATCTACCGAAAATTTCAATCGCACTTACAATAGCTAATGCCATATTAATAATTCGGAGGAGAGCTAAAGCAAAATCTAAAACAAACGAAAACTTATATTTTTTTTATCAATATGCTATGGTCCAAATGCACAAAAATGCTCTGAAGATAAGCCCTGCAATTATCAGGAGCCCCTACTCGATCACAATGTTCTGTGTTGAGAATATGGGCATATGATATAGTGCCAACGAACCAAAAATGATGCACCTATCTTTAATGCTAGTATCATATCCCCATCTTCTCAACACATTACCTTATAAATGATAAAATGAAAAATTCAAATACATGGAATTGAATATCATGAAAGTACACATCCGCATTCATTTTCCCCTTCGCATAGTTCTCCCGCACACTTTTCTATTGCATAATACTAAATTTTAAACAACATAACCCACTTAACATTACTCATTCAGTATAATGTATCACACGATTTCATATTTATTTAACTTCATATGTTTCTAACTCATGCACAAAATAGTTACATGTGGTCGCTATACATGAAAATGAGAAATATAGGGTTAAACGACATTGTGTCCGGACGCCACTACAACAAAGAAACCTTACAGTACATACCTAGAAAATCAATTGCATAGAGCTTTGGATCTATGCAAAATAGAGGATTTGCATAGAATAGAAAAGCATAGATGAACATGCCTTCAGATTTCCATTGTGCCTGAATGGAATCTCTAAATATCACATAAAAAACAAACATAGATTGGAGATGCCATCTAGGTTCAATTGAAAATCGAAAATGTCTTTTGCAATACATCATTACTCCAAAAAACCACCAATGTTAAATCAACCACTTTTTTTTTGCTCCCCATAGAGAAACTTGTACCCACATGCATTTTCTTATATCATTAATCTGGAAAAGGAACAACATTCAATTGACCATGACTTTTTCTCCTCTAGAAGAGAAACTTGTGTTTCTGCTCCTCACAGAGAGATGACAATTTAATTGAAAAAAGTCAGTGGGTTTAATCATCCTCATCATTATCTAGATACATAATTATCAATGCAATATTGACAACGTACAACCAAGAGAAGTGACAGTAAGTAATTTAACACAATCTATATCTGAATACTAATAAATTACCATAATTTCTATAATAACAATAATGACAATTGAATTAAAATAAAGCAGTCGATGTTATTTCCTAATTACAGTTTAATCGCCCTCGTCGTTATCTAGATACATTGTTATCTAGTCTAGATTTTTAACCATCGCAATGCCTTCAATGCAATATTGACGACGAAAAGTCAACAAAACTAACGATAAGAAATCTCACAGAATATGAAATAATTACCATAATTTATTTAATAATCATAATTGAATTGAAATAAAACAGTTGTCGTTATTCCCGAATCGATTGCTATATATTTCGGAAATGCCACATATAAGTTATCCTTTTCGAATTGAACTAAAAATATTTCATGTACTTTTCATGCATAAGTGTATTGATCTTGATATGCAAGTGTTAATGATAAAGCGAGTGCAATAATCGTCTACCAAAAATGGCAACAATCACATCAAAAATAGAAAATGCCATGTTGTTAATTCAAAGAAGAGTTAAATGAATATCTACAACGAACAAGACCTTATATTGTTTGTCGACGTGTTACAATCCAAAGGCACCAAAACACTTCGAAGATAAGCCCTACGATTAGAAGGAGCCCCTACTCGATCACAATGTTCTATGTTGATAATATGGGCATATGATGCAGTGCCAACAAATCAGAAATGATGCACATGTCATTAATGCTAGTATCATATCCCCATCTTCTCAGCACATAACATTATAATCGATAAAATGAAAAATTTAATCAACGAAGAGGATTCCAATGACAAATATGATGATATCATTGCAATTGACCAACGTTCACAACAATAACACATTGTCAAAGCACTCACATAATTCAAAACACTATGAAAAAACTCCATATTTTGTTTGCAATGCTCAAGTGTAAACCAGTTTTCATAAGTAGTCTACTTATAGACATACACAATTTGTTAACTTCAATAAAATAAGTATTTAAATAAGTTCTACTGAAGATAGAAACACGTTTTATTATACAAATATTTTCCTTGTGCAAAACCGATATTAAAGCTTATATTGTAAGTCAAATAAGTTACAGAAGTCAATTGTAAATGAGTATTTGTAAATCATTGAAAAGAGACAGAACTACAAAATTGAGTTATGCAACACCCATTCACCTGCACAAGAACACAGTAAAAACCCCGAATAATGAAAATTAACAATTTTAATCATTATGTTCTCCCGAAAATACCATGTGTTCTAAAAAAAATCATAGTTCCAAAATAAAAGCTCTACACAATTTCCCCCCCGCACATACTTCGTACTCCACATAGTAAAATATTCATACAACGAAACATAATAATATTCCTTTCTCTCCTGCACATACCCCTTCATACGATATATGATCAGGAAATGTGTAAAAGTATTAGATTTGTTCGGAAAATTGATAGCTTATATTATAAGTCATAAAAGTTACAGTAGTCAATTGTAAATAAGTATTTGTAAAGCATTACTGAGTACAAAACTAGCTAAGTGCAAGTGATTGTGTGTTACTACATATGGAATAGAAATAGAATTACAAAATTGCATTATGCACCACCCGTTCTACTGCACAAACCCACAGTAAAAACAACACAATGAAAATTAACAACTTTAATAATTATGTTCTCTAGAAACACCCCGTCCTCTGCAAAGATTCATTATTAGTTCTAAAAGCAAAGATCTACGCAATTTCTCTCATGCACATACTTCTTACTCTACACAGTAAAAGGTCCGCATAATGAAACATAATAATATTCCTCGTTCTCTCGTACATACTCCATTTTTCTCAAACATTCATACGATATACAATCTGAAAATTTGTAAAAGTATTAGATATGTTCGAGAAATCAATAAGCATACGCCATATTCACACAGTAAAATATCTGCACATCAGAACTTAATAATACTCCCTATTCTTCTACACATACCTTCATACGATACATAATCATAGTTCTCCTGAAAACACCCTGTCTTAATTTCATCTTTTCCATAAAAGATCAACACAGTAAAAACTCCGCACAATGAAATCTCCTGCACATAGCTTGTCCTCCATAAAGATTCAATTCTAGCACTAATTCTCAGTAAAATACTTAATTAATTGATTAACGCCAGTCTCCTCACAAATTCCTCCACACATGCCTCTTTTGTACATGCTTCCTTCGCACAACTACCTTCGAACAATCACATGCTTTCTACGCACAACCACCATTGTAAAATCTTGACCTATTAACTTTTAGACAGAGCGAACTAGAAATAGATCAACAAGCATTGGCTGATGCTCATGTGATAATGAAGATCAAGGTTTCATAGCCTAGAAAAATCACAACATTGAAATTAACCATATTAATCATTATGCAAAGATACATAGCTCTAAAATCAAAATCTCTACGCAGCTCCTCTCCTACAAAAACTTCATAATCTACACAGTAAAAGCTCTGCAAAACGAAACATGATAATATTCCCTGTTCTCTCGTACATACACCATCCTCCGTAAAAATTTATACGATATAAGATCTGGAAATTTGTAAAAGTATCTTTGCACAACGACTTGTGTAGCATGTCACCACCAATGTTCAATCGGCCATGACTTTTTCTCCTCGATAAGAGAAACTTGTCTTTCTACTCCTCGCAGAGAGATGACAATTGAATTGAAAGAAAGAAGACAACATTATTTCTTAATCACAGTTTAATCATCTTCATTGTTATCTAGATACATTGTTATCAATGCAATATTGACAGTGTACAACTAGGCGAAGTGATAGTAAGTAATTTAACACAATCTGTATCCGAATACGAATAAATTACAATAATTGTTACGATAATAATAACGAAAATTTAATTGAAGTAAAGAAGTCAATGTTATTTCCTAATCACAATTTAATCTTCCTCATTGTTATCTAGATACAATTTTATCTAGTCTATATTTTTAACCGTTGCAACACCTTCAATGCAATATTGATGATGGAAAGTCAATGAAACTAACGATAAAAAATATCATGAAATATGAAACAAGTACCATAATTTCTATAATAATCACAATTGAATTGAAATAAAACAATTGTCACTATTCCTAAATCGATTGCTATAAATTTGAGAAATGCCACGTGTAAGTTATCCTTTTCAAACTAAACTAAAAATATTTCATGTACTTTTCACACATAAGTGTATCGATCTCAATTTGCAAGTACTAATGATAAAGCAAGTGCAATAATCATCTACCAAAAATGGAAATTCCTGCAATCGCACTAGCAATAGATAATGCCATGTTAATAATTCAAATGAGAGCTAAAGAAATATCTAGAACAAACGAAAGCTTGTATTATTTTCCGGTCTGCTATGGTCCAAATGCACCAAAACGCTCCGAAGAGAAGCCCTACGATCACCAAGAGCCCCTAACCGATCACAATGTTATGTGTTGAGAACATGGCCATATGATGTAGTGGAAACAAACCAGGAACAATGCACTTGCCATTAATTATAATATCATATCCCCATATCCTCAGCACATAACATTATAATCGACAAAAGATGCTCAACACATATCAACACATTACATTATCCTCAGCACAATGCAATAATCGTCTACCAAAAATAACAAGTCCTGTGAATTTGCTATAGCTATAAAAATACAACAAATAGAACGAACCCAACAAAAGAACCGAGTAGTGCAACAATCACACCAGCGATAGATAATGCCATGCTATTAATCCGGAGAAGAGTTAAAGGAATATATACAACAAATAAGAGCTTATATTGTTTGTTGATGCGTTATGGCTGTTGTTTAGAACTTGAGCCCTATGAATGTCAATAAGGTCACAAAATCATATTTTTTGTCTACGCGTTTAGCGACTTTCCCCATCCAAATTCTATAGCATCGTAAATAAGATATTTCAAGGAGTTCACTATGTAGGTACCATAAGTGATAAACAGTCATCACTTCCAAGTTCTAATCTCCTCTCCTCTATTTGCATCACTTGACACATTAGGCATTTGGTGTTAAGAAGAAAATGAATACATCATATTTTGGGAACGAAGCTTATAGTTTTAATTGAGTAATAGGTACATTGAATTTATTTATGCACAAAATTTTTTTTCTTGACTAAATATCCATAAACCTTGTTGTGTTACGAACATCAAATTATTATTTTTGCACACATTTGATTTTTCAATTAAATTGTATGATAAATGTAATAGAATTAAGGGAAAAAAAAAAAAGGAGAATAGATGATACGTGAAAGACATCATGTGCACACGAATTTATGTGGAGGTTGTTGTAAGTGTGTGGATGTTATGCTAAAGTTTTTTTCAAATTTTACCAAGACAATAAATATAAAAATCTTGTTTTTTAATTATTATTTAGGCGTGTATTTCACAACGTATAATCATTAATTAATATGAGTTTCGAAGCTAGTTGTTCAAAGGTTCCCTGTGTGGAGTTTCAAATGCCAATTAAGGGCGTTATTGAGTGTGTAAGTAGCTATGCAAACGAAGTTTTATGGAGGTTGTTGTGCATGTGCAGATATTCTGCAAAAGTTTTGTGCAAAGTTTACTAAGATAATAAATATACAATTTTCTCTTTTGTTCTTATTTGGGGACGTATTTCACAACTTGTCCTAACTACAAACTTGCTTTATTGATGTCAAGACTTATCTAGCCTACTATGTGGCAGTTAATGCACATGGGATGTATATGTCAATTGTTGGATTTAAGCAAGTATAGTATCCAACAATGGGAATATACAAACCCTGTGTATTAACTATCACGCAACAGGCTAGGTAACTCTTGCCTTTATTGATTGCTTAGTAGGCAAGTATATATGTTTACTTTTCTACTTCCATTCATCCATCCCTGTCATAGGTTCCACACATTTTCTATTCACACAAGAAATGATCCATTTTCGCATATATGCATTTGTCTTATGTTCAAAGTGTGCGGAAAGCATGTTTCTAGATTTTATGTTTTCATTCTTATTTTGTTTTCTAAATGCATCAGCACATGTGTACTCAGTGAATTGAATGTTGAGATGAATTGTAATTATCCTATTAATCAAAGGATAGACATTGAGACAATCAAAAATCTATATGGCAGCTTTATCTTTGTAGCATGTTTCGAATGCAAAATAGTGGTAGGTGATGATTTCTAAGGAAACTAGACTACAAATATTTAAAATAGCTAGTATAGTAAGGGGAAAAACACTATTTGCAGTGATAGTCAAAACAGTGGGGTGTGTAGCGTTTTCTCTTTGCAAGTTGCATTTAAGAGCTTGGATTATTGTCTGACCTTCTTTTGCCTTATATAAATTTTTATCAATAAATCTGAGCTTGGACAATAGCAACAGTGTAGGGATACAAAAGTTGTATAATACTGCAAACTTCTATACCAATTTTCATGTTCGCTTTTGGTGATGGTGGGAGTTTTTGGTTCATTAAGATTTTCTCTATAATACTTTGCAATATTTTGTAAACTTTGGTTTACTTTATGATATTGCGAGAAATGAGTGTGTTAAGTTATTCATAAATCAAATTTGGTTTTACAAAATAGTGGGGAGTAGTTGTGAATTTGATTCATTGTATAAGATTTTGTGCTGAGAATATGGGCATATGATGTAGTGCCAATGAACCAGAAATGATGCACCTGTCATTAATGCTAGTATCATATCCCATATTCTCAACACATAACATTATAATTGACAAAATGAAAAATTTGATCAATGAAGAGGACGCCAATGACAAAGATGATGATATCATGGCCATTGACTAACATTCGCAACAATAACACACTATCAAAGCACTCGCATAATTCGAAACACTATGAAAAAACTCCATATTTCATTTTGCAATGCTCAATTGTAAACCAGTTTTCGTAAGTAATCTGTTTATAGACATATACATTTTGTTTACTTAAATCAAATAAGTATTTAAATAAGTCCTATTGAAGATAGAAACTTGTTTTATTATACGAAGCTTTTCCTTGTGTGAAACCCATATTAAAGCTTATATTGTAAGTCATAGAAGTTACAGTAGTCAATTGTAAATGAGTATTTGTAAACTATTGAAAAGAGACAAAATTACAAAATTTTGTTATGCACCACCCATTCACTTGCACAAAGACATAGTAAATACCCCGCACAAGGAAAATTAACAATTTTGATCATTATGTTCTCACACAAATACCTTGTCTTCTACAAAGACACATACTCCGTATCCAGATAGTAAAATATTTGTACAACAAAACATAATAATATTCCCTGCTCTCCTACACATGCCTTGTCCTCCTAAACATTCATACGATATACGATTAGGAAATGTGTAATAGAATTATATTTGTTCTTATATTGTAAATCATAAAAGTTACAGTAGTCAATTGTAAATGAGTATTTGTAAGGAATTATTGAGTACAGAACTAGCTAAATGCAAGTAATTGTGTGTTACTACATATGGAAAAGAAGCAAAATTACAAAATTTCATTATGCATCACCTGTTTTTGTGCACAAAGCCACAATAAAGACAGCGCACAATGAAAATTAACAACTTTAATCATTCTGTTCTCCAACAAACACCTTGTCCTCTATAAATATTCATAGTTATAAAAGAAAATCTTTGCGCAATTACTCCCCCGCACACACTTCGTACTTTACACAACAAAATATTCGTACAATGAAGCATAATAATATTCCCCGCTCTCTTGCACATAACTCGTCCTCTGTAAACATTTATATGATATACCATCAGGAAATGTGTAGAAGTAGTAGATTTGTTCAACAAATCAATAAACAACCCCCATCCTCATTAATCTCCACATGCACCCCCAGTTTTACTGGAAATATCCAGTCTTGATAAAAGTTCTACACAATGAAATCTCTCACAAAACTCCGTACCCTGTACTAATCAAATCTCTACACAATTGCTCTGTCGCACAGACTTTGTACGCCGCACAGTAAAAACTCTGCATAATGAAACATAATAATATTCCCCATTATTTCGGACATACTTTGTCTTTTGTAAACATTCATATGATATACAATCTGAAAATCTATTAAAGTTTTATATTTGCTCAAGAAATTGACAAGAATAAACTATCTCCACACAGTAAAAGCTCTGCATAACAAAACATAATAATATTACTTGTTCTCCTCCACATACCTTGATACGATACATAATCATAGTTCTCCCAAAAATACCCCATCCTAATTTCGTCTTTGTCGTAAAAGCTCAACACAATAAAAGCTTCGCACAATGAAATCTCCCATGACATCCACACACACTTCTTCTCCTGCACATACCTTAATATGATACATAATCATATTTTTCCTAAACATACCCCATCCTAATTTTGTCTTTTCCATAACAACTCAATACAATAAAAAATCCACACAACGAAATCTCCTACACATACCCTGTCCTCCATAAAGATTCAATTCTAGCACTAATGCTCAGAAAAATAATGAATTAATTGATTAACGACGGTCTCTGCACAGCGTCCTCTACACACGCTTCTTCTATACATGCTTCCTTCACACAACCACCTTCAAACAACCACATGCTTCCTCTGCACAACCACCATTGTACAAGCTTGACCTATTAACTTTTGGTCATACCGAATTAAAAAGAGATCAACAAGCACTGCCTGATGTTCATCCAAATCAAGATTGGATAGCCTAGAAAAATCAAAACATTGAAATTAACAATATTAATCATTCCGAAAAGATACATAGCTCTAAAATCAAAATCTCTATGCAACTTCTCTCCCGCACAAACTTTGTAATTTGCACAGTAAAATCTCCGCACAACGAAACATGATAATATTCCTCGTTCTCCTACACATACCCCATCCTTTGTAAACATTCATACAATATACGATTTGGAAATTTGTAAAAGTATCTCCGCACAATGACTTGTGTACCCTGCCACCGTGTTGTGCTTTACAACAACCCCCCATTTCATATCATTTTTATTCACAAAACTATCATATGAAATGGGTCCCTTTAGATTCTGATTGGTATCAATATTGTATTATTTAAAAAGGTCCGAAAACCAAATCAAAACATTATAAAAAACCTTTTTGAAAAACCCATTTATGCAAATAAATCAATCTTTTATCATTGCGATAAAGCGATCGCAAGATCGCATATCGCAATGACACAAGGAGCATAACTAGATGGCACATTGGTTTCCGCTGATGCGATATCGCTATCGGCTATCGGCAATATTCCATGCACATTCTTAAAACGCCCCATGCCATTCGCCCCGATGCGATGCGATATCGCTATCGACGATCGGGGTTTCAAGAAGTGTCAATATAAGAGGTTAAACTTTCCCCGATGGCCGATTGCGATAAAGCACAAATTTCAAAAAAGCCGTTTAAATGGAGGGATATTACGATCAATTCATATTAAAAGCTTGATCTGTCCAACAATGATTCACCTGCGCTCAACCGCCAAATCATCTACAGCACGCTTAAATGAATCATTCGGCCGATTAATGATATAATGGGAATTTAAGGATTGGCAGGTTTTAAACGGCCATTTAATGTAATTGTAAGTCCTAAAATCTTCCCATGGATTGTATCTGCGGCCATTTTAAAAGTTAATCTCTTACCACACATCGGTCAATATATCTCATCACATTGAAGTTTTCATTGCCAATTCTCTGTGTTACGTTTATTTTCGCTTCTGTGCAGAATTCATCCAAAGAAGAAAACTCAAACAAAATGGGGAAGAAATCTAAAAAGACCACAGGCGCTTTTGTTGCGCCAGCCACAGGAAAAGTTGTCACTGATCCTTCAAACAAAAAGAAAGGATTGATTTCGGATACTACATGTTCTAGTCTCGGCAAAACTACTTGGCAAAGTACCTACAACTTGATTGAAGTCAAAGAACCTAAAGTGACAACGGTACAAGCTACTCCAGATTCAACTCGTAAATCTGATAGTACCTTTAAGGACTTAGCTAACTCATTCGTTCACCGGAAAGCAGCTAGGGAACAAATTCTCCCATATACAGATGTAGTGCGGTGGGCAATTGAGGAAATCCCAATCCTGGATAGAACCTTCAGCACCAAAGACGGGAGAATTTTCGGGTCGTTCAAGGCTGATGATGCCAGAGAAGACATACAATAAGGCGTTCCTAGAAAAATTCCGAAATGAGAACGAAGTTGAATCCGAACCCATCCGGGATTGGAGACAAAATCCGGCAAAGCACAAACATGAATCTTCCGATAAGTACTCGGTTGATTCCTTGGCTTCTCCTTATTGCTACGCTGGAATAATGATGTGTAGATTGTGGGGATTGCACGACTCTTCTAATTTCACTATAGAAATGGTTCCCTTAATGGAAGCGGCATGCAACAGTATAATAATGGATTGGGCCACTATTCTCTCAGATAAACTAGCCAAAGCTGTTCTTGAGTTTAGGAATAAGACTCGCATCTCTGAAAGGATAATTCCCCCATTCTATTACAGTGCCTATATTTTAGATACCTTGTGTTTTAATTCTGAATTTCCCGTGCTCGGCTGGAGGTGGACGCCACAAGACCCCACGCCTATTCACATATACCATCAGAAATTATGGAAATCCTCTTATAAGCACCATTTGTACCAAGTCTGCAATGGCTTTATGTTGCCTATTTATTATTCTATTTTTGATAAACCCATTCCCAAGATTTCCTACCTAGCTGGGATTGATTTAACAGCAGTAGGGAGCTGGTTTGGGGAGGAGAAGTTCACTTATATAACATTTTTCGGTAGCCAAGCCGAACCTCATGTCCTCCCTTTATACATACCTGATAAACTGCTGGCAAGGGAAATCTCTTACCAGATTATTGCTGAGAGTGTTACACAGACTCTCAAGAAAAATAAGAAGCAAGGTTGGCCCTCTTTTCCTTTGAGATGTGGTGTCTATACCTTGCATGATCTCAAACATGCAGAAAAAGAAGCTACAAAGATTAAATCATTAACTCTAACAACTCTTCCAAATAGGCAATTTGATCCAAACAAAGTTGCCTATAATGCACTAGAACAGGCCAAATTGTCAAAATTTGATCATAAGGAAGATATGTTTGACGACCTGTTCTCTTCAGCTGAGTCAATAATGCAGGTTAAAACATTTGCCAAAATGAAATATCATGATGAAGGGTTGACTGAATTTAACAGACTTAGAGAACAGAGGTTGCAAACTCTGCCTCTAGATCTATTAGCAACAACCCCAGCGACATCGTCAAGCGAGCCTGAACGGCAACAGTCAAAGGAACCTCCAGTTACAACAAAGGAACAAGAGAAGCCATAGGAGGAAAATCAGAAGAAAGAGCATGAGAATCAGCAGAAGAAAGAGCAAGAAAAAGTGCGGGAGGAGACCCAAACTGAAAAGGAAAAACAGACCACCACTAAAGTAAACGTGGATGCTCATATTGACCCAAAATTGCTCCAGGAATGGCGGCAATTTGATTCCATTATCAGTGGTCTGGAATGTTCAAAGGACACTGACATTTCAAAGGCAATAGACACACAAGAAATCACTTCATCATAGGTTCCAAGTGGAACCAGCGGCCCACCCATTTCAAAAGAGGTAGAGATAATATCAAAGGACCCCTCCGACCAAATCATTTTGCAGGTAGAAGAGATTCCTCCCTTGGATGTCTTCTACAGCCCAAGGCATAAAGCTGTAGTTAAACGACAAAGGAAAAGAAGAAGGATTGATCAACCTTCCCTTTTCCCAGAACAGACGGTCACGGGCAATGTGGTTTGGAAGGAGGAATTTGACCCCTCCGATGACCTGACAAAACTATCACAATATGCTGGAGCTTATTCGGCAGCGAAAATAGATAAGGCATCGGAGGTAAGCCTTTTACTGAAAACAAAGGATCAGGAGATTTTCTTGTTACAGGCACAGCTGACTGAAGCAAAGCAAAAAGCGGAGGAGGCAGAGCAGCAATTGTTGACGCAATAGCAATTAAACAGTCAACTGACTCAACAATTGCAGGCAGAAAAACAAAGGATTGACCACAGCGCAATCCAAAAGCAGAAAGAATTGTCAGAGGCCTTGGCGCAATTGAAGGCAGCGAATGAGAAAATGTTGAAATCAAAAGATGAGCAAATCGCTCAACTATCAGCACAGATTGAAAAGACAAAGGGCGTTCCACAAGTAGCTGAATTCAGAGCAGAAGCACTACAGATAAATACTGCATTGATAGCCCAAATTAAGCTTCTATGTCAACAAATCGCCCAGGCAGAGCCACTATGTGAATTAACGGCATCCATAAGTAATAAAGTTGACAAGGCTAGGACTGAATTGGATCAAGCTAAAGAAACGATAGCTGCATTTCTCGACTGGCAAGATTTTGATCAAGGACAATCGGCGAATTTACCAAGAATCTTAGAGTCACATAAAGATATACTCTTTACAGAATGGCAGTCCCATTTAATGAAAGCAGAGAGGGCAGTTTCAAGATGCAAATCAACTTCGAGCAATTTAGTTGAATTAGTCAATAACACTCTCTACTTATCAAACATGATTTCCCAATGCACACCATGAAAATTAACAACAATGAAAACATTGGAGCAATCATGTTACCCAGATCTGGAGGAAAAGGGGAGATTAATTGCTGGGATTAACAGCTTAACCTGGGACACCTATTGGTTCTTCTTGGTAAAGCCGCACACACAGAGAGCCGCCCTCAAGTGCCTTATGGATGCAATCGGGTATATTATCCCCGATATTCAGGATGCCACCTATGCCACCCAGCTCAGCTCTCGCCTCAACAAACCACCCGAAGTGGAGCCGATGCTTGCGATAAGTCAGCTTAGATTTAAAGGCAAACAGCCTACTTGATGATTCATGCTGCCGACTGCCAGATTGCTGAAGAAAATAAGATCAAAATCAATTGATACCAATTAAGTAGGATTTCTGTTTTATAGATAGTTAAATTAATTAAGTATTTATAGACCCTTTCATTGTTTTGGAAAGGGTCGTAAAGTTTTGTACCTGACTTAAAGATTGAAGTTGCACTATTGTGCTTCAGCCATATTCTTTTATGAAACTGGACCAGTTATTCTAAATTTGACAAGGAAGCTTTTATGCAATTGTGCACTATTGTCTTTGTTTGAAAGTGTTTCTGCGTTGAAGGAATAATCTCAAGTAGCGATTGATATTGGGAGTCTCTAGCAGCTCATATGGTACTTTTATCTATGTCTAAATTCATTCTTTTCGTATGAATTGTTATTTGATTATCTTTGCTATTATCGAATATATGTATGTGCGTTAACAGGAGCTCTGTATTCCTTCCACTATTAGATGTTTATGGTGTGCTTTTCTTTTAATCATATATGTGTCGATGATATAAATGACAAGTGTAGTAATATTGCTTTAATCGCTTTGCTTAACTATTTAAGCAAAGTAATCCTTGAATGAATTAATGTTCATGTCTGTTAGATGGAGTCATCTGTATGCCTGTCTATAAACATAGATCATCAAGAGCTACACTTCAAAGTATAATAGTTCCCGAGATAAGTAATAGTTCATTTATTTTGCTGATAAATTTAGTTATTCGCCTATCATTAGATTAGTCAATCAATTATCCATTCATCCCGTTTATTCATTGCTGGGAAACTGGTCCCATTATCCCCAGTCGGAGCCACCATTCCAAACGAAAAATGAGCTGTACTAAGGTCCGGACCGGGTGGTTATCCCCCAATGTTGTTGCAGCAATTTTCGAGGCATCAACATTTTTTGCGCTAGAAGGAGGGCCATCAACTGTGAATGGCAATCAAACCCAAAACTGCAAGCCATTCTAAGAGTAATTCTCCCTCCGTATCCCCTCGGACTTCCCAATTGCATGTTGGTTCTCCAGTATCCAAACAAGAAGAAGAAGAATCAACTACCACTGTTCAAACCCATCATACTCCAGAACAATTAAGTCTTGAATCCCCTGAAGTCCAGTCTCTTATTCACAAACTTCAGAGCTTCTCGATTTCACCACAGAAATCTGAGGTATCTGTTGTGGTAAAAAACACAACCCCCCCATTATTGATGTGTTCACTTCAAATAATGGGGACCCTTTCTATAAAATTTTGGCTAAACACCTTTTTGGATTTTTATTTTAGTTGATTGCCCTATGCTTTTGTTAATTTTTAGTTTTTTTTGGATTCTTGTTTTGATTGTTTTCTTAGAATTGATTTTTTATAAGCTTCCCATTGACGCTTGTTTCGCCTCATTTGGTCAACCGGTTTGAAAATGCAACTCCTTTGAAGTCTCATCATTTATCTAGCCTGGGTTGAAAATGCTTAAAATGTATAATATTGCATTTTGTAAATAAATTAGTTCAATAATGCATTCATTTTAAATATTAACCCATAGTGAGTTTTTACTAACATTTTTTCATTTTTAGTTATGCAGCCAAACCATTAATTATCAGGATTTTAAGAAATTCACTCCAATTTCCAAATCAAATCCTAATCCCAAAAATCCAAACATTCAAGTGGCTGTAGTTTATTTTTCATTTATTTTCCAAGTGGTTGTAGTTTAGTTAATTTCATAACTAAATTTCATAAAAATAAAATCAAAACAAAACATTAATTTTATATATTAAATCTCAAAATAATTAAATTAATTATTATATAAAATATAATTAATTAAATTAAATTAAAATTTAATATATAAAATTAATATATATAAAATAAAATTAATCGCATCGGGAGTTTGAATCGCATCGGAGGTTTTATTCGGAACACATTTTAAGAACCCCCGATACATACCCTAACCCGATTGCCGATCCCCCGATCATCAAAGCATTCAATGCATCGCATCGGGAGTTTTCATATGTGCAAGTTTATTAAACCCCGATACACTCATGCCGCCGATTGCGAATACAACATGTCGCCGATCACCGAATGACTTAAGTCATTTAAGCAAAGGTCTTTTATATACTTGGTTTTAAAATTTCAACTCACTCTCACGATGAGTGAGTGAATAAAGAAAAGAATAAAACGTATAAGTGGAGGGTAGTTTATATATTAGTTTAAAATAATTAATTTTAAATTGAGTAATATATGTAATATAATTAATTTAAATAAATTAAATTGTAATTATTATTTAGATTAATATTATATAGTTTGTAATTAGTTAATTATAATAGTTAGTTAATTATTAATTAATAAATAGTTTACTAATAATTAGTTTAGTTTATAATTAGCAATTAAAATAGAATTAATTATTAGATAATTAGAATTCTAATTTAAGATTAGATTTTTAATTAAAATTTTAATTTTTAGCCCAGCAACAGAATTTCCAGATTCATGCCAGATTTGACTCATCAACTTTGGAAGCTCATAAAATGAGTTTTACTTGGCCAAATGAGGCCCAGGACGGCTCATTGGAAAGAGAAAATCAAGGAGAATATTTCTGAGGAGATTTCATTGACAGATTTGGTCATTTATTGGGTCAAAAATCAGGCAGAAGATCAAGCTCCGAATTTTGAAAACAAAATCATTTTTCTGAGTTATTTTCTTCATTTTCATTTGTCCAAAACCTCTTCTAATTGCATATCCATTGGTTAATCATATCTCTGGCCAATTAAACCATCCCAGGCATCAAGAGAAAGTTTATATTTTATTTTCAGTTATTTATTTAAATAGAATTTGATTGGATTTGATTTAAATCCCAGCAATGCCATGATTGATTTTATTGTTGCATTTTAATTTATTTTGAATTTTTTTTGCAGGAAAACAGTGGAAAGAATATGGAGAAAAAGATCTCAATCAATGAGAATGCTCCAGCAATTGAAGATCAGAATTTTGAGCAAGTAAAATGGGATTTAGCAGATTCCTCTTCAACAACTCTGCTCTCAAGAATTCCTTCACAGATAGTATAAGTAATAGATTGCAGAATGTAATAAGGGCTCTCCTCTGCAATGCTAGACTTCTAAAAGCACTACTGTAATAGGAATTTAGAGTTGTAGGAGAGAGGAGAGAAAATCTCAGATCTGGGGATTATTGAGGATTTTTCCTTTGTATCTTGAATTATGTATGAGGGGCAGAGTTTTCACTAATGTGGCTTTAGCTTTGAAGGCAGAAGTTCAAGCAATGTAAAGGACTGTTAGAGACCAAGATCAGAGAAATGGATGCAATAAATTGGTATTTTTAATACTACTATTTCAAATATCAGTTTCATTTTTATGGTAACAGGAATGTGTCATTTTATTCATGTTTGTGCACTATTGTAAATATGGGTAGTTTGTCTCAATGTTGTTATCATGTATCTCTGTTCTTATGGATTAATTTCTGATTTCTGAGTAACTATTTACTCAGAAATCTGTCTTATTAAAACTGATTTATTGAATGGTAATATGTTGTGAACTATTTCCACATATTATTGTTTAGTTATTGGATTTGTTGATTTGATAATCAATATCATTTATGTGAACTACTTCCTGAGTGTTGTTGGTTTATTATTTCAGTTAAGAGGTCTCAATAGGATGTGTTTTGATATCCATAATATCAGTTAATTGAACTACTTCATTAACTTGATATTCATTATAAACAAGACATATCTAAATCCCAATACTTTAATTATCTTGCTCTTAGTTGGGTTACATCTATATCTGCCTAATTAAGATAGGATTTAGATTAATTTCTTTTGCTTGCATCATAGAATAAGCTTGCATTTAGAGTAAATTCTACATTCTTTTAAGTCCTCTCCTCAAAGAGGCAAAATTTTAAGTTGTGGCTTGGCTGAACCCAAATCAGCTTAAGGGTCATTCTCTTGCCTGATCAGCAAGAAGAAGTGATCTAATGTCCCTGTCTATTGGTAGTTAAAGATACATTATAAACCAATAGCAATAGGGAGAAGGTAACTGAATCTAGTTGAACAGTCGGAGCCACCACACCAAACGGAAAAGGAGCTGCTTTAAGGTCCGGACCGGGTGGTTATCCCCCAATGTTGTTGCAGCGATTTTCGAGGCATCAACATTTTTGGCGCTAGAAGGAGGGCCTGAGAAATTTGTCTATTGGAGTCTTTTCAATTTTAACATTTTGTTTATGGCTCCTCTTAAACTTCCAATATGGAGTTGTATCCATGGACGTGCATCCTCCAATACTCCACCCGAAGTGGTAAGACTCTTGTCTCAGGCAAAGTTTAATGGTAAGAGAAATTCTTCTGCTTTTAACCATGTCTTTCAATTTATTCAAAATGTTTCAAATTACGATTTTCAAGGAATTGATGAAGGCATTTTATGCAGAATTTTTACTCTCACATTTGCGGCAAAAGCCAGAAACTGGTGTAAAACTCTTCCAGTTGCTTCAATCCACAGCTGGGATCAATTTGTTACAATTTTCATGTGTAAATTCGACAACTATGATTATGAACAGATATGTGAAAAAATTGAATATCTACGAAGGTTTAAAAATGAGTCTGTTAATGATTTTCATATTCGATTTCACTTGAATTGTTTAAGATTTAAGGACAAAGATAAACCTACAGAAGAAGAATCATTAGATTGGTTTAAATATGTTTGTTTTCTTCCAACCATTCCCAATCCATATGAAATTAATTCAAGCTTTGTTCCATCCCCTTCCAATATAAATGAGAATCCCAATTTGGATGTGCAAATAAATGGTGATGAAGTGGTTTCACAAAGCTTGGAAAATATTTCCATTCAAATGCAAGAAGACAACAATAGCAATTTTGGGGAAAAAGCCGCCTTGAAATCTGAAAGCTACTTTGAAGTAAATTCGGAAAATCAAATCGCAAATCAGCAAGTACAAGCAGCAATCAAAGTAAATAAAATGCAAACTGCTGTACAAATTTCTGAATTTCTCCATGATGAGCAAATGCCGAAATCACAGCAGCAAAGCAGCCTTCTTCAAGAAAGCATGAGTATGCAAATGAATGATCTGCAATCTGAAATTTACAATGAGCATAATGCACAAGAGCTCTCAAACAGAGACAGTTTTAAATGCATTGTTTCAGGTTCACATTTTTCCTTTTATCCTGATATTTTTAATGATAGTAATTTTTCTCTTCTTGGTATCAATGATATTTCAGAAATTAAAGAGGATGATTTAAATGAATTACCATTTAATTTTTATCAAGATAAAGAAACAATAATTGATCATTCTTTTGCCACTAATGAACATGAGATTTTTGTTCCTCCTTGTTTTGGTATATTGGATGAAATCGAAGGGAATTCCAGACAATCTTGTGAGGTCATTTATAATGATTACTCTGACATTGAGGATGTTGATTTCTATTATTCTCAAGAGAATCCTCATGATAAAATTCAAATAACATCTGAGGATGAGGAACGCTTCAATTTAGGAATTATCCCAACTAATCCTCATTTTAGAGCAGCAAATTATCTTCATGATTTCACCATTCAAGAAATCATTCCAATTTATGATTCATATGAGGATAAAACTCTCATTCCTATTCATAATCATAATTCGTTTTCTATTTCACAAGTTGGAATTCGAAATTACCCAAATTCCATAATTCTGGTTATTCCTTGTGAAAATGAAATCATTTCAAAACGAACCCAAATGTGTTGTAACATTAGTTGTAAAAATAGTAATTTCATTTTATTTTTATTTCCCCACTTATTTTGTATAAAATCAGATTTAATTTTTCAAATTTTCCACACTTTTCGCTGGCATATTAAATACCTTACTATCAAACACTCAATTGATGCATTGCCCAATTGGGAAATTCAAGTTTCATATTATAATCATCAGCATCGAAAGATATTAATATTCCAATTTATATCAATGCTAATGTTTCATCAAAAGCTTCTATCTTTTCAAAAGCAATGTCAACAAGAGAATGTATTTTTTCAATCTGGCCAACAATTCAATTCAATTAATAAATTGCCATTTTATTTGAAAGGCTTCCATCCATTTTTCATTGACTCATTTGAAAACTGTTTGGAAATTTTTCCTTCAAGGAAAATTGTCAATGATTTAACATTTGTACATAACACTAACAAATTTTTTCAGGTCAAAGAATCTAAAAGCTCATCTTCACAATCTAGCCTGTTATCTCTTCCTTTGAACATTTCTCAATCCTTAATAGAAATCCATCCAGATTTTTATGATCCAATTGGTAGTCAATTGGAAAGGAAATTTCAGGAGAGAGAGATTTTAATTAAGTTCCTAACAATAACTGTACATTCTGATTTCATATTTATTTTCCTTAGTTTAGTCAAATCTGTATTTTTATTACTAACATTTGAACTGTACATAAACGCGGGAATAAAAATGAGAAAATGGCTACACTGGAAATATGACTATACCTAGTCATTTTCATGTATATGGTTAGAATAGGAGTAAAATTAATTTAGTTTGTTTGTTTTATGTAGTTAATTTATTTTCAACAGTTCTGTAGATTTAAAATAAAACAAAGCAATTAGCCACTCTCATACATGTCCAGTGAAAACATTTTTTCCCTATCAGAAAATTTTAATTCTTGCTTTCTTTTTTAAATTTCTTACAGCAATACCTCTACTCTGCCTATTTTGAATAATGTCTTGATTAAATTAAGATTGCACTTGGCATCGATCGCCTCAAAGCCACTTTTCTTTATTTCGAGATTTCCTTCTAGGATTTTCTTTTGAAATTTATATGGTAAGGATTTGAGGATATAAAAGCTTCATGATCCCATTATCCCATGAAATGTATGACTGTCTATCATAAGCTTAATTCTAATTCAATCATTATCAGTCAGTCTAACCTTTCACGTTAATCATATGAAGTTCATATTATCTTCCTCGAAATTTGTTAAGGATGTCCATTCTGCTGTGAGCACACCTTCAAATCTGTTTTGATATTTTTCCACAAATAGTGGCTTTATCCCATTCTGATCTTTAGTTTATTATTTGATGCTAGAAAACACATAATATTCATTTACTAAAGGTATTATTGAACAGTCGCTATAACAATACAGAGTCTTCTCAAGTTATTCAGAATAAGCAGAGATAATAAATTGTTGTTTCAATTCAAAAGGGGAGCCTATTTTTATATTTATTTCTGGTAAATTTTATATTTCCTGAACATGAATAAACAGATCTTATTTAGGCTAATTGCACACTTAGATTTAGAATAAATAATGAGGTGATTTTAAACGAAAGAAAATTTTTGATAAACCAAAGGAAGAATTTGAAGATTTATGAGGTAAAATCTGCAGACAATTTCCTTCCAGGTACGCATTTACAAGTTCGTTCTCATCTCTTATTACTTTATATTTTTCTTAGCTTATTTTTTATTCGTGTTCGGTTTTATTTGCAGGTTTTTATTTCGTTTTCGAAACTTGAAGTAAGCAGTAAACCCATTTCAAATTTGCAATAGGCTCAGGGAAATTTTATTTGTGATGCATTATAATTTAAGCATTTTTAATTTTGCTTTTATTCACTTAGAAAACACAATTAAAATTTCAAGGAATATCATAAGACCATTCGCATCATAAGATTTCATCGGAAGTAGTTCTTAGCATTTCTTTTGATAACAAATTGTTCATAAAATACCTCCGATGTATTATCTTACTTATATGCCATATCGCATTTCGCATGTCAGAGCTTTGCAGTCAAAGTATACTTCCATTATTGTGAATCACTAATAATCGGCTTTACCGATATTGCAATGAACACATAATCCCGGACCCGATATGAAATTCAAATCAAGTTTAAAAAATATCGCGTCCGTTTAATCGCAATAATGGTAGGAACATAATTTTAAAGGGTCGATGTCTTGGATCCGATATGTTATTAAAATACCATCATAAATCTATCGGGTCCACTCTTCATCGCATATCAGCGCATCGAGAATTGTTACATCATGTACTTAAGATTGCCGATTACGCCGATTGCCGATCGCCGATTAGCCACGTTATTCGTCGCATATCGGTATCGCAAGAATCATATTGTGTTACATCGGGTACCAAAAGTCTGCTCATCGCCGATTGTCAATCGCCGATATCGCAATCGTCTCATCGCATTTTTTATGCTCATTTCATATCTCTGAATTTGCGATGTGCGATGTGAGAAGCACAGTGTAAATATGCCCCGACCCCGGATATAATATTTCTTTAATGATGCGATCGCTCCATCTCATAGCACAACTTCTCATCGCATATTTTCATATCGGCGATTCGCCGTTCCAACCTTTGATGCGAGTACTTCTAATGCATGCTTCTAAGTCGTTAACATTTAATCAATATATGGCATAACAATAAAATTGAAGTCTTGCAAATTAAAGCATGGTGAAGAAACATGTTGTGTGGATCATCCGATGAAGCAATGTGTTAAAGCAAGTTTGGGTAATCACTATGGGAAAAAGGCAATCGATGACAAATTTACAGGATACAAAAATCATTTCAATTTCTCATATATTTTGGTTTTAAATATATAATTCCATAATTAAAAATGGAATTCAAGACCTCTATCTTTATATTTAAATTTTATTATCTTGATTTTGGACAATTTATCAAATCATGGAGTTTATATGAAACTTATAATATTTTGAGGAATAGTCATTACTGCAAATTCTTATTCTCATCTCTGATGCATTTCTTTTGATTTCAATTTCCTTGAACACTAAGCATTCCATTTTTACATTTTTCTGCTTGCTTTAGTGTAAGTAAAATAAATAATGATCTTGGATTATAGAATTTTGGTTAGTTTGACTTCTTCATGTTTTTAATGTTAATTAAAATAAGAAGTCAGCTAGTTTGGAGAAATGGATACCTACAAGTAAGATCAAAAGAAATTATCCAATGGTAAGATTCATGTACCCACTTTCATTAATTTCCATTTCATCACTTTAGTTTCATTTTGTTTTTAAATTATGCTGATATAAAACTCTGTTTTGCAGCTCTTCATAAAAAATTTCAATCTTCTGCCGAATCATATTTTCAAAGTCCATACTCTTCTCCTGGCTTTATTTCAATAAGCAGCGATAATCTTCATCGAAACAGCTACACCAGGAAGTTTCTGAACCTTTAATCTATTTCTTTAAGCATTCATTTTTTAGAAAATTATTAAGATGATGCTTAGAAACAAAAAGATTCATATCAGACAGGAGGTATTCATTGTGGCTGAATTTTACAATCACTGTTATCTAAAAGCCTAAAGCATTCACAACTCTGCAAGGTATGTTTTTCTAAATCTCAACATAAGAAGGAATGATTACATGCTTATTTTCTTTTTCTTCATATTGTTGGAGACATTGGTATAAACATTCTTGTTTGAGTTTAGCATGCGAAACTTGGATTTTCCTTTCAATTTTTAGAGATTTCATTGTTTTTATTTTTGTTCGCTGATTTCTTTTCTCATTGTAGTATAAGAATTATTTTCCTTCGGATTTCAGTTTTGATTTTGGTGACTTTGCCGTGATTTATATGGAAGGCCTACTTGTTACCTAACAATGGTCAACATACATGGAGAAAAATTGTTAATAGTCATCTAGTAGCTTTTTCTTAAATCTCTTAGTAGAGTTTGATTTTCTTATTATAAAGGTAGACATACTTAAGGAAGAGATTACCAATCAAGAGAAGTTAGCAAAGTATCATAAAATTTGAAAATTTATTTTTCATCAAATTGTAATCATTTTGAGATTTCAAAATTTCATTAGGATCTTTCAGAGTTCTATTATCAGTCAAGAAAAGTTATTTTTAACCAAGTAAAGACACCTTACAGCAAAGCACCTTTAACTCTGAAATTGTCATTCTTAACTCTTAAGGAGTCAATGATTCTCCCTGTCCCAAAGAGTTTTATTTTTCTAGAGGATAATCCTGAAATATATTTAAACTTAGAAGATAAGAGGTCTCATCGTGAGCCTGCTTACCATGATCATAGGGGAAAAATAGGCTGACATTACCAACACTGCTAAACAAACCAGGGTAATGACTTATGATTGCAAACAATTATAAGACAAGGGGTCTCATCACGAGCCAGCTTGTTCAGTCCGATTATAGCCAGTGAGTGGCATTGTCAACTATCTGGCCACCAAACCAGGACAATGGCTTTTAAGATTTATAACAAAAATAAAAAATAAAAAAATAAACATATATAAATGGATTTATCTCTAGATCAATAATTCTTAAACAGATGGGATTCTGAATCATTTATGATTAAAAGGTAACCCTGTCGAAACTATAGATGTTTGCTGGCAGCAGCGGCTCTACCTATGACAAAGGAGTATATTTTAAAAGCTAAGCTGTAAAGTGACACTTGCTTTATCTCTACAACTAATTAAGGATTGATATAGAGTTTTGAAATATTTTAATTCATGAGAAATTTTGAGAAAAATTACAATTAGATGATTCCTATTTTTATTCAGATTAATAAACTCAGTCAAGCATTTCAAGCATAATTTTCTCTTCTTTAATTATTTTTGCTTTAATTTTAGGAAAATCTCATTCATAACAGAGATAACTGGTTCTTCTCCCGCGTGTCGCCATTGTTGTGGTAAAAAACACAACCCCCCCATTATTGATGTGTTCACTTCAAATAATGGGGACCCTTTCTATAAAATTTTGGCTAAACACCTTTTTGGATTTTTATTTTAGTTGATTGCCCTACGCTTTTGTTAATTTTTAGTTTTCTTTGGATTCTTGTTTTGATTGTTTTCTTAGAATCAATTTTTTATAAGCTTCCCATTGACGCTTGTTTCGCCTCATTTGGTCAACCGATTTGAAAATGGCACTCTTTTGAAGTCTCATCATTTATCTAGCCTGGGTTAAAAATGCATAAAATGTACAATATTGCATTTTGTAAATAAATTAGTTCAATAATGCATTCATTTTAAATATTAACCCATAGTGAGTTTTTACTAACATTTTTTCATTTTTAGTTATGCAGCCAAACCATTAATTATCAGGATTTTAAGAAATTCACTCCAATTTCCAAATCAAATCCTAATCCCAAAAATCCAAACATTCAAGTGGCTGTAGTTTATTTTTCATTTATTTTCCAAGTGGCTGTAGTTTAGTTAATTTCATAACTAAATTTCATTAAAATAAAATCAAAACAAAACATTAATTTTATATATTAAATCTCAAAATAATTAAATTAATTATTATATAAAATATAATTAAATTAATTAAATTAAAATTTAATATATAAAATTAATATATATAAAATAAAATTAATCGCATCGGGAGTTTGAATCGCATCGGAGGTTTTATTCGGAACACATTTTAAGAACCCCCGATACATACCCTAACCCGATTGTCGATCCCCCGATCATCAAAGCATTCAATGCATCGCATCGGGAGTTTTCATATGTGCAAGTTTATTAAACCCCGATACACTCATGTCGCCGATTGCGAATACAACATGTCGCCGATCGCCGAATGACTTAAGTCATTTAAGCAAAAGTCTTTTATATACTTGGTTTTAAAGTTTCAACTCACTCTCACGATGAGTGAGTGAATAAAGAAAAGAATAAAACATATAAGTGGAGGGTAGTTTAAATATTAGTTTAAGATAATTAATTTTAAATTGAGTAATATATGTAATATAATTAATTTAAATAAATTAAATTGTAATTATTATTTAGATTAATATTATATAGTTTATAATTGGTTAATTATAATAGTTAGTTAATTATTAATTAATAAATAGTTTACTAATAATTAATTTAGTTTATAATTAGCAATTAAAATAGAATTAATTATTATATAATTAAAATTCTAATTTAAGATTAAATTTTTAATTAAAATTTTAATTTTTAGTCCAGCAACAGAATTTCCAGATTCATGCCAGATTTGACTCATCAACTTTGGAAGCTCATAGAATGAGTTTTACTTGGCCAAATGAGGCCCAGGACAGCTCATTGGAAAGAGAAAATCAAGGAGAATATTTCTGAGGAGATTTCATTGACAGATTTGGTCATTTATTGGGTCAAAAATCAGGCAGAAGATCAAGCTCCGAATTTTGAAAACAAAATCATTTTTCTGAGTTATTTTCTTCATTTTCAATTGTCCAAAACCTCTTCTAATTGCAGATCCATTAGTTAATCATATCTCTGGCCAATTAAACCATCCCAGGCATCAAGAGAAAGTTTATATTTTATTTTCAGTTATTTATTTAAATAGAATTTGATTGGATTTGATTTAAATGCCAGCAATGCCATGATTGATTTTATTGTTGCATTTTAATTTATTTTGATTTCTTTTTGCAGGAAAACAGTGGAAAGAATATGGAGAAAAAGATCTCAATCAATGAGAATGCTCCAGCAATTGAAGATCAGAATTTTGAGCAAGTAAAATGCGATTTAGCAGATTCCTCTTCAACAACTCTGCTCTCAAGAATTCCTTCACAGATAGTATAAGTAATAGATTGCAGAATGTAATAAGGGCTCTCCTCTGCAATGCTAGACTTCTAAAAGCACTACTGTAATAGGAATTTAGAGTTGTAGGAGAGAGGAGAGAAAATCTCAGATCTGGGGATTATTGAGGATTTTTCCTTTGTATCTTGAATTATGTATGAGGGGCAGAGTTTTCACTATTGTGGCTTTAGCTTTGAAGGCAGAAGTTCAAGCAATGTAAAGGACTGTTGGAGACCAAGATCAGAGAAATGGATGCAATAAATTGGTATTTTTAATACTACTATTTCAAATATCAGTTTCATTTTTATGGTAACAGGAATGTGTCATTTTATTCATGTTTGTGCACTATTGTAAATATGGGTAGTTTGTCTCAATGTTGTTATCATGTATCTTTGTTCTTATGGATTAATTTCTAATTTCTGAGTAACTATTTACTCAGAAATCTGCCTTATTAAAACTGATTTATTGAATGGTAATATGTTGTGAACTATTTCCACATATTATTGTTTAGTTATTGGATTTGCTGATTTGATAATCAATATCATTTATGTGAACTACTTCCTGAGTGTTGTTGGTTTATTATTTCAGTTAAGAGGTCTCAATAGGATGTGTTTTGATATCCATAATATCAGTTAATTGAACTACTTCATTAACTTGATATTCATTATAAACAAGACATATCTAAATCCCAATACTTTAATTATCTTGCTCTTAGTTGGGTTACATCTATATCTGCCTAATTAAGATAGGATTTAGATTAATTTCTTTTGCTTGCATCATAGAATAAGCTTGCATTTAGAGTAAATTCTACATTCTTTTAAGTCCTCTCCTCAAAGAGGCAAAATTTTAAGTTGTGGCTTGGCTGAACCCAAATCAGCTTAAGGGTCATTCTCTTGCCTGATCAGCAAGAAGAAGTGATCTGATGTCCCTGTCTATTGGTAGTTAAAGATACATTATAAACCAATAGCAATAGGGAGAAGGTAACTGGACCTAGTTGAACAGTCGGAGCCACCACACCAAACGGAAAAGGAGCTGCTTTAAGGTCCGGACCGGGTGGTTATCCCCCAATGTTGTTGCAGCGATTTTCGAGGCATCAACAGTATCACAAAGCAGTGCAACTTCGCAGTTCAATTTACCTCACCCTCTTACCAGACTTTAGAGCGAAAAGCTTGGTATTGAACCCACTGAGTTTCCTTTACCCAAAAGGAAAAAGGCGAAGAAATATACTGAAGGATCTGACAGTGAAGAGCTTTCATCCACATCCTCCATTTCATCTTCCCCTCTGCAAAGTCAACCATCCACTCCCCCATTACATATTGTTGTTCATCAGGGATTAGGAGCTGTAACATCCCAACCTGCTCACTCCTCAACATTATTTCCTTCCCATACATTTGGAATTCCAACAGTAGTATCAACCACTACTGCTATTATAATGGCAGATCCATGGACCAGGCCTGGTGCAGTCAACATGCCTGCACCATTGCATGCATTACCAGATGCTCCTGAAAAATGGCTACCCAAGTTTAACCCAGATGATGGGACCCAGGCTGAGGAACATATTAATAATTTCATGTTGGCAGTCAACTTGAAAGGAGTAACAGAACAAGATGTTGTTGTTAGACTTTTCCCTTACACCTTGCAAGGATCAGCAGGATCCTCGTATTTTTCTTTACCCTCTGGTTCCATTACCAGTTGGAACACTTGCCAAGAGCTGTTTCTTACCAAATATGGAGATGATAGGTCCTTGGCTACACTAATAAACGATCTCTCCAATCTTAGGATAGAACATAGGGAACCAATTAAGGAATTTAATGCTCGATTCAATAAACTCCTGAATAAAATCTCGACGGCCTCCAAACCAAGTGAACAAATTCGAAGCGAATGGTATATAACCGCCCTACCTGCCAATATAGCCATTTTTGTAGATAGGGCTGGGAAACCTACCTTAGCCGAAAACATGAAAGAAGCACTTGCTGTGGAGAAACGTATCAATGCTCTAGAAAAGGAAGCTGCTCTGGAAGACAAAAAAGCCAAAAAAGTCTCTTTCAAAGATGACTCAAGGAAGAAAACCCCTAAAGACCCATATGACATGGAGGGTTTGCAAAAGGTCCTAAAAACTTTGTCAAATGAAATGGTTGAAATAAAAAAACAAGTAGCCGAAACCTCAACCAAAAGACCTTTTAGGACTTATAAGAAACTGAATCAAAGCCACCGAATGTCATATCTAATGCAGATTCAGAACAAGAAGAAGAGGAAGAGGAAACAATCTCACCAACTGATGCTGAAGAAGAAGTAGTTGAATGTCATGGAATGTGGGATTTTATACTCCCCAATTCCGACACCGATAATGAGGAAGAAGCGTTCCCGGTCACTACTAGGAGCAAAATTACTTCCGAACCTGTTCAGGTAACGTCAAAGAAAAGGAGTGCAAGTGCTGCTACAGCAAAGGAAAAAATACCTGCAAAGAAATCACCTGTAGCAGTTCCCCAAAACCAACCTTCAACTTCTAATACTCCTTCAACATCTAAAACGTTAGTGGTATCCGATTCAATGGATTACAATATTGTTGATGACATGAAGAAAACTAAGGCAAACATTACCATGTTTGAACTTAGTAAATTAAAACATCAGCAGAAATTGCTTCTCAAAGAATTGAATGTTGTTCCTTCTTCACCTCTTCCCAGTGCTAAAGCTGCTAATGATTCAGGGCAACCTCCTCCTGGTATGGTTGAAGCTACCGATGCGGTTCTGATTGGAGATAGATCAAACTCTCATACTCCACCTTTCCTTCTAACCTATGAGATCTACAACAGAAACCTGCACAACTGTTTGATTGACTCAGGGGCATCTTCTAACATAATGCCAGCTTCAGTTTGTTCCAAACTGAACATTGAACCCCAGAAGTCTGCTATTCATATTGTACAGTTGGACAGGACCAAAGTACAGGTTGTGGGAGAGATTAATTCCGTAACTATCAGGTTATCTGTTGACCCCAGGGTGGTACAAAGGATTGATATCCTAATAGCCGATATACCTGAATTTTACGGTTTAATCTTGAGTAGGGACTGGTCTGAAAAACTACATGGGTATATTTCTACTGATTGGTCACATATGTGGCTTCCCTATAAAGGTAAGCCAAATCAAATAAGGATTGATCGAGAAAAACATATGACCCATACAGTTACTGAATTTGAGCAAGAAAACCAACCTGTAGCATTTAATAACAACATTTTGGGGAATTACTCATCTGAGTCATTCTTTGGCAACTTTACTGCCCAGCCATCCCCTTTCTCAGTGAACCATTTTACATCTCAGATTGAGAATTTTTCACATACAGATAGGTCTAGATGTTTCAATGATACTGAGAAAACTGTAAATAAAATTGTTAATACTTCTTTATTTTGGTCATTATATTTCGATGGGTCCAAATCTAGTGAGGGCTCAGGAGCAGGATGTATTTTGGTTAATCCACAAGGAGAAAAAACAATGCTGTCTTGTAGGCTAGAATTTGAATGCACTAACAATACAGCCGAGTATGAAGCCTTAGTCCAAGGACTGTAAAAAGCAATCGGCCTTAAAGTGCAATATTTAAAAGTATTTGGCGATTCTAAAATTATTATCAAAAAGGTGAGAAATACAATCCATTGTCTTTCAAATCATCTTAAACATTATCAGTCACTAGTACAAGAACTCACCTCACACTTTTCGGCATTCAATATTTCCTCCATCCCTAGGTCTCAAAACTCGGCAGCTGACCTGCTAGCCAATGTATCTTCCAAGCTCCTACCTTCTGAAGACTACAGCCCAGATATATTTTCCGTAGAATTGCTTTTTAGGCCATCAATTCCTGATAATGTCACTAATTGGAGAGTATTCAACCATGATGAGGATATTTTACAATTCTTAACTTCTGAAAAGTCCTATGATAATCAAATTATTGAGGAAAATGAGCATGACTTTCAAATGAGAGAAACACCTCAGGAAAATTCAATTCCTAAACCTGTGGTAAAGCTGGAGGATCTTTATGATATTAAAGACAGGTTTAAACCTGTAACTAATACAAAGCTCCAAAGTTCTACCCTAAGGTTTGAGTTGATAAATCTTGGCACTGATCAAACTCCTCAAAACATTAATTTAGGATTAGGACTTTCCTTGGAAGAGAAAGAGGCATTCATTAAACTGTTAAGGAAAAATAAACAGCTTTTTGCTTGAAAATATGATGATTTGAAGACATATGATACATCTATTATCTAGCATACCATTCCAGTGCTTCCCAATCAGAAACCAATTCAGCAGAAGTTAAGAAAAATACATCCGAGCCTAGAGAGTCAAATAAAAATTGAACTTAACAAACTCTTGAAAGCCAAGATTATTTTTCCAGTCCGACACTCAAATTGGGTCTCTAATATGGTGCCAGTCAGAAAGAAAAATGGCGACATTCGGATTTGTATTGATTTCAGAAATTTGAACAAAGCAAGCTTAAAAGACAACTTCCCATTACCTACCATGGAGCAAATACTCCAATCAGTAGCAGGCTCTGAATTAATGTCCTTTCTAGATGGTTTCTCAGGATATAACCAAGTTTTGGTCCATCCTGATGACCAGCTTAAAACCACATTCAGAACAAAATGGGGGACATATGCATATCAGAAAATGCCTTTCCGACTTATTAATGCAGGAGCGACATTCCAAAGAGCGATGGATATAACTTTTAAAGGGATGATTAATAGAACAGTAGTCGTCTATCTAGATGATATTACTGTATTCTCTAAAGAGAGGTCCAATCATTTGCATGACCTAAATCAAATCTTTCAACGCTGCAAAAGATATGGTATTTCTCTTAACCCTAAAAAATCTTTCTTTGCTCTTGACCAAGGAAAGCTCTTAGGGTTTATTGTGTCTAAAGATGGCATTTATATTGATCCTGATCGGATCAAAGAAATCTCTGAAATCCCTTTTCCACATAATAAGAAATCTATGCAGTCATTTTTAGGCCAAATCAATTTTGTTAAAAGATTTGTTCCTGATTTTTCTCAAATTATTTTGCCACTTCAAACTATGATCAAGAAAAATTCAGTCTTTAAGTGGGGATCAGCAGAAAAAGAAGCGTTTGATTTAATCAAGCAATCAACAATCAATGCCCCAACCTTAAATACCCCCAATTTTTCTAATCATTTTACATTATACACTATCGCATCCACCTCTTCTTATGCAGCAGTACTCACGCAGCTCAACGATCACAATTTGGAAGCACCCATTTCATTTTTTAGTTCAAATCTTCAGAGTGCTGAATTGAATTACTCCGAAGTAGAAAAACAAGCCTTTGATGTATTTAAAGCGGTCAAACATTATAGACCCTTCCTTTTGAAAACCCACAAAAAAGTTATAGTTCATTTCCCTGCAGTTAGGCAACTATTAATCCAAAGAGAACTGGGTGGAAAAAGGGCAAACTGGGTCACAGCGCTTCAAGAATATGACTTAGAAATTAAGCCAGCAAAGATTGTTAGGGGCCAAGGCTTTTGCAGGTTATTGGCAGGAGCATCCAATATTCCAGAATCAAGTGGTATAGATCAAACTGAAGAAGTTAACCAGATAAGTGTTACTGATTCTGAGTCTCAATATGCAGATTTAATCTTTTATTTGAAAAATGGTTATGCACCTCCTAACCTGTCTTACAAAAACAAAAGGGTCATTAGGTTAAAAGCGAAAAATTTTACAATTATTGATGATGTGCTTTTTAGGCAGAATTATGATTCAATCTTATTAAGATGCCTTGAGAAACCTGAAGCACAAAAGGTTTTGCAGGAATTACATGATGGGCCAGCAGGAGGACATTTTGGAGCTAACACAACAACTCACAAAATTATTCATGCTGGATACTATTGGCCCACTTTGTTTAGAGATGCCCATGAGTATGTAAGGAAATGTCGCAATTGTCAAACTTCTAGTGGAAGACAATGAAAATCAGCTTTCCCACTACAACCAGTCAACATTGAACAACCATTTGAGCAATGGAGATTGGACATCATTGGGGAAATTACTCCACTTTCTTCCAAACAGCATAAGTATATCCTTACTGCTACCAATTATTTTACAAAGTGGGTTGAGGCAATTCCTTTGAAGACAGCAAATTCTGAAGCAATCATTGAATTCATCGATCAATTCATCATTACCAAGTTTGGTGTCCCAAATGCTCTTGTTTTTTATAATGCATCTTACTTCTCAGGCAATGTTATGTTTGATTTCGCTATTAAAAGAGGATTTAAATTGAAATATTCTGCTAATTACTATCCTCAGGGTAATGGTTTAGCAGAGTCTACCAATAAAAATCTTATCAAAATCATTAAGTGAACTATCGAACAGAATCATAAAAACTGGCACAAATCCTTAATGTTTGCATTATGGGTTGATAGGATAACACAGAAAGCTTCTATAGGATCTTCTCCGTTCAACCTTGTGTATGGAAAAGAAGCAGTACTACCCACAAATCTTGTTCTTCCTTCTTTAGCCCTAGTTCAATTCATTGAGGAAAGTCCTTCTTCTTCTATTCAACTTAGACATGATCAAATTCTAAAATTAGAAGAGGAAAGAGAAAAAGCCAGGGTTATTCATGCCAAACATCAGCAAATCATCAAGGCAGCTTTTGATTCAGTCTCATCCGGTTCAAAACAATTTCAAGTCGGTGATTTAGTTCTAAAATGGGACAAAGCCCATGAGGACAAGGGTAAACACACCAAGTTCCAGAAGATGTGGCTTGGACCATTTCAGATCTGTGAGAAGATAGGCCATTCGACCTTCATATTGCAAGATTTATCAGGTTTGAGAGATTCTCTCCCTGTTAATGGCCTTATCTTGAAAAAATTCTTTAAATGAGGAGGTAACCCCTTCTCCTTTTTAGTTTAATAGAATTTTATAGTTTGTAGGATCTTTAGAAAATAAAATTGTAAAGTATCTTCCATTGACCTTTGCTGTGTTTGAAAACTTGATCCACAGAAGTAGTATGATATTTGCTTTTAAAATAATAGAAGTCTTAACCAAAAGGGATAATTTCTAGGAAACTAGGTATCATTGTATTCTGAAACCACACTTCAAGTTTTGTGAACTCCTCTCAAAATTTAGAAGTATTGTAAATCATTTTCTGTTTTCAAATTGGTCACAAAAGGTTATCAATATCAAGATAGAAGCTAATCCAACTTCAGCATCTTCAACTCTTACCCTGTCATCCATCTACTCTTAAGGAGAAAATTGTCCATCCCATTCACCAAAGTTTATGATTATTCAGAGTGTTATTCTAAAAAATTTTGATATAAAAGATAAGAGGTCTTATTACAAGCCTGCTTACCATGATCATAAGGAAATAGTTTAACCGACATTACCAATACTGCATACCATAACAGGGTAATGGCTTAACAATAATAAGACAAGGGGTCTCATCACGAGCCAGCTTGTTCGGTTAGATTATTACCAGTGAATGGCATTGTCAATAGCTGGCTACCAAACCAGGACAATGGCTTTTTATCTTATCAATAACAGAGAAAGAAAAAGAAATACAAAATATGAAAACATGCTTTGAATTCATTCTGTTAATCACACTCTTACTTGATTGGGACAATGGACAATAACATGGTTAAAAGGTATCCCTGTCGAAACTATGAACGTTTGCTGGCAGCAGAGGCTCTACCTATGACAGACGAGTTCACTATAAAAGCTGATTTGGAAAGGTTTTTTGTCTTATCATTATAAACCAATAGAGGCCTATTTAAAACTTAGAATTTATCTATTTTCTTAAAAAGAGAGGAACTTAGAAAAAAATAGTTTCATTTTACTCGGAATGCATATATACCTAGTTATATTAGAATTTTCCCCTTTGATTAGAACTCTATTTTGAAAAAGTTTAAGTATTTCTATACTTTTCAGAGATAACTGTTTCTTCCAGCGAATCGCCAATTGTTGTGCTTTACAACAACCCCCCATTTCATATCATTTTTATTCACAAAACTATCATATGAAATGGGTCCCTTTAGATTTTGATTGGTATCAATATTGTATTATTTAAAAAGGTCCGAAAACCAAATCAAAACATTATAAAAAACCTTTTTGAAAAACCCATTTATGCAAATAAATCAATCTTTTATCATTGCGATAAAGCGATCGCAAGATCGCATATCGCAATGACACAAGGAGCATAACTAGATGGCACATTGGTTTCCGCCGATGCGATATCGCTATCGGCTATCGGCAATATTCCATGCACATTCTTAAAACGCCCCAGGCCATTCGCCCCGATGCGATGAGATATCGTTATCGGCGATCGACGATATACTATACATGTCTCATATAATGCCAATACTCCCGATGCGATGCGATATCGCTATCGGCGATCGGGGTTTCAAGAAGTGTCAATATAAGAGGTTAAACTTTCCTCAATGGCCGATTGCGATAAGCACAAATTTCAAAAAAGTCGTTTAAATGCAGGGATATTACGATCAATTCATATTAAAAGCTTGATCTGTCCACCAATGATTCACCTGTGCTCAACCGCCAAAACATCTACAGCACACTTAAATGAATCATTCGGCCGATTAATGATATAATGGGCATTTAAGGATTGGCAGGTTTTAAACGGCCATTTAATGTAATTGTAAGTCCTAAAATCTTCCCATGGATTGTATCCGCGGCCATTTTAAAAGTTAATCTCTTACCACGCATCGGTCAATATATCTCATCACATTGAAGTTTTCATTGCCAATTCTCTGTGTTACGTTTATTTTCGCTTCTGTGCAGAATTCATCCAAAGAAGAAAACTCAAGCAAAATGGGGAAGAAATCTAAAAATACCATAGGCGCTTCCGTTGCACCAGCCACAGGACAAGTTGTCACTAATCCTTCAAACAAAAAGAAAGGATTGATTTCGGATACTACATGTTTTGGTCTCGGCAGAACTACTTGGCAAAGTACCTACAACTTGATTGAAGTCGAAGAACCTAAAGTGATAACGGTACAAGCTACTGCAGATTCAACTCGTAAATCTGATGGTACTCTTAAGGACTTAGCTGACTCCTTCCTTCACCGGATAGCAGCTAGGGAACAAATTCTCCCATATACAGATGTAGTGCGGTGGGCAATTGAGGAAATCCCAATCCTGGATAGAACCTTCAGCACCAAAGACGGGAGAATTTTCGGGTCATTCAAGGATGATGATCTAAGGCAAATGTATCATTTGCCTGAGCCAGAGAAGACATACAATAAGGCGTTCCTGGAAAAATTCCGAAACGAGAACGAAGTTGAATCCGAACCCATCCGGGATTGGAGACAAAATCCGGCAAAGCACAAACATGAATCTTCCGGTAAGTACTCGGTTGATTCCTTGGCTTCTCCTTATTGCTACGCTGAAATAATGATGTGTAGATTGTGGGGATTGCACGACTCTTCTAATTTCACTATAGAAATGGTTCCCTTAATGGAAACGGAATGCAACAGTATAATAATGGATTGGGCCACTATTCTCTCAGATAAACTAGCCAAAGTTGTTCTTGAGTTTAGAAATAAGACTCGCATCTCTGAAATGATAATTCCCCCATTCTATTACAGTGCCTATATTTTAGATATTTTGTGTTTTAATTCTGAATTTCCCGTGCTCGGCTGGAGGTGGACGCCACAAGACCCCACGCCTATTCACATATACCATCAGAAATTATGGAAATCCTCTTATAAGCACCATTTGTACCAAGTCTGCAATGGCTTTATGTTGCCTATTTATTATTCTATTTTTTGATAAACCCATTCCCAAGATTTCCTACCAAGCTGGGATTGATTTAACAGCAGTAGGGAGCTGGTTTGGGGAGGAGAAGTTCACTTATATAAGAGTTTTCGGTAGCCAAACCGAACCTCATGTCCTCCCTTTATACATACCTGATAAACTGCTGGCAAGGGAAATCTCTTACCAGATTATTGCTGAGAGTGTTACACAGACTCTCAAGAAAAATAAAAAGCAGGGCTGGCCCTCTTTTCCTTTGAGATGCGGTGTCTATACCTTGCATGATCTCAAACATGTAGAAAAAGAAGCTACAAAGATTAAATCATTAACTCTAGCAACTCTTCCAAATAGGCAATTTGATCCAAACAAAGTTGCCTATAATGCACTAGAACAGGCCAAATTGTCAAAATTTGATCATAAAGAAGATATGTTTGACGACCTGTTCTCTTCAGCTGAGTCAATAATGCAGGTTAAAACATTTGCCAAAATGAAATATCATGATGAAGGGTTGACTGAATTTAACAGACTTAGAGAACAGAGGTTGCAAACTCTGCCTCTAGATCTATTAGCAACAACCCCAGCGACATCGTCAAGCGAGCCTGAACGGCAACAGTCAAAGGAACCTCCAGTTACAACAAAAGAACAAGAGAAGCCACAGGAGGAAAATCAGAAGAAAGAGCATGAGAATCAGCAGAAGAAAGAGCAAGAAAAAGTGCGGGAGGAGACCCAAACTGAAAAGGAAAAACAGACCACCACTGAAGTAAACGTGGATACTCATATTGACCCAAAATTGCTCCAGGAATGGCGGCAATTTGATTCCATTATCAGTGGTCTGGAATGTTCAAAGGACACTGACACTTCAAAGGCAACAGACACACAGGAAATCACTTCACCACAGGTTCTAAGTGGAACCAGCGGCCCACCCATTTCAAAAGAGGTAGAGATAATACCAAAGGACCCCTCCGACCAAATCATTTTGCAGGTAGAAGAGATTCCTCCCTTGGATGTCTTCTACAGCCCAAGGCATAAAGCTGTAGTTAAACGACAAAGGAAAAGAAGAAGGACTGATCAACCTTCCCTTTTCCCAGAACAGATGGTCACGGGCAATGTGGTTTGGAAGGAGGAATTTGACCCCTCCGATGACCTGACAAAACTGTCACAATATGCTAGAGCTTATTCGGCAGCGACAATAGATAAGGCATCGGAGGTAAGCCTTTTACTGAAAAAAAAGGATCAGGAGATTTTCTTGTTACAGGCACAGCTGACTGAAGCAAAGCAGAAAGCAGAGCAGGCAGAGCAGCAATTGTTGACGCAACAGCAATTAAACAGTCAACTGACTCAACAATTGCAGGCAGAAAAACAAAGGATTGACCACAGCGCAATCCAAAAGCAGAAAGAATTGTCAGAGGCCTTGGCGCAATTGAAGGCAGCGAATGAGAAAATGTTGAAATCAAAAGATGAGCAAATCGCTCAACTATCAGCACAGATTGAAAAGACAAAGGGTGTTCCACAAGTAGCTGAATTCAGAGCAGAAGCACTACAGATAAATACTGCATTGATAGCCCAAATTAAGCTTCTATGTCAACAAATCGCCCAGGCAGAGCCACTATGTGAATTAACGGCATCCATAAGTAATAAAGTTGACAAGGCTAGGACTGAATTGGATCAAGCTGAAGAAACGATAGCTGCATTTCTCGACTGGCAAGATTCTGATCAAGGACAATCGGCGAATTTACCAAGAATCTTAGAGTCACATAAAGATATACTCTTTACAGAATGGCAGTCCCAGTTAATGAAAGCAGAGAGGGCAGTTTCAAGATGCAAATCAACTTCGAGCAATTTAGTTGAATTAGTCAATAACACTCTCTACTTATCAAACATGATTTCCCAATGCACACCAGGAAAATTAACAACAATGAAAACATTGGAGCAATCATGTTACCCAGATCTGGAGGAAAAGGGGAGATTAATTGCTGGGATTAACAGCTTAACCTGGGACACCTATTGGTTCTTCTTGGTAAAGCCGCACACACAAAGAGCCGCCCTCAAGTGCCTTACGGATGCAATCGAGTGTATTATCCCCGATATTCAAGATGCCACCTATGTCACCCAGCTCAGCTCTCGCCTCAACAAACCACCCGAAGTGGAGCCGGTGCTTGCGATAAGTTAGCTTAGATTTAAAGGCAAACAGCCTACTTGATGATTCATGCCGCCGACTGCCAGATTGCTGAAGAAAATAGGATCAAAATCAATTGATACCAATTAAGTAGGATTTCTGTTTTATAGATAGTTAGATTAATTAAGTATTTATAGACCCTTTCATTGTTTTGGAAAGGGTCGTAAAGTTTTGTACCTGACTTAAAGACTGAAGTTGCACTATTGTGCTTCAGCCATATTCTTTTATGAAACTGGACCAGTTATTCTAAATTTGACAAGGAAGCTTTTATGCAATTGTGCACTATTGTCTTTGTTTGAAAGTGTTTCTGCGTTGAAGGAAGAATCTCAAGTAGCGATTGATATTGTGAGTGTCTAGCAGCTCATATGGTACTTTTATCTATGTCTAAATTCATTCTTTTCGTATGAATTGTTATTTGATTATCTTTGCTATTATCGAATATATGTATGTGCGTTAACAACAGCTCTGTATTCCTTCCACTATTGGATGTTTATGGTGTGCTTTTCTTTTAATCATATATGTGTCGATGATATAAATGACAAGTGTAGTAATATTGCTTTAATCGCTTTGCTTAACTATTTAAGCAAAGTAATCCTTGAATGAATTAATGTCCATGTCTGTTAGATGGAGTCATGAAGCCAAAGCAAACTCCTCCAAAAAGGGGAAGAAAAGATGACTGAGGAACAAACCTTCCCATCCTCCCAACTTGCCTTTGAAGGTGAGGTTCTTTGATTTACTATGAAGTTTTTACATCTCTTAATTTTTTGTTTAGCTTTGTACCTTTTTACTATATATGTGGACATTATATGGTTTTTTGACAATTGGACAACTATGTCATTTCATATACTCAAACATTTTCACTATACTAGATGACATTAAGGTGTTGTTTAGTTTCCTATTTTGGCAAGACACACCTAGCTCTATATGTAACTATTTTGTACAATATTAATACATACATAGTCTATCATATAAAAATGAAATTGTAGAATTCTAAGAATGAACCTAGAAAAATAAGTTCATTTTGCCAAACCTATGAGCTACCCAATCATGTCCACCAATTGAATCTTAAAAGCTCCCAATTGTGCAAAATTGATCCAAAATTATGCAGGAACGAAATGAAATATAGACATAAATAGAAACATAGAGCTACAACATCAACAAAACTTTAATTCATTAATAGCAAAGTACTGAAAATTGTTACATGCATAATGGAAATAAACTAGTTTAGGCAATGGTATCTTATCTCTGAGAAGAGATGTCACGGCTACATGTCTTTTGAAATGTGTTACAATGAGGTTCGATGGCCTATTTATTATTGAAAAACAATGGAAAACCCTAAACATACAAAAACCTAACTCTAAGAGATGAAATGCCAAAAGTTTGTGGGCCCCTTTGGGGTAAATTGCTATATCAACTTTTCGAGGCCGTAACTTTGGCATATGATCTTTGTTTCACACATACGATACCTCGTTAGAAATATCTCTCCAAGGACTATAATTTTGGACTAGAAACCCTTATTGTAAACAATTGGCTTATCTATTTTCCAAAAAAACATCGTTTAGGGCCTCAAAACGGCTCTAGATGTTCAGGACCCAAAAAAAAATCCAAAAATAGTAAATTGTGCTACAATTAAGGAAACTGAAAGAAACAGTGGTGGGGTTCCAAGTGGAATAGGAGGGTGGCCACCAATATCCACCCGAATCAGTCCTCCCCCCTTAGGAAGAAATGTTCTCCATTGCGTTGAGTGCCTAAATTGGACAAGGAAACTTTTACTGAACTTGGTCCCTGGTGAGCCACTTGCCTTGGTGCAAGAATTGGTCAGCTTTGGCAACCTGATATATTCCGATCTTCTGATGTCAATTGTTCTTGATTTGTGTGTCCATGATCCCATTAGTTGTGGGTTGTTCCATGAAGTTTGAGTTTAGCTTTGTTAGTATTAGTTTTTCTGCAATGTCTAATGTGTCCAACAATGGTGGAAAGTATGGTTGAAGGCAGTCCACATTGAACACTGGGTGTAGACCAAGGATGGGGGAATGTTGAGCTCAAAATCATTATCTCCCAAAACCTTGGTGATGGTTTAAGGCTCATATTAGAGTGGTCAGATATTCTGATGGGCTCTGACAAGGCTTTCTTTCTGCAAATGCAACCAAACTTTGTCGCCCAACTGAAACTTATGTGGCACCTGATGCTGATCATGTCATTGCTTGTACTTGGCATTGGATTTATCCAACATGTTGTGAACTTGCTGGTGGATTTGTTAGATGCGCTCAATAAACCTGGCTACTTTATTAGCCTCATTATGTACATGTGTGTATTATGCCTATGTAGTCGCATGAGGCATGGCAACATCAATCAGACACAATAGTTGAAATCCGAGATCCACTTGAAATGGACTGTGGCCAATCAAGCTATGAAGAGCTCTCTTATAACTATGTTGCACATAAGGAAGGCTCTCATCCTAGATTTGTGGATGCTTGGAGTTGTACATGTGAAGTATGTGCACTATCATCCTATTGACAACCTTTGTCTGGTCATCAGTCTGATGATGGAATGCAATTGACTTGGTAGGCTTGGTGTTGAATAATGTCCAAAGGCTAAACCAGAATGTGGTCAGGAACTTACTATCCTGATATGATATAATGGTCTGCAAGATCCAAAAATGTACCCACACTCATTCAAAGAAGAGTTTGGCAGTGTCATCTATTGTGATACCCTTCTTGCAAATCGCCAATATACCCATCTTAGAAAATATGTCCATGGCCACAAATACACAGTCATTACCATGCTTGGTAGAAGGGAAGCCAGATAAATAGTCCACAAAGATGGATTCCCAGGGTTGGCTGGGAGTAGGTAGAAGAGTGGACAAACCTTGCTTCTTAATGGTTGGCTCGGCGATGGCACAGGTAGTGCAAGATCTTATATATTTTCCAACATCATGTCATATTTTTGGCTAATAAAAATACTTATGTAATACAACCATAATTTTCTCCATACCAAAGTGTCTTGCAACTTGACTATATTGTGCCTCCCAAATCAACTTAGCACGCTCGCTTACAAGAACACAAAGGTGGCCTAAGTAGCATAATAATGTGTCTTGGAGGTGGAAATATGGAACTTTCTTTCCATCCACTAACATCTGGTATGTGGTGACGAACTCTAGATCATTTTTTTACAATTACAACCATCTAGAGGTCTCTTGGCCAAAAGAGTTGAAAACAATAGTGAGTGTTGCAACTGGGGGCCATCTGAGGCAATCTGCAATATGAATGGTGCTACCCTTTTTTTATTTAATGTTCAAGTGGAATTGTTGCAGTTATGTAGACCACTTCTGATGGTGATTGTTCTGCAACTTTCCTTGTGTCCGTATAAACTGAAGAGGTCATTGATCTGTGTGGATGACTGTCTCCTTCCCCAGAATGTAATGTTTCCATTGCTAATAAGCTTGCATGATAGAATACATCCCTTTATCATAGGTGGGGTACTTCTGAATTGTATCAGAAAGTGTCTCACTATGATAGGCCATCGAATGCCATTCCTTGGTGAGAACTGTGCCAATAGCATAATTAGAGGTGTTTGTCTCAATTTCAAATGGTTGTTGCAAGTATGGAAATGTGAGTATAGGTCCAAAGCAGAGGTAGCGCTTCAACTCAATGAACGCCTTTTTTTTGGATTTGAAATAGGAAAAATTTTCTTTTTCTCTGCCCTTGGTAACTTGACTCAAAGGCCAAGTGATATGGGAGAATCTCAACATGAACCTCCGATAAAAATTGGCAAGGCCTAAAAATCTGCGAAAATCTATTAGAGTGGTCGGGGTTGGCCAATCCCAGATGAATTGGATCTTAGCCAAATCCACATGCACGTCGTGCTCATCTATGATGTAACCCAAATTTTGGACCTGACTCATGCCAAAGATGCATTTATCCAAGTTAGCACATCGTTTGTGTTGCCGCAAGGTTTGAATGCCCTACCGAATTTGTTGCAAGTGTTCTTCCCAGCTCTTGCTGAAGATGAAGATGTCATCCAAATAAACAACCACAAACAAGTTGGTGAAGGGCCACAAGATGTCATCCATTAGCCTCATAAAATTTGTAGGGGTGTTTGTCAACCCAAAAGGCATTACCAACCATTCAAAAAGCCTTCCTTGGATTTAAAGGCAATCTTCCATACATTTGTGGTCTCTATCGGAACCTGGTGATAGCTAGATTTAAAATTGATCTTACTGAAATACTTGGCCCTATTGACGCTGGTCTAGAGGGTCATCATTATGTGTGATTAGATACTTGTTCCTAATAATGATTTTCTTTAATGCTCGATAATCAATGCAAAGCTTCCAAGTCCCATCCTTCTTATGTACAAGTAAAATCGAGCTCCCGCAAGGTGAGGAACCTGGTCAGATGTGCCCTTTTTGCAGTAACTCCAGGATATGTCACTTGATCTCTTCATTTTCTAGAATGGAACAACATTATATCGACCCATGGGTAGAGTTTCTCTGGAAGTCAGATAAATCAAATGCTTGACCTGACAGTGCAAGGGTACCCTTGTGGGTGAAGAGAAGATGTTCCTATATTCTTCCATGATCTTATCCACCTACTTTTGCTGCATGGAAGAACCCTTCCTGGGGTCATGGATGTGACCACGATCTTCCCCTTACTTTGAAAGTGAATAAAAAAGAAAACAAATTTCTCAATCTGGGAGATGATCTTACTGCATTGCTTAGTAGAAATTGAAGAGATGGTTGTAGGTGGGGCTACCTTCAATATCTTATATAATTGATTGCCCAAAGTATTAATAACAATGTAAGGCCTAGATCATTACAACATGATGCTTCCATAAGTATGGTTGGCCTAATAATACATAACAAACTTCAAGAGGAACAATGTCACATAGTATGTTATCCATGAAGGGTTTGATGTTGTAGGGAAGCTGGAATTATTGGCTGACACAGAGATCTTGTCCTTGGTGGAGCCACCCGATAATGTATGGATGTGGGTGTGATGTGGTCGGCAAGACCAACCGCTTAATGATTTCTGCTGAGATGAGGTTCTTTTGGCTCTCGATGTTGACAATGAACTACAACGATGACCCCTTCACCCACATCTATGAGTGGAATAGACACTCCCCTTCCTTTGGTTCAATATCAATCTTTTGGACCTTAGTGGTGGTAACGGTGGCACTGGGCTCTACATCAATAATCTTCTTCCCTTTGTCATTCCCCTTGTTAGGGTCTGACTCAATGTCGGAACATGCATCTGACTCTAAAGCCTTCAGCTCGACCACTAGTGGCTGCTTGACACAACACTCACTTGTGTTGTGAGTGGGGCTCTTATGGAACTCACACCACTTCCTTATGTCCTTCTTCATCTTCGTGGTGGCATTCTTTGCTTGCGAATTTGATGGGTTGTCCTAGGTCACCCTACCTTGGATTTGTCCCTTGTTCTGTGGTTTGGGGGCGGCTTTTCCTTGCTTCGGATTCGCAGGTCCAAAGTCTTGCTTCTTCTATTTAAATTTCTGCTCGATCTTGACAGTGTATCGATATGCAACATCGAGTGAAGAAATGTCCATGAACTCCATATCCTCATGGATGTATTTGTGTAAACAGTCATGGTACCTGAGTACCAGATGCTGCTCAAAATCCTTGATATCTAACTTCGTGCGAAGGGTATGAAAAATATTTGTGAACTCTAGCACGTCTTAGTCCCTTCCCTGCTGTAGTGTGGTCCATTTTGTGTATTTATCTTCATATCTCTCGACAGGGTAATACTCTTCTTTGACAATGTCTCGGAAGGAATTCCAAGTGGGTGCGGTTGAAAACAGTGAGGGTTCCCTATCGTCCTTCTTCTCGCAATAGGTTTCCCACTAGTCCTTGACGTAGGGGGAGACTTTGAGGAGTGCAAAAGTAATCTTTCCCTATCAGAAAAATCATGAACCCAAAAATATCCTTCCAGCAGATTTAACCATTTATCTACGACATCAGCGCCTATTTGACCTTCAAATGTAGGGACGTCAAAGTTAACTTGTACCTTGAAAGGCGCGGCGCCTCCGAAGTGACTGCTAGATGAAGATGCATCGTTTGTTGGCATTCGTTGAAGGATCTGGGTAAATTTATTCATCATCTTATTCCTTTGCCACTCAAGGGCTTCTTAGAGAAGAAATTTGATAAGATCTCCCACTCTCTTGTCTTTATTTTCTTCACCCATAGACGACAATAAGTATCAGCGATGATGGACTTGTAAGGGTTCAACCAACTATAGTCCCAACTCCTTATACCTTAACCTTGTTGGGGACATGCACAAAAAAACAGAGAAAGAGCAAACCACTTTGATACCATTAATCTGGATTTATACAGGAACGAAATGAAATATAAAAATAAACAAAAATACATAGCTACAACGTCAACATAAATTTAATTCATTAATAACGGAGTAGTGAAAACGGTTACATGCAGAATGGAAATAAACTAGTTCGGGCAATGGTAGCTTATCTCTGAGAAGAGATGTGGCAGCTACATGCCTCCTGACTATATTACAATAAGGCTCAGATACCTATTTATTATTGAGAAACAATGGGAAAACCTAAACATCCAAAAACCTAACCCTAGGAGATGAAGCGCCAAAAGTCTGTGGGCCTCGTTAGAGCAAATTGATACATCAATTTCTCGGGGTTGTAACTTTGGCATACAATCTTCGTTTAACGTATATGATACCTCATTAGAAAGATCTATCCAAGGATTATAAATTTTGACCGCAAACCCCTGTCGCAAGTTTTGGGTTTCCCCATTTTCCTAAGAAAAGCGTCGTTTAGGGCCTCAAAACAACTTCAAAATTTTAGGACCCAAAAAACTACAAAAAATAGTAAATTGTGCTACAATTAAGGAAACTGAAAGAAATAGTGGTAGGAGTCCAAGTGGAATAGGTGGTGTACACCAACATCCACCTGGATTAAAAAATAAAATAAAAACTATAGGTTACCCAATTATGCCAACTAATTTAAAAATCAATTATGCCAACTAATTTAAAAATCAATGGTAACAATAACTAGATAATTCACCTAGAGAAAAATGGAACCTCAAATTCTAAAGACTTAATTAAATAAATCTAATGAACTAGAGTTTACAAGAGCTAGATATGAATTTGACCACAATCTTGGACTCATGAAACCATTTAAAAACTTGACATTTATATACTTAATCAACACACTGCTTATTTGATATTTAATTGCTTAAATTCATATTGATTACATGAATATATATTTGTAATTAAATATATATACTTTATTTTTTTAGTTCTTTGGCTAATTCCAATTCCAATGTAGAACATTTTTTATTGATACATTTTAAGTGAGCATTTCTTATTGTTTTCGTCATATTCAAAAACAATGTTCTCTTTTTTACTATGTTGCACAATCCTCTTCACCTCTTTTTTACTATGTTGCCCAATCCTCTTCACCTTTAAAGACACTTCACCTTTAAAGACACTATACTCTTTCCTATTGCTTTACACATATTGAATCAAGCACACAGACATGTTAGACTAAAAATCTTCCTTCTACTTTACACCACACAGACATGTTAGACTAAAAATCTTCCTTCTACTTTACACCTAGATATTGAGTCAAACACTCAACATGTTGCTAAAATCTTGTTGCTAAAATCTTGTGTGAAATTCATGATATAAAATAAAAAACTACACCAATACGTTCAATCATAAAACCCTCCACTTTGAAACAATATCACATTTTAAATTTTAATTAATATAATTAAAAAAAAATATCATTCAATAATTTCTTTTTTTTAACTTTTTGAATAACCATTTTTCAAAAAGAACACAAATATTTTTTTTGTTTTTAAATAATATTTATTTTCCACAACCTCTCTAATTTTGAATTAATTAAAATTTGTTTTATATAATATAATCTTTGAAGCTTTTCCCATCTAAAGCGTCTACATATATATATATAATCTTTAAAGCGTCTACCAATATATATATATATATATATATATATAATCTTTAAAGCGTCTACCAATATATATATATATATAATCTTTGAAGTATGAAGCACCTTTTCCCAAGGTATAAAATAGGTAAAAATAAGCCCCGTATTATTTTTTTAAAGGAAATTGAATACCCGAGGTTATTAAAAAAAAGTCTCTCCCCTTCATAATGGGTCATTCATAATGGCTAACCCACTAGCCTCCTATTATTAGAAAGGCTGTTGAACAAACTGATACGAAATCATTTAAATTGAAAATCCCCATTTACAAACTGATACGAAATTATTTAAATTGAAAATCCCCATTTGATTTACAAACTGATACGAAATTATTTAAATTGAAAATCCCCATTTGATTTATATGCACTTGATTGATAATTGAAGAATTGAAAATCCCCATTTACAAACTGATACGAAATTATTTAAATTGAAAATCCCCATTTGATTTATACGCACTTGATTGATAATTCAAGGTCATCTTCAGTTATGTTCAACAAGATAATTTATATGCACTTGATTGATAATTCAAGGTCATCTTCAGTTATGTTCAACAAGATACTTTATATGCACTTGATTGATAATTCAAGGTCATCTTCAGTTATGTTCAACAAGATAAATGGGGGCACTGTCACTTAAAAATGTCATAGCAGAGTGCCTTGGATAAGGCTCCGATCACGTAGGTTCATGATTTAAACTAATTAATTCAAGTTGCATACTCCATTACAAATAACTTTGTATAAAAATATTTGAAACTTTTATGATCACAAAATTATGATGCAAATTTGACATTCAAAACAACTTCAACTCATGTCTTGCCTTGGCAAGCTCTCTGAAAGTGTGAAAATATTTATAAAGTTGAAAAAGAAGTGAGTAAAGGATTTATATTTTGCTACGAAATTGGTCATAAATTTTATATTCAAAACAAGCCATGATTATTAAAGGGCCTTATAAAGTTGAAAAAACAATTAAAGGATTTCATATTTTCCCACCAACTTTTCAAACAATAAAATTAAAAAAGTTACCTTTAGAGGTGGAAAGTCTCAAGAAAAGTAACTTTCCTTTGATTCACTTATGATAAATGACTCACTGATTTCTCAGATAACAATCAAATGTTTACATAGGATTGTAATGCACTCCTACATATTATAAACAAAATTAACATAAAGAATCTCAACAAAGATTAATACAACAGCAAGGCGCAAAACTTTTCTATACTTTAAAGATTAAAAAAAAAATGTATCCATGCTTATTTATTGATTATCAAATAATTTTTCATATGATACTAAGGAAAAAAAACTTTTTTCAACTTACAAAATTAAATTTCTTTATTTTCATGTATAAGCATTGTACACATAAATAAACATGGCACATCTCAATCACCTAAACTGCAAACCACAACAACTTATCTCGATGCAACAATAAAACTTGTGAATATACCTATTAAAAGATGCAATGGAGGGGGAAAAGTGAGACCCAAACAAACTCAGAACGTATTCCCAACTTTATTGTATATCAGGCTAACCTGTTCCCCTTGAAATCCTTACATATGTATTGCCGGTATGTTACAAAGAGTAAAATTGCCAATGGTGTGTACATGTCAATCAAACTCCAAGGCGATCTGAACATCAATTTACAACCATCAAACTAAAATGTAAAATAGATAGTCCATACGCTTTATGGACATATCTTGCTATATGACAACCACTTGTGTCTAAGAGGCTTTATAAAGGGATAAGAGGCAAAAAGAGGAAACAGGCAAATTCAAAAATAAAATAATAGAACGAACGAGAAGTGAAACACAGCCAAACCACAGAGCCTCCAATTCAAATATAAGCAGACAACAGTGGCATCCGTTGTATCTTTGCAAACAACAATAAATGTCCTCATGTCTTTGTCAATAAAATTTTGAATGTAGGTTAAGAGCATCATGTTTTGAATTCCCTGACTCAACCAAATATTTTAGTTGAATTTTACAATTTCTTTCAGCCATTCGGACATCAGAACATGCTGGAATAAGAACAAGTGCATAATATGACTTTAACTTCATGTATAATCATAATTCCACAAGGTTGGGTAAGAAATAAGAAACACTTTTTCTATACAGATAAAAAGAGGCTATAAAAAAATTTGACACGAGTTAGCGAGACTGATGGTCCGAATGCACAATTATTTTGCCAAATCAGAAAATACAGAACTTCGGGGATGCACATTACAGCAAATCTAGAAATATTTACATTGATCTAGGTGAAGAGAGCAATTCTCCTAGTTAAACAGATAGCTAACTTTCAAAACTCTTTTCTGGCATCTTTGTCAGAGTCTTTAGAATTTGGGAGTTGTCTTCAGTAATACTTCCTTGTGTCCAGCGTTTTAACATCTCCAAGGCTGCTTTTGGCTGATCCATTGGGACCATATGACCTGCATCACGAACCTGGTGCAGCAAAATAGAAGATTCCATAAGGAAGAAGCTATGTACTTGTACAAAGAAATCAAAGATGATCATCCAGTGCCTTTCACCTTGAGGAAACTGAGTGGTCCATAACTGGTTATTAGACCTGCTTCCTTATCATCTACAAGGAAAGATTTTGTAGGCGCCTTCTTGAAATTCTCACTTCCAGACCAATCCATGGAATTCACCCATCTTGAACTGCCTGAAAGACACATAATTTGAACAATTAACTTTTCAATTTTGAAGATTAGGCTGACAAGTACCGGATCCGTCAGCCTAAAACACGACTGCAAATAAGTTAATAACAGACTTAACACCTAAATCATAAAATCATTGTCCAAAACAAAAACAATGTGTTCTATGTATACCGCATCATTACCTAACCAATTGCTAAGGAGATCATATTCTCCTGCATAAACTAGCAACTTGACACCATCCTCCAAGAGTGTTGGAATGCCAACTTCCATATTCCGCATCAAGTCAGTAAGCATAGCTTTATAAACCAAGTGGCTACAGGTGACAAATTTTCGGCTACCAACCCCCAGGGTATCCCTAACGGAAGCCTGGTTCAAGTAATTCTCCATATTTGAGAAATCATAGCACAGGTCACCATTGCACTCCTTCCGAATATCATAGTACTGCAAAATATAAAACAAAAATGATGAAAACTATATTTTAAGATATATAAAACAAAGATGACAAACTACATTTTAAGATACAAAATGCTGATCAAATATACAGCATGTTTGACTTTCCAGTATTTAGAAGTTAAGAGATAATATCTTACATTGATATTCCCAGCTAATGATACAATGGAACTCAAAATTGAGGTGCACACCAAGTATGATGCAAAGCAAGTGACAGTCCCTTTGGTACCTGCCAAGTTATCACACCGGCTATGATCAGGACCCACATGAACCTTCGATGAAGGGTCCAGCATAATATCACCCGTAGCTAGTTCCTTAAAACACTTCACAAATGGTAACTAAGAATCATAAAGCAAACAACATAGTAACAAGATTTGAATATGAAGACAAATATAAATATAGTTCAGTACAGAAAGTACACATCTCATAATTATGAAAATATGCATTTTGTTCCAAATTTTAATAGGATTTCAGCCTCAGGAATGCCAATAAACCAGGGAAAAAAATATTCCTTAAAATTTGATGACTAGTTTATATTTATAGGTTTCTATTTTTTATATTTTTGGGCTGTTTTTTCTGGTTTATAGGTCTACAAGTATCAAATACATGAGATATATTATCAAAGACCATAAAAATTAAGGTGATCATACTGCTAAATGTTTGTAAAAGCACACAATAAACAAGAATGAACTAACCATAAGAGGGAAAAGCATCACCTCTGCCCAATATTTTGAGATTCAGATAAGCCTTTACTACTGTTATGGCAAACACTTGCACAAACAACTTAAAAAGTACATTGAATATTTCAAAAATCACATCAACAAACAAGTCGTCAACTGAGGATAATTGGTCAAAGCCCTCAACACAAGTTTTATGGTTAGTTTCACAAGCTGTATTGATCCAACTGTGACTGTTCCCAATCAGACAATCAACTTGCAAAAACCCACTCCGGAATATTACCAAAGCAACTACATGATGAACCTAGCTTTCCATTGAGGGTGAGCATTAGATGGTTAAGTACTAACTCACCACAAAATTTTATGGACAGTTCACATGCCGGATAGATTTTGTTGATCCGCCTGTAATCATCTCCCCCGATTAAACCCATCTCCAATGCATAATCTGCGTGTGCTTTATACTGGATTGCTGGATCAGTAAGTCCATTACCAATGGCAAATCCCTACAGGAAGTTTGAAATACGCAGAGATGAAAATTGAGCTTTAAAACGCTTCCCGATCGCATCTAGCTTCTTTATAAAAGTAAAGTTACTGTAATTGAATAATAAAAATAGAATGGATACACATGCCCATCAATTATAGTTGTCTCTTTGACCTCCATATAGACGAGCACAAATGTGATAAGCCAGATAACACAAAAAATAAATCGCAACAAAGCAAAATAATGTGACACGCTATACCTTCAAATTTATTGGAAGACCCTCATTGTCTTTGTTTCCTTGGTGGACCCTGCTTGTAACTGCCGGAATGTAGTGTCCAGCATATGACTCTCCGGTGATAAAGAAGTCATTCTTTGCATACTCTGGGTGTTTTTCAAAAAATGCCTAGCAGATATCGGTAAAACTTATTAAAGTCAGAAGTCTGCATTCGTTGACAAGCAACTACAAGTTTGTACAAAACTCATTAAAGTATCTGCATTCGTTGACAAACAACTACAAGTTTTTTTTACTTACAAACTGAAATTTTTGAACTTGTACATGGGCCATCCACAAAATGGTTAAACAGCTAATTGGGAAAAAACCATTTTCCAACTCTACACTAAGTACTTATCAAATACATCATTTGTGGAAGAAATGAAACATACCTGTAAAAAGTCATACATATCATTACTAACACCCTTCTCATCGTAACGGAGGTCACGTACATCAGTGCTGTAACTAAATCCGGTTCCAGTAGGTTGATCCACAAAAATGATATTTGATGCCTGCCAAGTCACCAACATATTATATTCAAGATCTTGAGTCTTCACAACACAAAATGATCCTTTTCAAGTTATAGGAAAGGGTACATAAATTGAAAATAGTTATAACAAATAATTTATACAAAATAACATAGAAACACGGTGATCATACAAAACAGTTCAGACTTTAGGTGAACCACTACATTCATCATCAATGAGTGATAATAGGACAGAAATCCAGATATTATACAATTCAGAAAAGTACATTTCTATGATGCGGTTTAACAAAATATCTAAAAAGCATGGTGCACAATATGTCATTCCCAGGCCAGTATCATTTGAGCCATTCACGGCACAATCCCATTCTACAGGACCAGATACATCAACCTTGACCTCACTATATTAGGTTTTTAAAGCATGAGAAATGTGACTTCTTCCCTCCTTCGGGATAATTAAAAAGCCAACCGTGCTTAGTTACAAAACTTCTGCATTCAAAATTTCAAACAAATTTAGCCATTGATTTTGAAGTAAGTTTTCTGCACCTAATTTTCCCCTGGTTATATATTATAAATTTATCATAGGTAGCATTGCTTTTTGGCTGCAATCTTCATTTATAATCCGCGTGTTTCCATTGAAACTCCCCACAATAACATGCATTACAAGAATCTTATATCAAGCAATCAAGAGACTTAGACCCAATACCGAAGTCAAAAGTGTCTCTCTTTGGAACCATGACACATTCTGCCAATGTCTTATCCTTCAATCTTCATATATAATCCGCATGTTTCCATTGAAACTCTCAACAATGAAATGCATTACAAGAATCTTATAATAGCAAGCATCAAGAGACTTAGGCCCAATACCCTACTCAAAAGTGTCTCTGTTTGGTACCGTGACACATTTTGTCAGTGTCTTATATTAAGGTCATTCATTAGGAACCCCGAGATGGTTATTAGACGCACAATATCTGCATCAGTATGCAGGAGAATTTCCCATGCATAATCGCGGTATATATTATTCAGCAACATTTGTCAGCCTTCATCATAAAATATGAATATATCCTACAAAGTTACAAACATAATAGCATAATACCTTGAAACACACATGTCTAGAATCTACAGTAACCAGATTTCTAAAACGTCAAACACCGCATTTTCAAATGCAAATTTTCAAATTTAATAGAATAGTGAACCATACTCATAATAGTCCATTTTCAAGAAGGCAAAAACTAAAACTTGATGAATCACAGAATCAATATGGAGAGATTGAAAGCCATGACTAATTCGATCACTGGTAACTGCTTGGGCAAATTGCAAGTAAATACTGTCATAAGTTCTATCGTGTTCTAAATGGCAGTTTCTCTATCAAACCAGCCTTTGAGTCCATTCACATTCATGACATTAATAGTAGCAAAAATCAGTGGGTTGGCTAAGAAGTGTTTTTCAATTTTTCTCTTTTCCCATTAACATGATTATTTCTTTGACCATAGATTTCACGGATTGTAAATTAAATAAAATCTAAAATAGTCTCTTGAATGCTTGCCCTAGGCATTCTCAATGAATTAAATTGTGGTTTCCTCTGCTAAGACTATCCGTTGAGACTACAAATTTCAAATATATGACAAATTTCTAAAGTTTTCCTCTATCATGATTACCTAGTGCAAATATAACACAGTACCCCATAAGCAAAAAAATCAAACAATGCAGAAATGCCATACTCTTTTTAACCACTAATCAAAGCATTATTTTAAGACAAATTTCAAATACATCAAAATACGTTCTACTCATTAACCTGTAAGAAACCATGATTGGCAGATAAAATACTCAAGTGGATCCAATCTTATATTCAGGAATAGGGCTGAAAACGGAATCGATCTTGTGCACAAAAACGTTTAAAACTTGTAATACTATCTCAAACATTAAAAAAATAACAAAAAACACTTGAAACTAACACAAAAGACAGAATACCTTGTCCCATCCATACTCATTCCAGACCAGAGTTAAATTGTCTGTAATCTTGAAAGGCCCATTTTCATAGAAGATAGCCAATTCACTGCTACAACCAGGGCCTCCAGTCATCCAAAGAACAACAGGGTCATCCGCTTTGCTTCCCCGTGACTCGAAGAAGAAGTAGAACATCCTAGACATAACAAATGTGTCAGTGTAACCATTTGTCACAAACCTGTTGCTAGTTCACTCAATTAATACCTTCTAATGCCTTCTGCGTTTAGGAAAGAAAAGGATATAAATACTTAAATTCAATTAACAGTAAATACTTCCCTACCTCGAGCTCTCTCTCACCCACACATTGAAATGCATTTTCTCATTGCAAAGAGCGTTTTTCACATTTTTCTACTTTGCTGACTACAGGATAGAGGATTATTCTTTAGATGCACTCTACATGATCGTTTCCATTCTAGCAATGTTATTTCTAAACTATAGGTAGTGAGGAAAGATGTAGGAATAAAAACATGCATCCCTTGTCACTGATATCTTGAAAAGTTCATGCATCGAAAACCATAAATTAAGGGGCAAGCTCACATAGCCTATTCAATAAAAAAGGATGGTATCCAGGATGAAATAAACAGCCACAACTGGGTAAGAATTAAGCGGGTCAGTTTACTCACGGTATGAAGCCTCACATGTATAATGTATCTACTTGCCTAGATAAGTTGCATAACTTGCATAACGTAAAGCTATAAGGGGCAAGCTCACGTCAGCTATTCAATATTAAAATAGATTTGCACAGAATCAAATGAACAACCACAACTGGGTAAGCACGATAAAAATTCTCTTCTCATGAGAAATTTTGGAAATAGGGATAACATACCTCTACAATGGCTTTTTCGTGGAGAGAATCATCTTAAAAGCAATTAGCTTTAGACATTATCCCTATCTCCATTGAGGTTGAGGTTGCAAGCAGCTGATATATATAAATACTTAGGCCGTGTTGATGCAAAAGCACATAGACATTTAGCATCACTTTGTGAGAGAAAAGGTTGCTTGAGAAGACGTTTACCTTCATTTTTGTACTTCATAAAGCATGCATGTCGGCAGACAGTTTTACTACAGCACTTCTTTGGTTTAAGTTTCAGTCTCATGAATAGGATACCCATGATTATATTAATATTCAGGAATTATCAAAACAAAATATCAATAAACTCAGAAGCACAATCAGAAATATATATCAATGAAACTCAAAGCACAATCAGAAAAATAATATGCTGCAGAAGAGAAATCCTTAAACACCATGCAGACTCCCGATGATTGCCAGATTGGTGCCCGGAAATAAGGCAGAACCAAGGAGAAATAATTAAAAGTCTGTATGGTGTATGATGTTTTCCTGTAAGAGTGCCAAGGCTACTCCTGAAAAGCTATAATAAAATGGGTAAAAGTTAATTCCCAATAAACGCATTCTTGTTCAGTGGATAGGAGCGTATATTTGACACCAACGTGGACATGAACTTGGCATTAATTAGGATAAGTAGAATGGAAATGTTAATTGTGTTTTGAGCCAGAGCAGTCTTGGGATAAGCAGATTGGAAATCTTGGAAATGTTAATTGTGTTGGGAAATGTTAATTGTGTTTGAGCCAGAGCACTCTTGGAACGAATGGCCTTACAGAAAATCCTGATTACCCAGTGAAACCATGGATCTAATGATATGCTATGCGACTCATACTCTGGTTTCAACCAGCAATCAATACCGTGAACATCACTCAATGCACCCCTTTTTCTATCCCATTTCAGCACATCAAGTTGGGAATATTTGATAAACATATTATAAAAGGTAGAGTCGAATTGAACAGATTTAAATTGAAGAGAATATTTAAAGAAACAAAAAGAAAAGAACACTCGCATAATCCCAGCTAAGCAACGACCTAAAGGGATCTATCAGACACATAATGAAGCTAATAATTATTTTGTTCATTATCTAACGTCCATCAACGCCGTTACAGAACACCAGACCTTTGCGCCTTTCGAATTCGATTAAACCCAAGATTTTCCCCAAATTTTATCCAATAAACAAAGTTTACATTAATGGTATTTTAAACTACCAAAACATTATAGTTCTAAAGATGGATAGTTAGGTGACCAGGTTTGGTCCCTACGAGTTTTGTCTTATATCCAGAAGACGACTTTATAGACTTCAGAGCAGAGCTGCTCCAAACAAATTTCTTCGATTAAAAAAAAAAACTACGAAACCATTATATCGATTAATTATTTAATCGTTTTCTTCACAGACCCAATCTAAATAAATGCCTCTATATAGTTTCTCAAAAATCTTCCTAACACTTACTTCGCAGCGTGCGAGTGTTCGAGGCGAAAATATCCGACATGATGACCGAGTTCTTCTAGACTGGCGTTCTTTTCCGAGTCCCCATTAATATCCAAATTGAGACTCCTTTCAACCAAACGAGGGCCGACGTCGTATTCCTCTTCCGGTTCTGCGATTCCCGGAGTCAAATTCAGCTCTTCAATCAGCCGTTCGGCCTGAGCTTGAGGGAACCTGGCGGTCGACGGGAGCCGTAAGTAGGCAAATGACGGAGATATGCAGAAGCACAGCAACAGCAACAGAACAAAGGTTTTCATCTTCATTTCCTTTTGCAAGTTTTTTCTGTACAACAAGATTTTGAAATTTTCAGTGAAAGCTCCGGACTTCATATAGACCGGCATTCGACTTTTGCCCAGGGATTGAATTTGAAACTCAAATTGTACTTCGTCCGCATGATTTGCATCATTTATTTATTTTTGAGTTAAAAGGATCAAAATAGAAACCAAAATTTCCCCGATAATTTGCTCATCAAATACATCCAAAAGTTTTCTCGGCCCCTCAGCATTTTTTATTATTAAAATGCACCAAAGTTGCAGAAAGCGAAGGGTCTTTCAAATTTGAAATTCCTACTATCGCTGGAGTTGCGAAAAGTGACAGGTGTTTTAACGTGTTTTAAATTTGAAATTCTTACCATCGCTGGAGTTAGCAGAAACTGACGGGTGTTTCCTACCCTGCTCTCCGCGCTTGCGGTATATATTTACTCTATCGGCGGCGAATGCTGGACGGTTTGAGACGTACAAGGAAATATGGAAAATTCAATGGTATAGTTGGCACCGTGTGGCCACGAAGTTTCCTGCGATTTGTGTTGGCGAGGCAAACCAGCCTCGTAGGTTGGTAGCGTAGTTACTAATGAGAAAGCCACGGAATTGGCGCATTAAGGGATTTGGCATTGGCGCTGTGAATAAAGTGATGATAGGGAAGTTCGTTCTTTCTGTAAAGAAAATTATACATAAGTCGAGTAAACTATATTTACGATTGAGATATCTATGATTAATTTTAATTATTATAATTTTTTTGCGAAAAATTTTTCCCGGTAGATTTTTCGCCGAAATCCAGCGAAATTATGTCTTGTTTAGACTACTATAGGTTTTATATCACAGCGAGAAACACAATATATGGTTTTATCACTTGAGCTCGACTCTTTTGACATTTGGAAAATAATTTTTTATTTAAAATTTATTATTATTTTTAATTCTGAAATAGTATTAGTTGACATTTGGAAAATAATTTTACATTTGGAAAATTATTATTATATAAAAAATATGTTTAAAATTAAGTGTATAAAAAGTTTTTTTGATTAGATGAATTAAAATAATGTATTGTAACTGTTTTAAGTTTTGGGTTTATTTTAGATTTTAGCAGTACAAATTTCAATGATATTATGATTTTAAATTTATGATTTCAATTAATTATTCATTATTCAATTTCTCGCAAAATTATTAAAAATTATTCAAATTATCAAAATGCAGAAGCTTTAAACTTTAACCGTTAAAAAAAAAAAAAATATTCCTTAAAAAATATCACAAGAATGAATGTAAAAAATAAAAATAAACTACAACAATTATATATATATATATATATATTCAAAAGGATAAAAAAAAATAGAAAAGTGAAATTATAGTGATTAAAAAAGTGGACAAAATAAAAAAATCATTTTTTCAGTATTCTGGAATAAGGCTTCCAAAATTATAATTTAATTATCAATAACTAAAGCAACCATATAAGTTAAATGGTTGGTAAAGGTCCTTAGGTATCAATCATAATAAGTATCAAAACACTTCATTACTAAAATTCAAAACAATTGTTTCATTGCTAGAATTAAAAAATTCATAAGAATTATCTAAATTATAATTTTATTTAAAATAATTAGGACAATAAACATGTCTATTTCATAATAGGTCTTCCACAACTTTAATTTAATTATCAATGATTATTAGGTGGATGATAGAGATTTTACCTCCATAGATAGTAGTATTCAAAGATTGAGGCTTGAGTTTTACCTCCCAAGTTAATTATGTTCTTTTAATTAATTTATCTCAAATTAACTAATTAAAAAAAATGTCATATCAAGACATGTCATATTGAGCATGTGGTATTGATAAACCATGGTATTAGCCCATGGTATCTGTTGACAGTGTTGGACCCACCAACATTCAGGGGATCTCCCAGATATGAAGTCTCAATCAGACCTCACACCGTTTGGTGTAGGAGTCCCATCTGGTATAAAGGTCTGGTTGCCAAATCCTTAGAGATTTTCCTTGACTCTAACGTCAGCACAAGTGAGTGATGAAATAGTGTTTTCAAAAAGCAAGGGAAGTGTGTATGGTGAGTGTACAGTGCCATTGTGTCTAGGTTCTTCTACTGCAAAGGAAGAGAGAAAAGTGAGCCTCTAAGTGAGAGGTAATAGTACCACCCAGGAAGAGACACACACGAACCAAGAGGACCTGTCCAACATCCAGCAGAATAGTCCACAACAGATGCAACAGTCATTCCAACCAACAAACAAGGGGATGTTCGTCTAACATCCAATGGAATAGTCCACAACGGATGCGACAATCGTTATAACCAATAAGCAAAGAAAGATATGTCTAGTATCCTGCAGAATAGTGCACAAGGATGAGACAACAATAACAACCATTAGATCATATTCTCAACAGCATAAGCACTAAAATAACCGAAATAGTTTAGCTATCTTAGTAAATGTGAAAGCAAACATGAAATACAAATGTTCACATAATAGTCTTACAAACATCCATAGTTCATGCATGAAGAACATGCTGGCCTGAAAGGCTTCTGTTATTAAGACAAAGATCCAAGACACATAATTACATGTACATCACTAGCCCAGTAGTGGAACATTGGAGCCACTCCTTGCTCCTCAAAGAACTAGGTGGTCTCTCTAATGCCTTATGGGAGGAGCCAAGGTGAAAAGTCCTTTGCTCATACAATGAGGGAGTATATATAACCAAGGGGTGATGCTTACCCCTTGTGACTATTTGACTACCCTCATGATTGTTCAACTTCCTATGACTTTTCAACTTACATGACTCTTCATATTCATGTGTGTCCATTGGACTTCCACTTTACAATACATTTGATTTAAAATATTCATGGCCCACAAAAGTGATGTGGCATATGAAAAATCATGACAAGAATTGACGTGACACTGCTGACATGGACTGGCTTAATGATGTGGCAATGTCAAGCCATTATTTCTTTTGAGTGATAGATGTATTCTTGGATATTCTCTCTTCTCCTCCGCATAGCTTGATGATGCGGGGTCTTCAATGATCTTTGGTCTTCGAAGGTGGTTGCACACTTGTGCTCCTTTTGCTTGTTCTTAGTAGGTCCACTAGTCCGTTCAGCTATAAGTGAGTCTTTAGGAATGCTTCCCTCCTTCTTCTCCTCCTTCATCATCTTGCCATGACTTGATAGTGTACATGTTCTTATAATTCACTTATGACAGGACGACATCAATCCAAAAACTCCATATCCTAAGATGATGCATTATTATCCATGAACTGAGCCCAGGTGGTGGGCTCCAGTATTGTAGCAATAATGCTACAACTCCTGGAGCTTCCTTATCTAATTTTATCAACCCGGTAGTTCGTAACAAACTTGGAAGCGACGGTGCTGTATGCACAAGTACTAGCTCTTGTCGCAGCTGTCACTTGGTCAGCTGGCACAAGTCCGCTAGGGCTCAAGCCAACTTCTATATGTTCGCAGAAGAATATTTTTAAGTGATGAACGAAAGCTATCTCAAAGGGAATTATCCTACTTTGCAAGAATGAACTGAAAGACAACAAAACATAGAAACCCTAGTAAACCCTAATTTGACCAGCTTAATCCTTACGATGCAATGGTGGGAATGCAACTTCTAAAAATGATGCCATTACTTCTATTGGGATGAGATGCATGTGTTTAAACTACTTTCATCTGAAGAGAACATGTTTTTGTATTTTTGCTCAAGTTGGTGGAGTTATTATGACTGTGCTTCTTACTGGGTCTTGACTGTGCAGGGGTAGAAAAAGGGGAGGAAGGCTTGGAAAAGGTCAGGAAGACTCTGAGAGGGTCTAAGGGATCCCTTACATCATTCCACAGAAGTTCACAAAGTTCAGATGCCTGGAAACCGTGTTTGCAAGCTTCTACAGGATGTCTGCAGGGGATTCTACAGGAAGTTCAGGATTTCTACAGGAAGTCTGCTAACTTCTACAGGATGTTCTGCAATAGGATTTTTGGGTGATGGGTGAGTGAATGAGCTGTAGGGGTGGATAGAGAGGTAGGAGGGGAGCTTGTGATGGCTTATGGACAGAGAGATGAGGTGGAGAGGGGGTGTGTAAAGCTGGTTGGTCTAGAGGAGGGTAGAGGCAATGGAAGGCCGAAAAGATAAAACAATGTGGAGGGTAAAAGAGTTGGGAGGCAAATGATCTAGCTGGGAGATAAGTAGATGGCTTAGGCACGGCTCAGAAGGATAGGGAAATGATAGAGTGGTGTTGCGCAGTGTAAATGAAACAAATCACCGGTGTCTTGCACAAAACCGAGAATTCATCAACCTATTCTAACTGTTTTATTAAAAACCAAAGAACAACAATGTAGTTTAAAGGGAAATCGTGCATGGTGCTGAAACAAAGAGTTATTCCACAAGATCTAAATGCATGGACACTTTTACAACCGAAAACATCACCTCAAGACTTGCATGAATATGTAAAAAAGTGTTTTTGGTAGTTGGCACGGTCTGCACTTCCGGTCCCCAAACAGAGGTGAAAGTGAGTGTGCATTCAACCTTTTTTGGAACTCTGATTAACTCCAATCCTCTTACTCTAATCTAAACTACTGAAGCAATTTTGTTCATAACACTAACCTATGTAACCACACCAAGAAATCTGAATCAGCAAACTGTGTTTCCAAGTGCATGTAAAGGAAAAGAAATATAATGCTGAAAGAAAGACAAGTAACAATACAAAGAAAGGAGGCCTATTGCTCTCAGGTTGGGCCCAACCCTGAGAGCTATAGCTCCTCTAAGAACTCAGAGCTGCCTCAAATCTGTCTGCTTATTCATTAAGAGATAATAGTCAAAAGTCTGATAACATGCCAAAAATGGCTTACAAAAAGCAAAACAGAGCTATCAGCTCGTAGTCTAGAATGAACAACAAAGTTTCAAAAGTCCCCATCGAAGGCTACAGCCTCAATATTTATACATTATGAGGGCCAAGCTGGCCTCCTAAATTAGTGGGGCTTGGCTGACCAACTAAAAGTAAACTGTTGTTCCCTTAGAATCCGTTGGCTGCCTTCTAGCTCGGTGGTGATAGCTGTTGGAGCTCGGAGTTGAGGTGGAGATCACGAGGAAGGCCATTCAAGGCTGTGGACAACCTTCCTACAAAACCGCAATGCCACCTTGGCTGTCTCCTTGCCTCCATCTGCGTGGTTTTGCTCCATTTAATGTCAAAAAACCTGAAATAAACATGTATTAGCCACCTAGGAATAGTGACTGCCCTCCTTCCTACAAATAACATGAATATACTAAGAAATGATGCATAAGTGATAAAAAATGAAGGGTTGAGCAAGGTAAGTAGGCCAAATGAGCCCAAAATGTTACCAAAATTTGGGGCTCATCATCACCCCCCAGCTAAAATATTTGCTCATCCTTGAGCAACTAGTCCAACTCCTCATCCTTCATTGCCTTTACTTCCACCCTTACATCCCAAGCCTCTGTAGTAGTGTCCTCCTTGCTGATATGGAATCCAGCCTTTCTGTTCACCTCTTCCCACTATTCATTATCATCTTCCTCTGTGCTGCCTTCCATCAATCCTAGCAGCAGTGGTGGGCTTAGTTTGAGGTCAATCCAGCTGGCCTCGAGGTTTTGCATGGATTTCTTATAGAGGGCCACCCGTACTAGAGCTTCCCTCATCCGAGTTGGGGTATGATACTCTCTGATTTTCAGACTATGGGCCAAGGTATTCCATCTGCGGGTGCAAGCTTGGACAGCGTTGTCTCCTAACAGTCTCTCCATGTCCTCAAAATGCGCTATGGCTTGGGCCTGCTGATCCATATATCTCAATGAAGTTTGAGGGTCAGTGGACAAGTGTTGGTGTGCCGAGATTAGTGCAACTGGATCCCCTGGTTCTGCTCTAATTAGCAATGACTCATTCAGCTCCTGGTTCATGACCGCTTTGGCTTCTGCTGCTCTTTTGTCCTCATGGTTCAACCATGAGGCAAATGCCATTAATTGCATATCTCCCAAGGCCGTATTGGGATCCCATGAAATTACATTAGGCAGGGCCAAATTATGGAGGTAGAACTCCGCTAATTTGGCCTTATCCTCTGATGAACTAGTACTGCATACTTCAGTGAATTGTTGTGGGTCTTGGAGCTGAGAGATACCTCTTTGCGCCAAGGTATTGATTTGAAATTGCAGCCATTGGTCTTTCAGGTACAGGCCATAGGATTTGGCCGGCTGTCTGCATTGTATAGCATCCATGGCCCAACTGGCCATGCAGGCCAATTGTGCCTCTTTCTGCTGCAGTTGTTGTCTGAGAGCTTGCACCTCAATTTGTGCTTGCTGTTCTGCTTCCTGTAGATGCAAGGTTGGCTCCCCAAGACCGGTTTGTAGTTCCTTTTTGCCTTGTTGTTCTGCTGTGGTGTCATTGGAGGGTGTACCTGTTCCTGTCCTCAGCTCCTGTAGCTGCAATCTAAGCTTTTCGTTTTCTTCCTGTAGGAACACTCTTTGGCAATTTGCCACGTGTTTAGCCATGGCTAATTCACTTCTGGCCTCCTTGAGTTGCTCTTGCAAGGGACCTATGTCCGCCACACCCTTTGACTTGGCTATTTTCATCCACGTGTGTGTACGTACTCTCTCTTCCTCCAATGCAAAAAACAGTGGCACAGTGAATTTCTGAGGTATAATTTTGCCAGCCTCTAAAAAGTTGTAATATGAACTCAGACTTGGCTGAGGGCTAGGCTCTGGAATGTGCTCTTTTTCTACTTCTCTTGGTGGCTCTACTTCGCCCTCCCTCGGTGGTGATGAGGGTGCTTCTCCTTCCATTCTCTCTGTTTCTTTAAGCCTGGCTAAGGTTTCCTGTAGAGCATCCTCAGCATCCTGTAGCCGAGCTTTTGAAGCCAATTGGTCTAACCTTTCTTTCCAAGTAGTTTTCTTCGGGCTCCCCCTCTCATAGGTGACTGATATCCTTGAGGGGGACCTCTCCTTGGGCGAAGTAGGGGCATCATCTATAGTGATTGGGCTGCTGGACGGAGGCTGTGGCTTGCCCGTCTTTATTCTCACACTTCTCCTAGCTTTAAAATATAGAGGGGTCTCTCTCTTTCTCTTCTCCTTTGGCTTAGGAGGTGTGCTGAGGGCGGCCAGCACAGCTGCTGCCTCCCTTGCAAGAATGTCAGCTTTTCTTCTCCTTGGGTCTCGCTTTCTTAGGGCTTCCTGTAGAAGACCCTTTTTCGGTTGATTTCGGGCTTCTTGTAGAAGGCCCTTTTTCAGCTGATTTTGGGCTTCCTGTAGAAGCCGGTTTCGGTTTTCCTGTAGAGACACGTGGCACCACTTAAGATTGCTTTGCTGAGGGTGTTTTACTTTTCGACTTGGTCGATGCTGCTGATGAGGTGCCCTTGCTGATGTGGACCTGCTCAGCCTTGTCCACTCTGCTTTGTAATCTTTTCTCTCTGGCCGTCAACATGGGTGTGTCATCCTTCTCTTTGGCACCCTTTTTCTCTCGTTTCTTCTCTTGCTTTTTCTTCTGCTCCGTGGTCGTGGTCTTCTGGCCTTTTTCTTTCTTCCCTGCGGGCACTGACTCCTTCTCCTCACTGCTAGATGAACCGAGCTCTTCGGTCAACATCTTTATGTCACCATCCTTGGTCAAATTTATGAAGGCTTCCCATGAGAGAGGAACCTTGTATGTGTGGAGCGCATCCTCCACGAGGAGTTTAATGAGTCCATGGTGGGCTACCTGATCTGGTGTGCCTTCTTTTAACTTGGTGGCACATTCAATCATAGACTATAGTAGAAAGTAGGGGATACTCAGTTTTTTTTCTACAGGTAGGTCCAACTGGTGCCTTAATTCCGTGAGTAACCGAAAATGGTACCCATACACAATGCTAAAACGACCTTCGCAGGTGATGTACTTCATAATCTGCAGACTAACTTCACTCCACAGTGGCAGTAAGCTGGTTCTACGAACCCCGTTTTTATCTTCTGAGAATTCCTCCTCTGGTGGAAAGAATTCTTTCTTAGCCTGTTGGCCCAATTTCCTTTCTTCTTTATCCCATGGTAATCCCATTGGGAGCTCAGTAACTCGGCTGATGAATTGTGGGGTGAGTCTGAGACTCAAACCCCTGAAGTTAACGGTGGCCAATGTTTTGGATTTCGGCTTCAGAGCTTGCAAAAACTCCTCTGCCACCTCATCGTCATAGCCCTGCAACTTGTCGCAGAACGACATCCATTGCGCTTGCATGAATAGCTCCACCACCTCAGGATTCTCTCTTAACTTTGTTGAATCGGTTGGTTCCCTTCTGATGAACCCACCCGGCATGGTGAAAAAACTGCTGCGTTAGCTAGAGGTGGCGAATGCGAAAGAAAATTGGCCTACTGGGACAGAGCGTAGAATTACGCCTTTGTCACGCATACAATTCACGAAACCTTATCCTCGAGGACCTTAACACAGCTTAATTATACTGACATCCTGTAGGACGACAATTCATGCAACGGCAGACAATACTTGCAAATTTTTTTATGTCCAGACTGTAGAACGTCGACTCTGCCACCCTCGAAACCAATTGCATGGAAGGTTCAGGCTTACCTTTTTAATCCGCCACCTTTTGACGTGAGGAACCCAATTTCCTGTAGAAGCAGCTTTCCTGTAGAAGCAGCGCACGAATTCTGGAGGATACTGCAGTGGGTCTGCGCTCTCTGTGCTGCTTAACAGGCGTTCGAACGGCCAAAGACTTGGAGTGTCGAGCTTCAGAGGAATCCGGATGCTCACTCGACTTTCAAACGGCGAATGATAAATGCATGGGGTGGCAATCTAGCCTATTAGATTTGAATCCGGCGGAATCCGTGGTGCGGGGGTGAGCTGTCCCTGCCGGACCGTTGGACGACGTCACTCCATCATTCTTCTGCAAGTTCCCTTACTGCCGCATCATTCCCCGCAGATCCGCCGCCGTCATTTCTGTTACAACTCATTTCTCCCCGACTGGATGGCTCTCACGTGTGCACTGCCCGTTCCTTTTGCCACGACCACCGCTCAAACATCTGACTAGACCACTGACTGGTCGACGTGGCCAGTCGAATGGCCATACGGCCGCTCAACCCATTCACTTCACACTTCGCAAACATTTTCAAAGTAAAATTCATGCAATTCGACGGAAGAAAGGGTCGAGGCACTTACCTGTGCGGCCGCGACACGATTCTTCAGGCTTTTGGACGATGATGAGTAGATTTGTTTGCTGCTGGTGGATTGCACAGGCCCGGAGGTTCCTCTTCACAGGCCACTGACGATTTTCTTATGATTCGGCTGCATGTGCCTGCGTTATCCTTGCATGTTGCAGGCGATGGAATGGTGTACACTCTAGTTGGCTTAACTGCTAAGGGACTCCTGCAGGATGTCCTGTAGCAGTTTTTCCTCCTCGGTGCATGCTGCACGACGAAGGCAGTGGCCTCACGATCACGCTGACAGAGCTCATGGATGGCTGGGATGGATATGGTATGGCATCTCAGCGTTTTTCATTATAAAAAAAAAAAAATTCTTTCTCTTGATAACTCAATGATCTGCTTTGATGGTGCAGGTATCTTCATTGCATATCGACAGGGGTGGTAGAAAGAGGTGACAGCAGTGTGTGAGGGAGAAGATGGTAGCTTGCATGCGTCTATACCAGACCTTGGTCGTTAGATCTCCTCATATAATCAGTTCTGGGCCGTCCCAAACTTCTACATGAAGTTTCCTGTAGAAATACAGAACTTCCTGTAGAAAGTCTGCACCTTCCTGTAGAAAGTCTACACCTTCCTGTAGAAAGTTTGCCCCTTCCTGTAGAAGACTTAAGCAGTGAGGAAATCGTGCCCATACCTTGGAGAAGATGAGTATTCTTGGAGGAGGTGCTGGTGAGGTCTCCTGGCAGCACGATAAGGATCCCTGACTTTGAGTTGAGAGACCTCATCTCTTTCATAGAACACCTACAACCTGCATGCATTTCCACATTATAAACTTGTTATCCCTGTCTTCTTTTGCTTATTGTTTTTTTTTTTTTTTTTGAAAGATAGCAGGGACGCCTCAATGAGGTTTTCACCCTTTCCATCTGCCTTAAGCGCCTCAGAGAGGTTTTCACTCAAGGATCTTTTTTCAAATTCCCTCTCTTTTTTTTTGAAAGACAATAGGGGCGCCTCAATGAGGTTTTCACCCCTACCACCTGCCTTGGGAACCTCAAAAAGGTTTTCACCCAAGGATCTTTATTTTTATTTTTTTTTAGATCTTTCAGGGTATGCCCAAAGCAGAGGCAGAACCCTTCTCTATGACCAGCACTGACTTCTCCACAGTTTTGATGAACTCTTGTCTTGAGAGAGGTTTCCTGTAGATCTTCAGTCGATGCCCATTGACAAGCATGGGGATGGCCTCCTCATCAATGGTCCGAATAAGAACAGATCCATTGTCATGACATTTTTCCACTGCATATGGTCCAAGCCATCTGGTTCTCAGCTTCCCCTTGAAATCTTTGTGCCTGGAGTCATACAACAGTGCCCAATCTCCTGGCTGGAATTGCTTGTCATTGAGGTGTTGGTCATGCCACACCTTTCTCTGAAGTTGAACCACTTCTGAGTGAAGGAGGGCCTACATTCGGTGCTCGTCCAGTCCATTCAGCTGCAATAACCTTTCTTGTTGTGCATGGCTGAGATCTAGGTCCAGCTGAGCTACCATCCTCAAAGTGTTGTATTCAAATTCAATGGACAGCAAAGCTTTCTTCCCATAGACCAGCTCATAAGGTGTGAAGCCGGTTGTGGTCTTCCAAGTGGTGTTGTAAGCCCATGTGGCCTCAACCAGGCGATCTGCCCAATCTTTCCTACTGCTGCTCACCACCTTAGTCAAAATCCCTTCCAATGCTCTGTTGGTGACTTCCACTTGCCCGTTTGCCTGAGGATGATAGGGGGTGGAAGTCCTATGCTTGATTTTGTGATGAGCTAGTAGGTCTTCAATTAAGTTGGATGTGAACTGGCTTCCTTGATCGGTGACTAGCTCTCTTGGGTAGCCAAATTTGTAGAAGATGTTCTCTCTTAAGAACTCAGCCACCTTTTCTTCTGTTGCTGCTTTGATTGCCTTAGTTTCTGCCCACTTTGTCAGGTAGTCAGTGCACACAATGATGTAAGACCTTTGCCTCGAAGGAGGGTTGATTGGACCCACAAAGTCCATACCCCACTTCTCAAATGGCTCAAGAGTCACTTGAGGTTGGAGAGGCATCTCATCCCTTTGAGTCAGTTTCCCCATTCTTTGGCATCGGTCACATTGGCTCACATACCTTCTGACATCTTGATGAAGTGTGGGCCAATAGTAGCCTGCCTGCAGGATTTTGAAGGCAGTCCTCTTTGCTGCAAAATGTTCTCCACAAGGCCCATCATGACAAGTGAGGAGGATATCAAAGACTCCCTCCTCCCTTACACAACGCCTTAAGATCTGATCAGGGCCAAGCTTGAACAGGTTGCCCCCGATCCAAGTAAATGAGGCACTTTTTCTGATGATTCCGCTCTTCTCTCTTGAAGATAGGTGCAGAGGGAACTGTGATGAAACAAGGTAGTTCGCTATATCAGCAAACCATGGAGAGAGTACTGAGATAGCAAACAGATGTTCATCGGGCATCTGGTCATCCACTGTTCCATCCTCATCTGCAGACAAGTCCAATCTAGATAAAAAGTCAATAACAACATTTTCTTTACCTGGTTTGTCAACAATGGTCAAATCAAACTGCTGCAACAAAAGTAACCATCTAATAATACGAGCATTCACATCTGGTTTATTCATTAAATATCTGATTACAACATGATCAGTATGTACAAATGTTTGATAGCCAGTGATATAATGTCGGAACTTGTTCAGTGCATGGACCACAGCCAAGAATTCTTTCTTGGTTACAGTGTAATTCAGTTCTGCTTTGGACAAGTTTTTGCTGACAAAGTAAATGGCATACGGAAGTTTTTGTTCAACTTGTCCTAAGGCTGCCCCTATGGCTTTGTTCGAGGCATCAGTGTGGATGTGGAAAGGTAGGGCCCAGTTGGGACCTCTCAAGATTGGGGCAGACACCAACTTGTCCTTTAATTCATTCAAAGCCCTCTGACAATCGTCAGTCCATTTAAACTCCACATCTTTTGCCAACAAACCAAACAATGGCGAGGCTAGCTTGCTGAACTCTTTAATGAATCTCCTGTAATACCCTGCTAATCCTAAGAAACTCCGAACATCCCTCACCTTTTGGGGAGGTGGAACCTTCTTGATGAGAGCAATTTTGTTAGGATCCACTTGTAACCCTTGGCAAGAAATGGTATGGCCTAGCACGGTCCCTTCAGTCATCAAGAATTCACATTTTTCAGGATTAAGGGACAGGTTCATCTCAATGCATTTGGTTAGGAATTTTCCCAGATTGGACAATGCTTCTTGGAAGTCGGACCCATAAGGAGTGAAGTCATCCATATAGATTTCCACTGCATCATGGACCAGCTCCGAGAAGATGCTCAAGACAGCTCTCTGGAAGGTAGCAGGAGCATTGCATAGCCCAAAGGGAAGAACTCGGTAGGAAAAGGTACCCCAAGGACAAGTGAAGGTGGTCTTATCTTGGTCTTCTGGGCTGATTGGGATTTGGTTGTACCCGCTAAACCCATCCAGGAAATAGAAAAACTTCTTTCCTGCCAATCCATCCAACACTTGATCTATGAAAGGTAGAGGGAAATGGTCTTTCTTGGTAGCTTTGTTCAGTTCTTGGTAGTCCACATAGATTCTCCACTTCCCATTTTTCTTGGGAACCAACACCAGAGGGGACACCCATTCGCTATCCGAGATGGGGTAAATGAATCCGGCATCCAACAGTTTTTGCAATTCTTCCTTGACAATGTCCTTAAGGGCTGGATTCATTCTCCTCTGGGGTTGCCTAACCGGTTTACAATCCTCTTTGATGTAGATGTGATGGGTACAAACCGAAGGATGGACTCCTTTCATCTCCTTATAGCTCCAAGCAAAAGCATCTAGATGACTGGCCAACAGGCTACACAACTCCTTTTCCTGAGAAGGAGATAGGGAGGAGTTGATCTTTAACGTCCTCTTAGGGCCGAACTCCACATTCTTGAATCTGGGAGTGACAGGGTTGGTTGCACAAAGGTCCACTAAGGTGCTGGCTTGGGCATCCTCCACCAATTCCTCTAAGGATAGTGCACTGGGAGGTGGATTCTGGATCAAGGTTTCAATCAAATCATCCTCGGTTGGGGGGCCTCCCCTAGTGGTGTCTAGGGTGCACAAAGGTGCTGAGTACACCTCATCTTCTTCTCCTTCCTCCAACCAAAGTGGTAAGTCATGCTCTAATGAGGGTTGGGCAGGAGGGTATAGGACTAGCTGCTTGGACATAGGACCATTTTTGATGGTCATGTTTCCTGCACGACAACTTATGTAAGCATCTGCAGTGGCCAACCAAGGCCTTCCCAAAATAAGAGGATATCCAGTGAGCTTTGCCTTTGGTTGCAGCACCAAGAAATCTGCAGGATATTCCCAAGAGTCAATAGAGACCAAGACATCCTCCACAATCCCTTCGAGAGTCACGGTGGAGCGATCTCCTAGTTGCAGGACTGTCGAGGTTTTCCTCAAGGAACCCTGAAGGTTGAGTTTGAGCATGGTATCCCTGGTCATCACATTAATGGCAACCCCCAGATCAATCAAGGTGTGAGGTATGATGGTGCCATTGATGTGGACATCTACTACAGGACTCCCAGGATCTAGGTACTTTGGGCAGATGACTTGTCCTAACATAAGGTCAGAAAGTTGTCCTAAGACATTGATGGTTGAAGCATCCCTCTTTCGCCTGCCTGGGTGTTTGAAACACTTTTCCTTAACCAGATTGTTGTATATCGGTACATCTTTGATGGCTTGGAGAAGTGGTATTTTCACACACAACTGCTTGAGCTCTCCCAGAAGCTCGTCCTCCTCTGGGTTGGGTTGTGTGGTGGCTGTTAGTCTCTCAGGAAAGGGTGGAATGGCCTTGGGTTCACTTTCCTGTTTGTCTTCCTCGTCCTCTGGGGGAGGAGGTTGGCGATCCGGAAGAGTCTTTCCAGATCGAAGATTGATCTCCTGGATCTCCACAGCATAGGTAGGGCATGATGTTTCCCCAGTGTATACCTGCTGGGCCTGTCTGTTGTTGGGGTTCGGGTTCGGTTGAGCAGGAATTTGAGGTTGCCTTGGAGGAGTAGGAGGTAATGGTTGAGGTTGAACTGGTGGTGGAGGCAAAATGGAGGGAGGAGTGTTGTACTGGGGCCTCCAGCCGACTGAGGTGCATTCCATTGAGGCGGTGGCTGGGCATGTGAGTGATATGAATGAGTAGTGGGTTGAGTATGGTACTGAGGTGGATAAGACCATGGAGGAGGCACAGACCAGGAAGGATGAGCAGGGGGACCCCAGGAAGGCATAGGAGTAGATTGGTTGGGGTTGTAATAAGCTTGGGGTGCCCCTTGCATCCCCTGCTGGTAAGGTCTAGGTCCTTGTGGCCTCCTTTGGTTGAGGAAATAGAGAGGTTCAGTGGGGGCTTCTGTCCCTTGGTACATGGCTTTAAGCCCAGGTAAGGTTGGACATTGATTTGTGGGATGGTCCTCCTCACAAATGAAACATACTTCAACCGAATGCAATGGGCATTCGTTCTTAGGGTGTCTCCTTGTACACCTAGGGCAGAAGATAGCCAAGGCCCTCTCAGCTTCTTCCTTCTTCTGCTGGATCCTGAACGTGTCAAGTTGCATGGCAATGGTCTGTCTCACCTCACTTTTGAGATCCTCTAATTGATTTGCAAACTCATGTTTGGAGAAAGGAATACCAGCTGAGAGGAGGTTTCCTCTACCTCGTTTCCGGGCTGCCCTAGAGTGGTTTCTAAACACAGTCATTATGTCCTCATAAGGCAGTTGGTAAATATCTCCCCCAGCTAACATGTGAAGGGTATCTAAGAGGTCTTCAGGGACTCCTCGGAGCAGGACTAACTTGAGAGATTCAGGGTCAAGTGTGCACCTGGCCCGTTTATAGCTAAGTTGGAACCTTTCCTCATAATCCTCTAAGGACTCATCATTTCCCATGGTCATCCGAAAGATTTCTCCCTTGGTTTCCTTGGACCTACAGTAGTCCCGGTACTTGGTATTGAAAGCTTGCTGCATCTGAGCCCAAGTGGTGATACTATTCCCAGGTAAGCCCATGAACCAGCGCAATGCTGCATCCTTAAGAGTTGAAGGGAAGAGTTTCAGCTTCTGCTCATCTTCAGTATAGTCATAGGTTCGGCAAAGGACAACAAACTCAAACAGGAAGGTATCAGGATCTTCAGTAGTCAGTCCATGGAAGTGAGGTAAAGCGGAGGGGCTAATGTTCTTCATTTTCATGTCTCCATTGGTCTCTCGGATGGGGAAGGCACCTTCTATTCTCTCATCTTCTCCTCTATTGTCAGCCATAGCTTCAGATGGGATGGTCTCTAATTCTTCTTCTGCTATAGGATCTTCGTATATCTCAGGAGGTTCACCTATAGGTTCTTCTGGATCACTGTCACCGAAGAAGAGAGAAGGGTGACTCAGTGATGTGGTGGGGGTGTTGGGTAAGAATTTGCCTGTTTTATCTCGATTCCTACGAGGCATGAAATGGAAAGACTTTTTTTTTTTTTTGATTGCCTTTGTTTTTTTCTGGTACCTGCAAAAACTGAAACAGATTGATCCACAACTAACTATCTTGCTGAAATGAAAATGCAGAATTGAAATGAAAGCAGGAAAGAACTAATCTACTTTGCTCAAATGGAATTGCAGGAATGGAAATGCTAGTCTACGCTTGCAGAATTGAAATGCTAATCTATGCTTGCAAAATTGAAATTGCGGAATTGAAGTGTTAATCTATGAAAGCAGGAAATGTCTATGCTACCTTTGCAGAATGGAAATGAAATAAACTACTTGGCAGAATGCGAGAGTAGGAAAATAGAAGAAAAGCAACAATTACTAATACTCTGACGCTTCCCCGACAACGACGCCAAAAAGATGGTGGGCTCCAGTATTGTAGCAATAATGCTACAACTCCTGGAGCTTCCTTCTCTAATTTTATCAACCCGGTAGTTCGTAACAAACTTGGAAGCGACGGTGCTGTATGCACAAGTACTAGCTCTTGTCGCAGTTGTCACTTGGTCAGCTGGCACAAGTCCGCTAGGGCTCAAGCCAACTTCTATATGTTCGCAGAAGAAGCCTTTTAAGTGATGAACGAAAGCTATCTCAAAGGGAATTATCCTACTTTGCAAGAATGAACTGAAAGCCAACAAAACATAGAAACCCTAGTAAACCCTAATTTGACCAGCTTAATCCTTACGATGCAATGGTGGGAATGCAACTTCTAACAATGATGCCATTACTTTTATTGGGATGAGATGCATGTGTTTAAACTACTTTCATCTGAAGAGAACATGTTTTTGTATTTTTGCTCAAGTTGGTGGAGTTATTATGACTGTGCTTCTTACTGGGTCTTGACTGTGCAAGGGTAGAAAAAGGGGAGGAAGGCTTGGAAAAGGTCAGGAAGACTCTGAGAGGGTCTAAGGGATCCCTTACATCATTCCACAAAAGTTCACAAAGTTCAGATGCCTGGCAACCGTGTTTGCAAGCTTCTACAGGATGTCTGCAGGGGATTCTACAGGAAGTTCAGGATTTCTACAGGAAGTCTGCTAACTTCTACAGGATGTTCTGCAATAGGATTTTTGGGTGATGGGTGAGTGAATGAGCTGTAGGGGTGGATAGAGAGGTAGGAGGGGAGCTTGTGATGGCTTATGGACAGAGAGATGAGGTGGAGAGGGGGTGTGTAAAGCTGGTTGGTCTAGAGGAGGGTAGAGGCAATGGAAGGCCGAAAAGATAAAACAACGTGGAGGATAAAAGAGTTGGGAGGCAAATGATCTAGCTGGGAGATAAGTAGATGGCTTAGGCATGGCTCAGAAGGATAAGGAAATGATAGAGTGGTGCTGCGCAGTGTAAATGAAACAAATCACCCGTGTCTTGCACAAAACCGAGAATTCATCAACCTATTCTAACTGTTTTATTAAAAACCAAAGAACAGCAATGTAGTTTAAAGGGAAATCATGCATGGTGTTGAAACAAAGAGTTATTCCACAAGATCTAAATGCATGGACACTTTTACAACCGAAAACATCACCTCAAGACTTGCATGAATATGTAAAACAGTGTTTTTGGTAGTTGGCACGGTCTGCACTTCCGGTCCCCAAACAGAGGTGAAAGTGAGTGTGCATTCAACCTTTTTTGGAACTCTGATTAACTCCAATCCTCTTACTCTAATCTAAACTACTGAAGCAATTTTGTTCATAACACTAACCTATGTAACCACACCAAGAAATTTGAATCAGCAAACTGTGTTTCCAAGTGCATGTAAAGGAAAAGAAATATAATGTTGAAAGAAAGACAAGTAACAATACAAAGAAAGGAGACCTATTTCTCTCAAGTTGGGCCCAACCCTGAGAGCTATAGCTCCTCTAAGAACTCAGAGCTGCCTCAAATCTGTCTGCTTATTCATTAAGAGATAATAGTCAAAAGTCTGATAACATGCCAAAAATGGCTTACAAAAAGCAAAACAGAGCTATCAGCTCGTAGTCTAGAATGAACAACAAAGTTTCAAAAGTCCCCATCGAAGGCTACAGCCTCAATATTTATACATTATGAGGGCCAAGCTGGCCTCCTAAATTAGTGGGGCTTGGCTGACCAACTAAAAGTAAACTGTTGTTCCCTTAGAATCCGTTGGCTGCCTTCTAGCTCGGTGGTGATAGTTGTTGGAGCTCGGAGTTGAGGTGGAGATCACGAGGAAGGCCATTCAAGGCTGTGGACAACCTTCCTACAAAACCGCAATGCCACCTTGGTTGTCTCCTTGCCTCCATCTGCGTGGTTTTGCTCCATTTAATGTCAAAAAACCTGAAATAAACATGTATTAGCCAGCTAGGAATAGTGACTGCCCTCCTTCCTATAAATAACATGAATATACTAAGAAATGATGCATAAGTGATAAAAAATGAAGGGTTGAGCAAGGTAAGTAGGCCAAATGAGCCCAAAATGTTACCAAAATTTGGGGCTCATCACCAGGACAAGTGACAGGATGGGAGAGAGGGCCTAATAACTATGCATAATGCAGTTACAGGTGATAAGAGAGCTTGATCATTGAGACTGCGCAGAGCACAGCTTAGGCTTGACTGAGAAACTTTTTAGCACAATCTCCACTAGGGAGAAAAATTGCACAGAGACCACTGAGTGTCAGGATTGCGCATTTCAAGAAAGCAGTGGTTGGTGCAGGATGAGGCCCTGAGAGGTTAGTTCTGCATAGTTTTCAGAGGCAAGGGGGACTAGGCAGCAAAGAGACCTAGAGGACAAATCTATGTAGTTTTTTAGGATAGTGAGCTATGGTTGAGGGCAGGACACTGGAGTACATATCTGCATAGTTTTGGAGGCCAATGGAGTCTTGGCTCTCTATGCATTACAGGGTTCCATAGGCAAGGGAAAAGATTGAGGGCTGAAAGTGAGAAGTGCGCAGTTCAAGACATAGTGGGAGGTGAAATTGCGCAATTCTGGGGGTTAAGGAACGTTGTTGGGCTCTAGGATTGCGCAGTACAAAAACTCTGGAGGATAGTGACTGTGCACTGCACAATTCCAAGCAACAAGGTCACATTAATGAGGGCTGAGACTGCGCAATGCACAGCTAAATCGGGGCCTGGTGAAGCTAAGTTTCTTGGTCGAAAAGATTTTCCCAAAATGGCTAAGTGTGGGAGGGAGATAGACTCGTGATAAACTTGAATTGTGATCACACACTTAACATACTTTGATGACAAGACAACATAGACCACCGGAACAACAAGACAAATCATTACCCTCTATGTGACTGTCGCATGACAAGATGTGGCAAGTGCGACACTTGAGATAGACCTTTGAACGACCGTGACAACACTTGTGCCACAATGCTCAAGACTTTGTGTATGAGTGCAACAAGTGTTTGCATGACTAGGACAACTCGTATACACAAAGGCCAGCCTTCAAAACCACCAAAAAAGGTTCACAAACATGACATATCAGTCAAACATGCCAAAAGACGACAATTAATCCAATAAGCAAAAGGGTTCAAAGAACTTGGGGAAAGCTCATGAAATGAGCTTAAATGTTTGGAACAATCAAGGGAAAGACTAAGGAAGGCTCTGAAATTTGGGTACAAGCCAAAATTTTGGAGGGTGTTGCAGCAACTACAACACTTGGCGACACACTCATTGAATTCCAGCTTCTCTGTCTTGATTAGTTTCCTCTGTACAGGGCCTTGGTTCTTTAGGGAGTATTAACTTGTCGTGTAGATTACTTTGGCTTTCCCACTTACCCCATGGGCATACATGGACCCCTATATACCTTCCCAATTGAACACAACATAATCACAATGTTTCGAGTTTGGAAGGGTAGTTTAGCTTGTGAGCTTAAGATTTTCAGAGTAAAGTTTTTCATCTTTGGTGTAGCTCTCCTGCCATCAGGCCTGAACAATACCCCAGTGGAGTCACGTAGCAACAAAAACATTGCTCTGCTTCCAGTAAGCCTAGACAATACCCTAACGGAGTTGCTTGCTTCGCCTCTCTGTGCAGGAATACTTTTTCTTCTTTCACCTTTAGTTATTTATTTAAAGGGAATTGTGCATCAACACTTATTTATTTTGGGGCAGAAGAGAGATCCCTACTTATTGAGAGCAGGAGAGGTTGTTCCTTCAAAGAAGCATATAATGACCTCTAATTCAGGTTTTCTCATTTAGATTTTCCCCTTCTCCATTTCTACTAGTTGGATAGGCTTGAAAATACCAAAGAAGAAAATTGAGTGTAGGCATGAAGTTTCTAGACTATACACGGGTTCATGGTTGGACCAAACTCTCCTTACAGACAGATCGTATTTTCCGTCAGACCTTCATTGGCCAAAATATGTAACCATCACAAGGAGGACAGACAAGATGCTAGCCAAATGCTGGAGTGTCATAAAACTCTTTAGACTTCAGCCATACACACTCTTAGAAGCCACGCAGTAAGGCACAACACTTATTTAAATGACAAAACAAAACAAAACTGAAGTAAAGACATAAACCGCAAACAACAAAAGACTATGTACAGAGTGCAGGGCACAACCCCAGATCTTCATTGAAAATATTGTTTTAAGTCTTTGCCATTGACAGGGAGAGAGTTAATCTTCCCATTAAGTGGTTGAAGATGATACATGTGTTGGCCAAGCTTCTCATGAACTGTGTATGGACCAATCCACAGGGACTGAAACGTAGTGTGTTTTCCTTTGTCCTCATGGGCTTTATCCTAATTTAAGACTAAGTTACCCGCACTAAAGCTATTTTTCCCTACAGATTTTCTATCAAACCATCTCTTGATACGACTTTGGTGAAGTAATAATTTTCTTTGGCTTTCATCCTTTCTTCCTGTAGCTTGTGCAAAGTGTCCATCCTATGCTGGACCATAAGAAATGGCTTGCCTTGGGATTCTTGGGACAGTTGGATAGCAGGTAAGTAGATGTTCGGCGGGAGGATGGCTTCTTTTCCATACACCAGGAAGTAAGGGGACGTGTTCATAGAAGGTTTAGGCGTGATTCGATCAGCCCACAAGGAATTCACCAAAGCAGAGTTCCAGTTTCGATGTTCAGAGAATATGGTCTTTTTGATGATATGAATGAGGATTTTATTCATGGATTCAACAAGACCATTTCCCTGCAGATAATAATTAGCATAATGTTTCAAGATAATACCATTTTCCAATGCAAAATCATAAAGTTTTAACGAGGAAAAGTATGTTGCATTGTCAAAAACAAGTGACGTAGGAATGCTAAACCTGGAGATGATATTTTGCTGCAGAAAGTTGATGACTTTCTAATCATTCACCTGTTTTAGCAGAACTACCTTTGTTTACCACGTGAAATAATCTGTAGCAGTTAGGATATAGCGGTGTTGCTTCAATGAGTGTGGGAAAATTTCCCCAATGATATCCAAGCCCCACTATTGAAACGATTCTTCCACTGCAAAGGGCTACAATGGGGCTGCTGACTTTTGATTTCTGCCAGCACGCCTTTGACAGATTGGACACTTGCAGACATAAGCATGAGCATATTTGAATAATTTAGGCCAGTAAAATCCATCCCACATGAAATTATGTGTTGTAGTATTTCCTACGAAGTGTCCTCCGACTGGTCCATCGTGGAGATCACGTAAAACCTTTTTTGAATCGTGTGCCTCCAAACACCTAAGCAGTACTCTATTGTGGTGCTTTCTGAACAACACCCCATGCACCAACTGATATGAAAATGATTTGAATCTAAGTGCCCTCTTTTTCCATGTAGAGAAGTGGGAGGGCACGATGCCATGCTCGAGGTATTGGCACACATTTGTGTACCAAGATTTTTTTGTCCGTAGTGGGGGTGACTCACTCAACATTGTACATTTCAATTTATCACTCCTATCATGCAAGCCCTTCTTCTTCATCTTTAGTGTTTACTGCCTCTGTTTCTAACTGGAAAAGACCATGACCCTTGATGGTGTGCATTGGCTTAATATCAAGGTCATATTCCTATAATCCGGTCATCCAGTTTGCCCTCCTTTTACCCATATCTTGTGGAATGAGCAACGATCTTACTGTTGGGTGTGGAACAAAGATAGCACAACTATTTTTTAACAGATAGGGTCTGAAGGGCTTTACCACCTTTTACACTGCATAAGCATGTTTTCCCACGGCGGGGTAGTTGAGCTCTGGTCCTTGCAGACTCGCACTCATGAAGGAGATAGGTCGTTCATTGTTAAACTCATCCTTCTGAGTTAACGCAACAACAAGAGAAGTGTTAGAAGAAAACGTGTAGAGCAAGAAGTCTTTACCATAGTCGGGGATGTACAACGTGGGTGATTCTGCTATAGCTTTCTTGATACGGGAAAACATGTCCCTTTTCCTCGTATCCCATTTATAGATTGTGTCCTTCTTGATCATCTCTTATATCGGTTTAACAATTTGAACATACTCAGAGATGAACTTTTAGAGGAATTTGATCTTCCCCAAGAAAGACTGCATGGATTTCTTGTTCACTGGGTGGGGAATTTGTGTGATGGTCCAAAAATTGTCTGGATCTACCTTGATCCCACTTTTAGAAATGATGTGTCCTAGGAGATTACCTTCGGGCATTGCAAAGATACTCTTCTTGGGATTCAAGGATATCCTGTATTTACGACATCGCTAAAAAAATTTCTTTAGATGGCACAGGTGGTTTGGATGTTGTTTGGAAAATACTATCACATCATCAAGGTAGACCACTACACTCTATCCAATAAACCCATAAAAGGCAATGTCCATTGCATGTTGGAATGTCGCACCAACATTGACTAGCCCAAACAAATTTCGTCGAAATATGAATGTGCCCCACTTTGTCCGAAACGTAGTTTTTAATCTGTCAGGCTCTGCTACCAAAACCTAGTTGTAACTTGAGAATCCATTGAGCAAAGAAAAAATTTCGGTCCCCGATACTATTTGCAGTATTTTCTCCATGAATGGCATAGGGTAATTATCCTTGTCCAAGGCGCGGTTGAGATTGCAGAAATCTACGCACAAATGGATCTCCCCAGACTTATTTCTTACGAGAACGAAGTTTGATACCTAGGTTGAATGTCGCACCTTGTAGATGATCCGAGCATCCAACAATTTTCTCAACTCCTTCTGTATGAGGGGCTCAAGCGTTGGGTGAACTTTCCTCAGTTTCTGTTGAAATGGCTTGGCCCCTTCCTTGATTGGTATCACATGTTGGATTATTCGCATGTCATATGTCTTGAGATCATCGTACCTCCAAGCAAAGACATCACGGTACTACTTGAATAAGCAGATGAAGGCTTGTCACTCTTGTGGTGCAGCAAGTATCGATATTAACATACTTTGTATCTTTCTTAGTTCCTAAGCTGATTTTCTCACACGACAGTGTGGAACAATGGGTCTTGGAATTACTGGGCCCCCGGAAGAAGATCACTCAATCAAATGTTTTCTTCTTGAAACTATAAACTATTTATAATTGGGTACATTCTTATTATTCCCATTTTCCATCATTCAACATTGTTAGAAAATAACTTCCATTGAAAATTATTTGGGGTTTAACACTCCATAAGTCACAATGACTGAATTTGGAGAAAACTACTATTAATATTAGAGAGAATAGAGACAAGGTACGTTGTTTACTACAGTAGCTTGAGTTAAATATTTGAATGGTCTATGATTCCAACTACCCTTTCCATATGATCGATATGAGAAAATGGAAAAACTAATAGGTGTGGCAATGGGAATAGTAGAAGAAAATAGTTTCAGATTGATTGCAATGAAGATTGTTTGTAATTGACTATATTCTTAGTATTCATATTTTCTATCTATCAAAATTGTTACATTGACACTTTGCACTAAAAAAATTTATTTCATCATTTTTCATCATTCAAGTTACTAACAGTCTCTCTCATCTCAACAAACTGAGGTAACTAAGCAAATTTTAAATTAAATTGACCAAATTAATCTTAGACATATTTAGCATATTTAAAATGATCAAAATAATTAGATGTTCAACAAATTTTGTATGACCGCACACGACTGAAACCAGCCTAGATCCATCTTAACACCGGATCTATCAAGCGCCGAGAGGGATCAAATCTCTCGAGGTGCAAACCTTTCCTCAAGTTTTGCACTCAAAAAATAGGTTTGCACCTCGAGAGATTTGATCCCTCTCGGCACTTGATAGATCTGGTGTTAAAGAAGCCATATAAGTTAAATGGTTATAAAGCTCCATTGGTATCAATCATAATAAGTATCAAAACACTTCATTGCTAAAATTAAAAACACTTGTTTCATTTCTAAAATTAAAAAAAATCATAAGTATTACCTAAATTATAAATTTATTTAAAATAATTAGGACAATAAACATGTCTATTTCATAATAGGTCTTCCACAATTTTAATTTAATTATCAATGATTATTAGGTGGATGATAGAGATTTTACCTCCATAAATAGTAGTATTCAAAGATTGAGGCTTAAGTTTTATCTCCCAAGTTAATTATATTCTTTTAATTAATTTATCTCAAATTAATTAATTTAAAAAATGTCATATAAAGACATGTCATATTGAGCATGTGGTATTGATAAACCATAGTATTGGCCCATGGTATCTGTTGACGGTGTTGGACCCACCAACATTTAGGGGATCTCCTCGATATGAAGTCCCAATCATACCTCACACTGTTTGGTGTAGCAGTCCCATCCAGTATAAAGGCTCGATTGCCAAATCCTTAGAGATTTTCCTTGACTCTAATTGCCAGCACAAGAGAGTGATGCAACGGTGTCTTCAAAAAGCAAGGGAAGTGTGCCTGGTGAGTGTACAACGAAAATGTGTCTAGGTTCTTCTACCGCAAAGGGAGAGAAAAGTGAGCCTCTAAGTGAGAGGTAATAGTACCACCTAAGAAGAGACACACACGAACCAGAAGGGCCTGTCCAACATCCAACAGAATATTTCACAGTGGATGTGACAGTCGTTACAACCAACAAACAAGGGGATGTTCGTCTACCATCCATCAGAATAGTCCATATCAGATGCGATGGTCATTATAACCAATAAGCAAAGAAATATATGTCTAGTATCCTGCTGAATAGTCCACAAGGATGAGACAGTTATAACAACCATTATATCACATTCTCAACAAGATAAACGCTAAAATAACCGAAATAGTTCAACTATCTTAGTACATGTTAAAGGAAACATGAAATACAAATGTTCTCAAAATAGTCTTACAAACATCCATAGTTCATGCATGAAGAACGTGTTGGCCTGAGAGGCTTCTCTTATTAAGAAAAAGTTCCAAGACACATATTTACATATTTACATTGTACATATTTACTTTCGTTCAGCCACAAGTGAGTCTTTAGGCATGCTTCCCTCCTTAATCTCCTTCTTCATCATCTCACCATGACTTGATAGTGTACATGTTCTTGCAATTCATTCATGGTGGGACGACATCAATTCGAAAACTCCCTATCCTAAGATGATGCATTATTATCCATGAACTGAGCCCAGGACAAGTGACAAGATGGGAGAGAGGGCCGAGTAACTTCACATTGTGTAGTTTCGAGTGACAAGGAGAGAGCTTGCTCACTGAGACTGCGTAGAACACAACTCAGGCTTGACTAAGGAACTTTTCAGCACATTCCCCACTAGGTAGAAAAATTGCGCAGAGGCCACTGAGAGTTAGGATTGCACAATTCAAGCAAGCAGTGGTTAGTGCAAGATGAGGCCTTGAGAGGTTAGTTCTATACAGTTTTCAGAGGCAAGGGGGACTAGGCAGCAGAGAGACATGGAGGAAAAATCTGCGTAGTTCTTGAGGACAGTGAGTTATGGTTGAGGGAAGGACACTGGAGGACAAATCTGCATAGTTCTTGAGGACAATGAGTTATGACTAAGGGAAGGACACTAGAGGACACATCTGTGCAGTTCTCTAGGCCAAGGGAGGCTAGGCTCTCTATGCATTGCAAGGTTCTAGCAGGCAAGGGGAAACCTTGAGGATTGAAAGTGAGAAGTGCGCAGTTCAAGGCAGACTGGGAGCACAACTACGGAATTATGGGGGTCAAGGAAGGTTTTTGGGCTCTGAGTTTGCGTAGTACAACAACTATGGAGGATAGTGATTGTGCACTTCACAATTCTAGGTAGCAAGTTCACATTAATGAGGGTTGAGACTGCACAATGTGTAGCCTAGTCGGGACCTAGTGAAGTTGAGCTGCCTAGTCGGGAATATTTTTCAAAAATGGCTAAGTGCGGGAGGGAGATAGACTCGTGATAAACTTGAAATATGATCACACACTTAGCATACTTTGATGACATGACAACATAGACCACTGGAACAACAAGACAAAGCATTACCCTTTGTGTGACTGTCTTAGGATAAGAAGTGACAAGTGCGACACTTGAGATAGACCTTTGGACGACCATGACGACACTTGTGCGACAGTTCTCAAGACTGTATGAGTGCTACATGTGTTACATGAGTAGGTCAACTTGTATACACAAAGACCAACCTTCAAAACCACCAGAAAAGGTTCACAAACATGACATATCAATCAAACATGCCAAAAGACGACAACTAATCCAACAAGAAAAAGGGTTCAAAGAACTTGGGGAAAGTTCGTGAAATGAGCTTAAGTGTTTACAAAAATCAAGGGAAAGACTAAGGAAGGCTTTGAAATTTGAGTACAAGCCAAATTTTGGAGGGTGTTGCAGCAACTACAACACTTGGCGACACATTGGTTTAATTACAACTTCTTTGTATTTATTAGTTTCCTCTATGCAAGACCTTGGTTCTTCAAGGAGTATTGATTCATCATGCATATTACTTTGGCTTCCCCACTTACCCCATGGGCAGACATGGTCCCCTCTATACCTTCCTAGTTGAACACAACATAAGATTCAGCATAATCACAATGTTTCGAGTTCGGAAGGGTAGTTTAGCTCACGAGCTTAAGATTTTTTTAGTATAGTTTTTCATCTCTAGTGTTGCTCTACTGTTAGTAGTCCTGGACAGTACCCTAGTGGAGTCACACAAGAATACAAACATTTCTCTACTTCCATTGAGCCTCTCTGCATAGGAAGCATTTCTCTTCTTTCGCCTTTATTTATTTATTTAAAGAGAATTGTGCCTCGAAACTTATTTATTTTGGGGCAGAAGAGGGATCATGACTTATTGAGAGAAAGAAAGGTTGTTCCTTCAGAGAAGCATATAAATACCTATGTTTTAGGTTTTCTCGTTTAAATTTTTCCCCTTCTCCATTTCTACTAGTTGGATAGGCTTGAAAACACTGAAGCAGAAAACTGAGTGTAGGCATGAAGTTTCCAAACTATACACGGGTTCATGGTTGGACCAAAACTCTCCTTATGGATGGATCATATTTTCTGTCAGAACTTCATTGGCCAAAAGATGTAACCAACATAAGGAAGTCAGACAGGACACTAGCCAAATGTTGGAGTGTCAAAAGAGTCTTTAGACTTCATCCACACACACTCTTAGAAGCCACAACAAAGTAAGTCACAGAACTTATTTACATGACAAAACAACACAAAATGGAAGAAAATACATAAACCACAAACAACAAAAGACTATGTACATAGTGCGGGGTACAACCCCAGATCTTCATTGAAAATGTTGTTTTAAGTCTTGGCCATTGACAGGGAGAGATTCAATCTTCTTGTCAAGTGGTTGAAGACGATACGTGTGTTGGCCAAGTTTCTCATGAACTGTGTATGGACCAATCCACAGGGACTGAAACTTAGTGTGTTTTCCTTTGTCCTCATGGGCTTTATCCCACTTTAAGACTAAGTCGCCCACACTAAAGCTATTTTTCCCTACATATTTTATATCAAACCATCTCTTGATATGACTTTGGTGAAGTAAGAATTTTTCTTTGGCTTTCAACCTTTCTTCCTGTAGCTTGTGCAAAGTGTCCATCCTACATTGAACTAGAAGACATGGCTTGCCTTGGGATTCTTGGGATAGTTGGAGAGCAAGAAAGTAGATGTTCGGCGGGAGAATGGCTTCTTTTCCATATACTAGGAAGTAAGGGGAGGTGTTCATAGAAGGTTTAAGAGTGACTTGGTTAGCCCACAAGGCATTCACCAAAGTAGAGTGCCAGTTTAGATGTTCATAGAATATGGTCTTTTTTATGATAAGAATGAGGTTTTTGTTTGTGAATTCAACAAGACCATTTCCCCACGGATAATAATTAGTAGAATGTTTCAAGATAATACCATTTTCCAATGCAAAATCATAAAGTTTTAACGAGGAAAAGTATTTTGGATTTTCAAAAACAAGTGATGTAGGAATGTCGAACCTGGAGACGATATTCTCTACAGAAAGTTAATGACTTCCTGATCGTTCACTTATTTTAGTGGAATTACCTTTGTCTACCACATGAAATAATCTGTAGCAGTTAGGATATAGCGGTGTTGCTTCGATGAGTGTGGTAAAATTTCCCCAATGATATCCAAGCCCCGTTGTTGAAACAATTCTTCCACTGCAATGGGGTTGTTGACTTCTAATTTTTGCCAGCACACCTTTAACAGAACGGACACTTATGGGCATAAGCATGACCATATTTTAATAATGTAGGCCAGTAAAATCCGGCCTGCATGACCTTATGTGTTGTAGTGTTTCCTGTGAAGTTTCCTCTGGCTGGTCTGTCGTGGAGATCATGTAAAACCTTTTCTGAATCGTGTGCCTCCAAACACCTGAGCAGTACTCCATTGTGGTGCTTTCTTAACAACACCCCATGCACCAACTAATATTACAATGCTTTGAGTCTAAGTGCCCTCTTTTTCCGTGTAGAGAAGTGGGAGGGCATGGTGCCATGGTCGAGGTATTGGTGAACATCTGTTTACCAAGAATTTTTATTTTTTTTTCCCTAGTGGGGGTGACTTGCTCAACGTTGTACATTTCAATTTCTTTCTCCCACCCTGCGAGCTCTTCTCCTTCCTCTTTAGTGTTTACTGCCTCTGCTGCTAACTGGAAAATACCATGACCCTTGATGGTGTGAACTGGCTTAATATAAATATCATATTTGATGCAGGAGCATCCAATTAGGGAGGCGACATCTAGATAAGATGTTAAAATTAAATTCACTTTTAGTTTAATTTTATTATATGTTTAAAAGAAGGCTGTCACAGCCAATGTTTTCCTTTAATTTTAACAATAGTTAGATTAGAAATTAGTTTTAAATAAGTTAGGAAACAAACTGCCAGAAACTAGAATGTAACTGTAGGTAGTTCCTCAACAGAATGAGGCTACCAACAACTTAAATAGGCAACCCAAAGATAAAGGTGGGGTTGCTACCATCCAGAAGAAAAGAGACCAGAGAGCGTAGCTCTGAAATATATTTTTAAAAAGTAAATTGAAGCTTATAGGTATCCATTATTGTTTTCCATAAATGACAAGAATTATGTAATGTGCATAGAAATTAATGACAGAATTGAATGACTGTTAATCAAATTGTGCATCAAACTGAAGGAGCCAAACATAGCAGAAGAAACCATCCAGGTATTTCACAAAAGCATGCTATTGATTTAACAATGAAAATTTACAATATATATGTGTGTGTGTGTGTGTGTGTGTGTATAAACATTTGTCAAAGTCCATGGTAGCACAAAAAGATAGCATTATGTAACCCCACGCAGGTCTGAGGCACAGAGCCTTCAAAAGCCATCCATAACAGTCCTCATACGATCGACACATGCCAAGGAGAGTTCCACACAACCCAGAACAAACCAAACTGAGAAGAGACTGAAGCATTACCAACAGCTAGAGATGGGATACATAAACTTTTTCCCAAATTCATACACAAAAGCTACAACAGAGGACACGGTGCACAGGAGGCCACCTATCAATAGACCAACTAAGATAGAGAACAGACAGAGGCATAGCCTAACTGCCACCAACAAAATATATATGATCGCATAGCATAAACAGGAAGGACCCTACCGGGTTGGCATAAAGCCGGACCAAAAGGACGAAGACCCCAACATTTTCCCCAAAGGCCAAACCCTTGCAACCACCATGACGAGGACCGAGTACCTGCACAAACAAACAAAGAATTAGTGAGGTAGCATAACCATAAACCCATGATAAAGAATAGAGAGAGGGTAGGATGAATACCCACAGTGGATACCTGAAGAGGAGGTTGGGCTCCATAGCCGAGCCACAAAACTGAGACCAACAGAGCATAGCCAACGGCACCAGAGCCAAGGAAAGCCAAGACACAACAGAGCGCAACCAACGGCCAAAGGGCCAGCAAATACCGAGACCCAATAGAGCATAAACCACGGCCACAGAGCCACAAGACCACTGTCTGCTCACTAGGAGCAAAGCTGTCAGTGAAAGTAAAAGGAAACGGAGAATTGAAACCGAAGTAGATGAATTACCTCGAGTAGAAGCTATCAAGCCATTGCCGAGAGAGTTGGGAAGAGAGCCTGGTAAAACAATGCAACTACTGAAACAGTTAAAAACACTGTCGTCAACCTGTTAAAACCAAATATCCGTGAACAAATACAGAGAAGCCAAGGTGTACCCAGGGTGACCACAGAGCCCAAAACCTCCTTGAAAAACCATGCAAGAAGCAACCACCAGTTCCAACGAAACACCATCACACAATTAACAAAACGACAAAGGACCAGAGCCGAAGAAGGATCTAGAAGACAGCGAGAGGCAGAGCACCATCCTTTCCTTGCAGAACGAACCAGGTAAGTATGCAGGGGAGCAGAACCAAAACTGACGGAAACATAACCAACTCAACCACAACAGACCATGCCATAAAGCCGTGTCACACAGACCGAGACCACCTCGGGACGGAGGAGAATTAATTTCCCATTAAAACCTTACCTAAAACCCCAAGAAAATATGAGCGTGGGAAAAGTTGAACGTAGGCCAACCACCACGTAGGCTTGCCACCTCAGCGTCTCGGGGATTGTCACCAATATTCCTGTAATCTGGTCATCCAGTTTTCCCTCCTTTCACCCATCTCTTGTGGAACAAGCAGTGATCTTACTGGTGGGTGTGCAACAAAGATAACACAATGGTTTTTTAATAGATAGGATCTGAAGTGCTTTACCACCTTGTACACTACATAAGCATATTTTTCCATGATGGGGTAGCTGAGCTCTGGTCCTTGTAGACTCACACTCATGAATGAGATAGGTTGTTCATTGTTTAACTCATCCTTATAAGTTAACACAACAACAAGAGAAGTGTCGAAAGCAAAAGTGTAGAGAAATAAGTCTTTACCGAATTCATGGGTGTACAACGTGGGTGCTTCTGCTATAGCTTGCTTGATACGAGAAAACGCGTCCTTTTCCCTCTTATCCCATTTATAGACTGCGTCCTTCTTGATCATCTCCTGTATCGGTTTAACAATCTGAGCATAGTCAGAGATGAAATTTTAGAGGAATTTGATCTTCCCCAAGAAAGACTGCATGGATTTCTTGTTCACTGGGTGGGGAATCTACGTGATGGTCCATAACCTGTTCAGATCTACCTTGATCCCACATTTAGCAATGATGTGTCCCAGGAGATTACTTCAGGACACTACAAAGATACTCTTCTTGGGATTCAAGGATATCCTATATTTACGACATCGCTAAAAAATATTCTTTAGATGGTGCAGGTGGTCTGACCACTGTTTGGAAAATACTGTCATGTCATCAAGGTAGACCACTATGCTCTGTCCAATAATCCCATGAAAGGTGATGTCCATTGCACGTTGGAATGTCGCACCAACACTGAATAGCCCAAATGGCATTCATCAAAATGTGAATGTGCCCCACTTTGTCTAGAACATAGTTTTTAATCTATTAGGATATGCTTCCAGAACCTGGTTGTAACCTGAGAATCCGTCACGAAAAGAAAACATTTCAATCCCCAATACTGTTTGCAGTATTTTCTCCATGGACGACATGGGGTAATTATTCTTGTTCAAGGCGCGGTTGAGATTGCAGAAATCTACACACAAGTGGATTTCCCCAAACTTCTTTCTTACAGGAACCAAGTTTGATACCCACGTTGAATGTCGCACCTTGTAGATTATCCGAGCATCCAACAGTTTTATCAACTCTTCTATATGAGGGGCTCGAGCGTTGGGTGAATTTTCCTCAGTTTCTGTTGAAACGGCTTGGCTCCTTCCTTGATTGGTATCACATGATGGATTATTCGTGTGTCATATGTCTTGAGATCATCGTACGTCTAGGCGAAGACATCACGATACTGCTTGAATAAGAAGATGAAGACTTGTCGCTCTTATAGTGCAAAAAGTATCGAGATTAACATACTCCCTGTGTTTCTCAGTTCCTAAGTTGATTTTCTCATGCGACAGAGTGGAACAGTCGGTCTTGAATTAATGGGCCCTCGAAAGCAGTTCTACAGATCATACAACTTTTCTAGTGATATCACACCCTTAGGGGTGAGGTTGCCTTTACTTGCATTGGTTGCGTTTTGCAGTGTCTGTTTGTGCTTGTCCTCGTAAATTGTTGTGTCTTTGAATACATCGGTGTTGTCCATAAAGTACAGTATATGTTGGTCATCATAAAAAACATGTAACTTAGTTATATTGTCTGGGATGGACAATTTATGCAAGATTTCAATATAAAAAATTCTCGTAATGGTAACATCCTAGCATCAAAGTTTTCCAAGGCATCTGTTGCTGCATTATGCATTTTTGGTACTGAAATAATATTGAAAGCTTGAAAGTGAGAGATGAGTCACCATACCTCTTGTTGATAACTCTTAAGACGAGGTGACACATAATGTGTAGTGTTACATACCTGACGCACCACTATCTCAGAGTCACCTACCACTTTTAGAACAACAACATTGAGGTCAATGGCCTTCTATAAGCCCAAGATGAGTGCTTCATACTCTGCAATGTTATTCGTGCACTCGAATTCCAAGCGACTAGAGATCAAATGTTTTCTCTGCAGCGGGTCTATTAAAACACAACCAGCTCCAGAGCCCTCTTATCTCTTTGATCCATCATAGTACATAGTCCACATATCATATGTACAGGGATTGCTTACTGCACTATTACTACTACTACTATTAGTACTAACAATACAAAGTTCATTATCGCCAGTTGGACATGGGAGGAGATCCAACTGTGTGTCTGGTGGAACTGGGAATGGATTTGCAAGATAACACCCCAATTGTGTTTCTAGAAAATAATTTCCAAATAATAACTCTATGAAAGTCATTGGCTCATTATGCCCATTCAAGGGAGTCGTCGTGTGCTTCATGTTCGGTGTGGAGCCTGATTATCTTCTTTATTCAGAGGTATCACCGCATTGGACCCCTGTTCATAATGGGGTAGAAATTCCACCCGTTTGATCACCACCGAGGGGGCAATGATGATTTGTATGAGCCCCCCCAAAGCTAAAAATAGTTGTAAAATTGCCTTGTAAAATATTGTAATTTCGTAGTCAATTTGAGCCGTTCATTAGACGAATGATCTAAAGGTAGAAGTTATGTTTAATTTAGGGTTTTATGCCCTAGAATGTAACCCCTCACTATATATGAGGGAATTGTATTGTGAATATGTAGATGTGTATTCTAAGCGGGAAAGAGAGAGGAGATTGTGTGAAATTACCACAGATTTGTTTTAGGTTGTATCTCTTCATTTTGCTAGATAATATAAAGGAAGGACTAGCTCTTTTTCCATGGACATAGCCCAAATTGGGTGAACCATGTATATCTATGTCTCCCTTGTTTTATGCATTTTTTGGGTTTATGTTTCTACAATATTTTATGTGTTCCATTGCTTTGTAATATATAATTTTCTAACACTTCATGTATCTCTATGACTCTACCCGGATTTGATTGTTCCTTCCCCTATACGGAAGCCATAAGTGTGACCAGTCCGTGGTAAAGTATCCTTGAAGCTTTCTTGACCAGTGTCTTCTCAACAACACTCCGTATGCTTACGGAATCTCCACAATCACTATATTGATATATTGGTGAACTCGCCTGTTAGATGATAACTTGATGATGACATCCTTGAGTTCACGAATTTCCTGGACATGATTTCTATCTAGCTGAATGATCTGTGCATCGGTCTTGTCCCATTTAATCTTCTTGGCCACATATAATGGCATGACATTCACCGATGCACTTAAATCAACCAAGAAATTGTGTACATTGAAGTTGAAGATTTCAAATGTTAATAAGAACAGTGGGCAGAGTGTGTTTGCTTCCATCGTGAGTGCATTGAGTATAGATGTGAGAGCATTAGGAGACTTACTAGATCCCTTGTCTGAAGAGGTTGCATTTCACATAGAGGTTTTTCCAAGTGCCCATAGAAGGATGTCCCACTGGCTCGTGATCTTTGTAAGTTCAAAGAAGGAGATATTTGCATGAGCCTTCTTCATATCATCTACAAAGTTATAATCTACAACAGGAAGATTGATTGAGGTGTCCAGGGATGGAACTTGGTTTGTGGTTTCCAGAGGGATGGTTCTATCCTTTCTGCTGTCGAAAACACTTTTCATTGAAACTAGTTTCCCAAACTTTTTATGAGTGTTTTGTGTTGTGTTAGTTAGAGGATTGAGTTTTCTTAACAATTTTTATTTGATTTTTTGTTTCGGCACCTTAATCACAGTGGTCGGCCCTTGGCTTCTTAAGTTGTATCCGTTTCTCTACTTTTAGGCCAGACCATCACTCGAAGGCTACTTATTGGAAGTGCTCTTTTGGGTTGCGAGAACACAATGATACATGTTGACTACATGCCCAGTGATTGGAGCTTCATTAGTTGAAAAAAATTTTTCTTTCTTTTCATCAGGCTCAGCCTTTTCCTCAACCATGACCGATTCAACAAACTGCGCAACCATTTTTATCATGAGCTGGTTCCACTATGGGCACATCTTTTTCGAATTATGCTCATTATGAAATGTGCAATATGAATTCGTGCCAATCTTCTCAATGTTTAGAACCACATTGGAACTCTGCGCAGATTTTTCGGAAGCTGAATTCCCTCTAAGCATGAACTTGGGAGGCCTGTTACTCACGATAGACTTGCTTGTCCTTTGTTTGAGTTCAACCATTTAAGTGGTTAGGGATTTCACAAGACGATTCAGGATTTCAATATCATTTGATTCCTTTTCCATATCCTTGGTCATGGAGACCTGGGGCCTCTTAGCCATGCCCTTGGAGTATTTTGTTGACTCGTCATATGTGATGACTCGAATAGCATGTAGGTCCTTCTCAATGACAATATCCTCTTCGTAGTTTTTTGTTAATGTCTATTTCACAATTTTCTTTACAAACTGCACAATACTTGTTGGGAAGGCAGAAGTGTAGTAGTTTATGGTGATGGAGTCATGAGTTTTTGTGTCATCCGAAAACTTGTTCAATATGAGATTGAACCTCTGATTGAAATCTTTAAATTTTTCCTTCTGCTCCATCTTAAGACTACCCGCTGCTTCAATAACATGGTAGGGGTCTTGTCTTCAAATTTTTTTTCAAGAAATATCCTTTTGAAGGTCGTCCAATTCTGGATGGGCTTTGGAGGAAGGTTGTGATACCATAAAACTTCTATACCATCCAAGGTAAATGGAAAAAATATGCGTGCAACATCGCCATAACGTATCTCAAGTGTTTGCAGATGTAGGTAGAAGTTGTCCAAGTGATCTTCTACCTTCACTGTCTTGTCAGGGTCATATTTCATCAAAAGCTTTTCCACGTGCCTTGGAATCTTATGAAGGACACTCGGAAGTGCCAGTAGGCTTTGAGTCATCCAATCCATATTTTTCTCTTCCATGTCTTCTTCTTCATTATCCTCCTCTTCCTCTTCTAAATCTGATCGTTCCTCTTCCTCTTCTTCTTCTTCTTCCTCTCTACATGTCTCTTTGGAATTTGAACCTGAGAGTAAGGGGTGACCTCCTTCTCCTCCTTGAAAGAGTGGAGGTTCTTATTCCCTTTCCACAATGTCTGCTAGTTATTAAAGAGTGGTGAGAACTGCTTCTTCAATAGACAAGACCACTACTCCTGTGGGGGTGGTCTTGTTCTTATTTTCAGAATATGGAAGGTTAAATACTCCTGGAATCAACCCAATAGCTTTTTAAAACTAATGGGTGATGGGGCAGACAACTTGAAGTTGATGATACAAGATTTCACTTTTAGTCTTAGGCGACGAAGAGTTACCAACTTCAGAATTACGAGTAGGGGAGATAGAGTGAATGCTTTTGTCTTGACCGTAAGATGGATTAGTGGGGTCGGTGGTACAATCAACCATAAAATACTGGCTTCCCTCCTTCTAGCACCAGAAATGTTGACGGTGTTGGACCTGCCAACATTCAGGGGATCTCCCCGATATAAATTCCCAATCAGACCTCACAACGTTTGGTATAGGAGTCCCATCCGGTATAAAGGCCCGGTTTCCAAATCCTTAGAGATTTACCTTAACTCTAAATGTCATCACAAGGGAGTGATGCAACAGTGTCTTCAAAAAGTAAGGGAAGTGTGCCTGGTGAGTGTACAGTGTAATTGTGTCTAAGATCTTCTACTACAAAGGGAGAGAGAAAATTGGGCCTCTGAGTGAGAGGTAATAGAACCACCCAAGAATAGAATCACATGAACCAAAAGGTCTTGTCCAACATCTAGCGGAATAGTCGACAGTGGATGCAACAATCGTTACAACCAACAAACAAGGGGATGTTTGTCTAACATCCAGCGGAATAGTCCACAATGAATGTGATGGTCGTTATAACCAATAAACAAAGAAATATTTGTCTAGTATCCCACAAAATAGTCCACAAGGATGAGACAATGATAACAACCATTACAACACATTCTCAACAAGGTAAGAACTAAAATAACTGAAATAGTTCAACTATCTTAGTACATGTGAAAGAAAACATGAAATACAAATGTTCACAGAATAGTCTTACAAACATCCATAATTCATGCATGAAGAACGTGATGGCCTAAAAAGCTTCTGTTATTAAGAAAAATTTCCAAGACACATATTTACATTGTACATCACTAGCCCCAGTAGTGGGACATTGGAGCCACTCCTTGCTCCTCAAAGAACTAGCTGATCTCTCTAATGCCTTGCGGGAGGAGCCAAGGTGAAAATTCCTTTGCTCATACAATGAGGGGGTATATATAACCAAGGGGTGATGCTTACCCCTTGTGACTCTTTGACTACCCTCATGACTGTTCAACTTCCTATGAATTTTCAACTTACATGACTCTTCATATTCATGTGTGTCCATTGGACTTCCACTTTACAATACATTTGATTTACAATATACATGGCCCACAATAGTGATGTGGAATATGAAAAATCATGACACGACTTGACATGACACTGCTGACATGGACTGGATTAATGATGTGGCAATGTCAAGCCGCTATTGCTATTGAGTGATAGATGTGTTTTTGGATATTCTTTCTCTTTTCCTCCGCATAGCTTAATGATGTGGGGTCTTCAATGATCTTCGATCTTGAAAGATGGTTGCACAATTGTGTTCCTTTTGCTAGTTCTTAGTAGGTCCACTCGTCTATTCAATTACAAGTAAGTCTTTAGGCATGCTTCCCTCCTTCTTCTCCTTCTTCATCATCTCACCATGACTTGATAGTGTACATGTTCCTGCAATTCACTCATGATGGGATGACATCAATCCGAAAACTCCCTATCCTAAGATGATGCATTATTATCCATGAACTGAGCCCAGGACAAGTGACAAGATGGGAGAGAGGGCCCAGTAACTACACATTGCGTAGTTCCAGGTGACAAGGAGAGATCTTGATCACTAAGACTGCGCAGAGAGCATCTCAGGCTTAACTAAGGAACTTTTCAGCACAGTCGCCACTAGGGAGAAAAATTACGTAGAGGCCACTCAGAGTCAGGATTGTGCACTTCAAACAAGTAGTGACTACTATGGGATGAGGCCTTGAGAGGTGAGTTCTGCATTGTTTTCAGAGGCAAGAGGGATTGTGTAGCAGAGAGACCTAGAGGACAAATCTGCGCAGTTCTTGAGGACAATGAGCTCTGGCTGAGGGAAGGAAACTGGAGGATACATCTACACAGTTCTGGAGTCCAAGGGAGGCTGGGCTCTCTGCACATTGCAGGGTTATAACAAGTAAGGGAGAATCTTTAGGACTGAAAGTGTGAAGTTTGTAGTTCAAGGCAGACTAGGAGGCACACCTTCACCATAATGGGGGTCAAGGAAGGCTGTTGGGCTCTAGGATTGTGCAATACAAGAACCCTGGAGGACAGTGACTACGCACAACGTAGTTCCAAGTAGTGAGATCACATTAATGAGGGCTAAGACTGCGCAGTGCACATCTCAGTCGGGGCCTAGTGAAGCTAAGTTTCCTGGTTGGGAAGATTTTCTGAAAATGGCTAAGCGCGGGAGGGAGATAGACTCGTAATAAACTTGAACTATGAGCACACACTTAGCATACTTCGATGACACGACAACATAAACCACCAGAACAATAAGACAAAGCATTACCCTCTATGTGACTATCTCATGACAAGGTGACTGTCTCATGACAAGAAGTGACAAGTGCGACACTTGAGATAGAACTTTGGACGACCGTGATGACACTAGTGCGACAGTGCTCAAGTCTTTGTGTATGAGTGCGATAGGTGTTTACATGACTAGGACAACTTGTATACATAAAGACCAAGCTTCGAAACCACCAGAAAAGGTTCACAAACATGACATATCAGTCAAACATGCAAAATACACCAATTAATCTAACAACAAAAAGGGTTCAAAGAACTTGGGGAAAGCTCATGAAATGACCTTAAGTGTCTGCAACAATCAAGGGAAAGACCAAGGAAGGCTCTGAAATTTGAGTAAAAGCCAAAATTTTGGAGGGTGTTGCAGCAATTACAACAATATCATAAGAAGAGCTATTTACCAGCATAGATCCATCTTAAATACATATCTAACATGAGTCGGGAGAGATCCAATTTCTTCACGTGTAAATTTTTTTATAAGCCGCCATTATTTAAATGTTTCATATAGTTATTTAAATTTTTTATTTTTTATTTTAAAGTTTTCATAATTTTTATTTTGGCGGACATGAACAAAATTTCAATTCAATTTTGATGACGGACGGACAACGTTACACATCATACTGGGTTGTAGAATGAGCCTCTCGGCTTGACAAGTTAATAATTTCCATGATAAATTTGAAGTGAATCTCCATGCTTACGAATATTGTTACATATTTTTTTAAATGGATACATATTTAACTCATATATATATTTTTTATAACAAGCTTAGATCCATCTTAACTTAGATCTATTGAGCCAGATGAATCAAATCTTTTTCACTCTAAAAGATGTTTGCATTTCATGATATTTGATCCCTAAAAGAGGCTTGCATTTCAAGAGATTTGATCCCTCTTGGTGCTCGATAAATTCATAATTAACATGCATATAGGATGGTTTATTATATTAATTATAATTAATCATAATTATAATTATACATTTTATGTTTTTTTATTTTATTTTATTTTTAGTTGTAAGTATATAATTTATCAAGTTAAAATATTTTACCCATATATATATATATATATTACTCAGTTCAAATGTTAAACATTACTACATCTCTACACCCAATAAATAACAATTTAAAATAAAGTTATAATTTAGTTAACTTCTATGATTTATTTTTTTATTAACAATGTGAAATGTATAATGGGGTCAACAATTTGATGTGTGTCATGAATTGATACCTATTTGTGTTTACCAACCATTTAATTTATATGGTTGCACTAGTTATTATTAATATTTCAAAATAGGCATGTGTATGGGTATAGTTATTAGGTGGATGGTAAGGATATAACCTCCACATAATATTCTAGAATATTCATAATAATATATACAAATTAAAGATTGAGATTTATCTCCAAATAGTTATGTCCATTTTTCCCTTTTAATTATATTGATTAATTTTAAAAAAATTGTCATATGAACTAGCTCAATTGCATAAATTAAATGGTTAAAATTAAACAAATCTTAAAAATTAACTAAATTATAATTTTATTAAAAAATAAAATTATTATTTCATTAACAAATCGTGTGCTAACTATCAACCACACTAGATGGATTGCATAATAAACATCATAACACTTACTTCATAATATGTATCAGTTTGAAATTAAAAAAATCTTATAAATTAATTAAATTATAATTTTATTAAAAAAACAAAATTATAATTTTATTAATTTTTTTTGTCTAAATGATGAACCACACTAGATGGTTCGAAACACGTGGACAAAACTCTGATGTGTTTTGTACAAAAGGTTTCGTACTTTTCATAATATGGGTCACATAAGCCTAAATTCAATTATTATTATTATTATTATTATTATTATAAGAATTAACATGTAGGTTAAACAAATATACATTTAAAAAAATATGGAACAAGATCCTTAACCCCCAATTTATCACGGAGATTCCTAATTTGTAAATAAACTCCGTTAAAATATCATGAGCCAACACCATATAAAATAAATAAATAAATAAATAAATTTCACTTCATATGACACTTTGTTAGTATGTTTTTTTTTAATTAATCATTTTATTAAAAAACATAACTACTTTGTAAATAGATCTCAACCTTTAATTTGTGCAAATTATTACCAATATTCTAGAATATTTTGCCAAGGTTAAATCCCTACCATCTACTTAATAATTATTGATAATTAAATTAAAATTCTAGAAAACATATTCCAAAATAGACCTGCACAAGTGTCATATGAAGTGATTTGTGGTTTTTTTGGGCATGTGATATTGATAAGCCATGGTATTGTAACAAAGCCCATTTATATATTAAGAATTTCCATAGTAAATCATAGGTAAATTTTCATGGAAAAATAAAAGTAAATCTCCATGAGTCCTATGAATTGAGTTGTGGCTTTTTTGGACATGTGGTATTGATAAACCATGCTATTATAACAAAGCCCATTTATATATTAAGAATTTCCATAGTAAAACAAAGGTAAATCTTCATGGTAAAATAAAAGTAAATTTCATGATTAAAAATCAGGATTTTTAAATGTATATATAGTGAACTTATATAGTAATTCTTTTAATAATAACTATAGTAATTTAAAACAAAGTTATAATTTACATAATTTTAATTATATATATATATATATATATATATATATATATATATATATATATATATATATATATATTATTTTTTTTATGTATCATGTAATAGGTGCTTTAGTGTTTACGACGGATCAATTGGTCATTTAATTTATATAATTGCACTAATATTATATAATATAAAAATATATATATAAATTAATCTTTTCATTAATATATATAACTAAAAAATACCCACATAAAAAATAATTTGATATAAAATTAAATAATACATTATTTATTAATATTTTTTATATTTTCATTAAAAAAAAATTATAAAATATTTTTGATACTTTAATATACTGTAATTACTTTTTCTCATATTTTATGTTTTATTAAAAACTATTCCAAACTTAACTTATATGAAATAAAATAATACATTATTCATCTACTTTCTTCTATACTTTTCATTATCATTTTCCTTTCATCTTTAAATTGTTTATGATTTTAATCTTTTGACTTGAAGATCGTTTCGCTTGCGATCGTTAGGTAGGTCTGCAAATTTACTCTACTCTTATCAAAGTGCCTCGTTGTAAAAGCTTCGAGTGTTTATGTTTGGGAATTTAATATAATTTAAAAAAAATATATATGTTAAAGTGGGTAAGCATCGCAAGATAGGTATATTTACACTTATTTATCGTAAGCAATATATTATTAGTAATGGCTCTCAAAAGCGTAAAGTACACTGAATGAATAGAAGATTTAGGAAGTTCATCTCGCCACAAATAGATCTCATTACTAAATACATGCGCATAAGGTCTCTCAAACTCTCCAATGCAAGCGAAGGAGTGTATCTCACCAAACCATTAGAAGTTTCTACACGTGGGAAGTAAATTCATCGAAGGTGTCCTTATAGCATATTATGTCATCAACAAGGATGTTATAATGCATTTGCTCTTAAGCCTTTTAAATGAGTCCTAGGTGCCAATGCACCCTCCTCTTCCCAACCTTATTCCTTCAAGGATGCAGTGAAGAGTGGGTCGTCATCATTTCGTTAGGATTTGAAAAAAAATTGTTAGCACTTTCTAGGTGGTTGAATCAACCTAGAATCCTAACTATGAGCTTCTCCTCTATTGCAAGGGTTTTTTAATTTGCAAATGTTAATACTATGAAGGATATTCTAAAAGTGTTCATTAAAGGACCTTAGTTTTGGGGCAAAGCAAGCCTCTCCTTTCAACCATGGCTCCTAAAATTTGACCAACCTCCATCATTATCACAACAACTCTAGTATGTGTAAGACTTCCAAATCTTCCTCTTCACTTGTGGTATTTGACATTTACTTGAAGTTATTGGAAACTCCCTAGGTTACTTTGTTAGAATAGACAGAGATTGTATTTCACAAGGTCTTGTCACCTTTGCTCATATTGATGTGGACCTCAATCATTGTTTACCCAACAAGATACTCATAGAATGGGATGATCTCACTTTTATCTAGTTGTTAGATTATGAAAGCATAACTTTCAAATGTAGATCATTCCAACAAACCAAACACCTTTAGGAAGTCCAATCATCTTCTTATGTCTCTTCTCCATCTAATAGTATTAAGAGAAATCCTAGAGGGTGGAAATTAATAAATAAAAAATTATTTGAACCAAATTGTAAACAACATTGATAGAGAAGATGGCATAGTTGAAAACAAAGGAGCAAATTTTGGTTCCATACCCCTCCCCCATGGTATCTATGGGGAGAAGGATGCAACTTAATCCTACTGAATCTCTTTAGGGGTTTAGAGGACCCACATCTATTGGACACTTTAGATGAGGAAAGGGAGGCATAAGGTATACCTTATGCATACAATTGTGAGCCTTTTATTCCTTTTGGAAAAAATATTTTTTGTAATGACTC